>JARHVA010006244.1:455000-510000 GCA_037957365.1 Torreya grandis
ATGATTATTTATCACCTTAGTCTTGTACACTTGGAAAACTCAGACCTTAGTTAGTCCTCTTACTTTTATGTATGCCTTACCTCTAGAAACCTCACATCTACTCTAACTTGTGCCCCTTGGCTTATCTCTTAGTCTCAACAACATTATATTGATGAAATAGACATCTCATCTTTCCTATAATTCTTAAAATGTAGTTCACTTACACCTCTACAAGTTTTGAGCTTGTAATTGATCTTATACTCCCTAGACACTGATGTCTAAGATAAATAGTAGTATGAATGTTACTTTTCTACCTCAATAAAAGTGTCTAGAGCCATAAAATCATCTAATTTACAAATATAATGTATTATAATGGTCAACCTTAGTGCTTTAATGTGTGTTATTTCTTGATAAGATTGGTATAAATACATTATTAATCCTTATTCATTCATCATCTAGCAATCAGACCACAATAACATTCAAGAAGCACTCAAGTTATAAAAATCTTTCCTATTCTATCTTATTCTTATATAATTCAAAGTAAAAAATTAGCTATGCATATTAATTATTAAAGGAGTAGTTATAAGGTCTTATTTGGCAAGTTATAAGATAGGTCACTATTGTACTTACTTTACACACATTTCATGATTCACACATAATCTAACATGTAGTAGATAACTATATGATTATGAGGCACTCTTCTAGAGTATTGGCTATGTAGGAAACACTTTTGATAGTGGGTTCATTGTGGGTTATCTTGACACCATGTTACTACTAACCTATTTCCCCTAAAGGTCACATTAAAACTAGAAGCTAGGGTTTCCCCATTTCACCAAGAGGAACAATCCATGACTTAGATATGAATCCACTAGATAAAAGTTAAATATAAACCTAGAAGCATCCATGTGGTTTCATCTACTTTATTAGATATTCCATATAAGACACTAGTGTCAAACTCAGATACTAGCATCAACGTAATCATCCCAAGCTAACATAATTGTCCATAAAGCTAGATACACTAGATCTAAAATTTGATGATTATTATAAAACTATCTTTCCTGTTTCTATGCAAAATTGCTTTCTACATTCAAAGAAGAAATAAGAAACTAAAAGAAATGGTCAAAGCTAGAAGATACCTGATAAAGTCATGTGCACCAAAATCAGACGTTGGAAGATTCTCCTCTTTGGCTGTGGAGGAATGACACCTGAGAAGAAAAGAAACTGAAACATGGAAAAATGTTAGTCAAAGATATGGTGGGCTGTCAGGCGAACGCCCGATCCTGGAAGTACAAAGACTTCCTAGAAGGATATCAACCCACTGATAAAAAAGCAGAATATTGGACTGAAGTAGATATAATGAAAGATAAAATGATAGAAATAAAGGACAAAAAATAAAATGCGTACCTGATAATGAAGTAAAATTGTTTAGTGCAGTCGCCGATGTCGGTCTCTGTGTTGTCGGTGTCGGTTAGGGAAAGTGCCGATGTCGGTTAAAGTGCCGACGTTGGTCGGGGTAGTGACCGGCGTCAGTCGGGGCAAGTTCTAGACAGAGTCTGGATGAATTGCAGAAGGTCTGACAGAGTTGGGATAGGGTCTGGTCAAGGTTGGGACAGGGTCTGGACAGGGTCGGGACAGGGTCTGATCAAGGTAATGTCGAGTCTGGGCAGGGTCTGGGGGTTTTGGTCGAGTATGGATGGAGTTATAGACTGGGATAGTGGGCAGAGATGTAAGGAAGGGACTCAGGGCTTAGGTCTACGGTCTGAAGATCTGAGATGATAGAAATAACAAACAAATAATAACTAGAAAGAAATAAAACAAATAGAGTAAATACTTACCTGCCAGAAGACATGATAAAAGCCATGATTGAAGTTGTTGAAGCATTGCTGTAAGTTGATCGAAGTGAATGCAGATTGGTTGAATGCTGGAGTTGGTTGATCGCCAGAGCTAATTGATTACCAGAGTTCTGTGAATGTCAGAGTTCGGGGGTTGATTGATTGATTGATTCAAATGGTTTTGCTGATGAAGGCGAGGAACGGTTCAAGAGACGGTTCGAGAGACGGTTCGATAACCGATTGGGAAACTGAATGATAACTAAAAATGGGTAATAGTAAGGTGATCGATGTCGATATAATTGCTGACATCAGCTGATAAGTGACCGACGTCAGCGATGTCAGTCGGGTAATGACCATCGTTGGCAGATGCACAATGGGGATAGAGTCTAGCTTTTAGCTCTGTGCTCCTTTTTACATGCTACCAGGGTCAAGGCTAGTGGAAAAAGTGATCGGCAAAGGTTAAATAGGCGAAGAAGAAGAAAATGGGGGATGACTAGGGGAGTCGACATGATTTTGGTGTCTACATTTGCCCCTTTTTGTCTTGTTGGTTGTTCTGGACGAACTGCAAGACAAAAATATGAGTGATTGCCCCAGGTGTGGGATAAGGTTGATTTCATCTTGTTGGTTGTTCGAATGAACTGCAAGACAAAAACATGAAGCAGATTGCCCCGATTATGGATGAGGTATTCCCCCTCAAAGCAGGAGTCGAGGGAAGGGAACCAAAAATTGGGTGCTGATTTGACAAAGAGTGGATGAAAAAGGGGTGAGGGTGAATGCTGCAAAAATTCATGATTGTGCGCATACCACTGCACGAGATGGTTAGGTCAAAGTGTCGCAGGTCAAGGGTCGAGGAGTGCCAAAATTGAAATAACTGGGCCCCAGCATTTAGTCGTCTACTGATCGGGTTATTCAATCGAAGCTGAAACTCCAAATGGGTTGTCGCGGTCTAGGTATCCCAGGCTCAGGAAGTGCTCCTAGAAACACGAAAAAGCCACAAGTATTGTGGATCAACCAGCTTGTGATCCTATACTTGTGAGGGTCCAAAAAGGTCTGCGCACAATTCTGCTAACTAGTCATGAGGTAGCATATATGCAAAAACAACCAAGGCAACAATGTCTTGGAAGTGGTCAAGGTCGAAGGAGATAGGTATGATCTCCAATGGTTGGTGGTCGAGGGGAGGAATGGGTGAAAGGATGTGGCCGAGCTAACCCCAGAAGACCCCATGTCAACTGAGTGCTGCCTACATAGCCCTGGTGATAGGGCCTCAGGCCAATGTAGTTCTCCCTAGAAGGGAGGGAAGGACAAAGGGATAGCATTGGTCGTGATTATGATGAAATGATGAGGAGAAGAGATGTTGCAACACTTTCCAAATGGTGTATTCTGCAACAAAAGTTGAGGGGTTTTTCATCCCTAGCAATATTCCATATTCATGATGGATGTATGCTAAAAATGAATTGAGGTCTATTTATGCTTCAGCAAGTATTGGTTTATGCTGAACATAAATTGCGACGGGTCGATAGTTTCCATGTGTATTGGTGTCCATAGAAACTAGGGGGAATAGGCTATGGGGGTGGTCTGAAAAGAGAGTTGAGTCGAGTTGATTGACAAGTGATGAAGGTGAATGTGACCAAAGTGTAGAAGAGGTGAAAAGCATATTGCTCTTTCATTGACAAGGACCAAAAAGATAGCATAGATAGGGGTTATGAGAACCAAGAGCCCCATTCATGCATGACGTCGTTGACCATAGTTATGTTAGGGCGGTAATTGAATCACTTTGACATTAAAGTGAGCTCGAAGTCCCTTGAGCAGGTGATAGGAGGAGAAAAAAGGGTAACCCATTTTAAGAGCAGAGATAACTTTTCCCCTTTTTATAGGAGACCCTGAGACAACTATAAGTCAAGTCCATGACTCGTTTTTTTTTTTTTTTTTTTTTTGAGGTGCAGACTGATCAATACGGGAAGCCTGCATGGAGATGTCATTTGCTTGGTGGTCAGTTGTGAAGTTGATCAATGCGGGAAGCTTCTAAAATAGTGTTGTTTATTGCCAGATTATTCATAGCCATCCTTCAAGGGAGTGGTCTAGATTTTTGTTTAATATAAGGGCTTTGAATAGCTGTCCTTTGAGGGAGCAGTCTATTAATTACAGCAATGATAGTATAGTTGACCTTCGAGGGAGCAGTCTGCCTTTTGATTTGATATTGATATAGTGACCATGGATATTGTGACATCTTGATTTGTTTTTATAGAAATGTGAGTCATGGACAAGATTATAGAAGGTCAAGGGCTCCCTTTTATTAGGACAAAGCATCCATACAACATAAAAGGGTTATAAGAATTGTTAAGAGGAATAGGGTTGAAAGGAATTAGGATTAAGAGGATGGGGATTGCTCAAGGGACGAGCTCAAGTTAAGTGTCAAGTAGACGAGTACTCGACTAGCAGTAGAACGGTCACAGACGAAAGGCATAAAAGGGCTCAGGGTCTGATAAGTCCCTAGTGTATGATAGGGTCCAAGTCAGTTAGGAGCAAACTTGCCCCATTTGCCTCTTTCTAGATTGGTCAGGTGTTGATTGTGAAGTTGGTTGATATGGTTATTGATTGATCGAGACTGGTTAAATGTTTTAATAAAAAGGTTGGTCAATGTTTGGTTGAGATTTGGTCATTTGATAGTTGGTCAATGGTTGGTTGAGGGTTGATTGGTTGGTATTTGGTCTTTGGTTGGGTCAGATGTTTGGTTGAGTTTGGGTTAAATGTTTGGTTGCTGGTCTGATTGAGGTTAAGTTGAAAGAGTGATTGATATGTGGTCGAGACTATGTTGAAAAATTGGTCGAGGTTTGGATGAAGGTTGAATTCCCCCAGCAGCTAGGGAGAATGTTTGACGGATTGGTTAAGGTCGATTGAGGTTTAGTGGTCAGATGGATTGTGTTGATGTCGAATAAGGGGGTTAAAGGTGGTGAAGGGACCCTAGTATGGCGTGGAGATCCCGATTTAGGTGATGAGGTTGGAGAGGCATGGGTTGGTGTCGATGATTTGTCAGAGGGGTGGTCAAGAGGATCCTTGATGAGAAGGGAATCCTTTCTCCGTTGTTGATGATTGACAGCTTTGAGAGTGCAACAACGCTCAGTGTCATGTCTCGGAGTGTGATGATAGTGACAGAATGTAGAGTTGTCGAACCAAGATGGCCTTGATCCGAGAGTTGATGAGTGGGGTGGTGTTGAAGGTTTATTGATGATGTGGTCAAGAAGAAGGGTGTCGTTCCCAAGACATTGGTGAATGGCAACCTTGAGGACACAACAATATTTGGTGTCATGCCCAGGCATACGATGGTATGCAAAAATGCGAGTGTCGTTGAACCAGGGTGGTTTTGGTCTGAGAGTTTGATATGGTCTAAGCGGTGGGAGATAGATACGAGAGGACTGCAACAATTGCCGTAACAGCAAGGCATAAGAACTTGCTAACGGGTCTGAGTGTCTTGTTACAGTGAGGGTTGGTGATTTTGGTTTGAGAGGCATAAGATGGATTGATCGATGGTTTGGAGGAGGTATAAGTCTAACGGGTTGAAGGAGTAATGGAGGTGATGTGCCTCTATGAAGTATGGGAGTGGGAAGCACTCTGAGTAAAGTAGACAGATGTGGGCCCAAGATTGAAGGTAATGATGAAGATAGGGGAGGAGGCCTCTGGTGTGGTTTAGTAGCCTTCTTTGGTCTGGGTTGAGGGCCACCTTTGTGCGAGGTGAGGTTAGATGTGGGGCGAACACCAAGAGGTTTAATCACTTTGGGCATGATGGACACCTACGCTAGTTTGGACTTAGATGAGGACGGTTTTTCTCTCGATGGAGAAGAGATTAAAGGTGTGGGCTCTTTAAGAGGAAAGAGCACTGGAGTAGTCATGGCTTCTGTGTGTGGTTGAGGAGTTGAAAAGGTATGATCATCTATAGATGATAAGAAGGATGAAGGTGAGGCAGCTGGTGTTGATGTGGTCAAAGCATCCTCCAATATGGGAGAAGTTGATGGAGGACAAGTAGGAGAAGAAAGTTCTTCACCATGTGGAGGAGGTATAGGGGAAGAAAGGTCTTCCACCTGTGAAAGAGATTGGTCAGGGATAAGAGAAAAGATAGTGTCGACCATGTGTATATCATGGTCTTGAGGGTCATTGATCATGGTTTAGATGTTGTCTTGGGTAGGCGGGTGATTAGGAAAGGGTTGCTTGAAGATGTCAAGGTTTTGGTTGGGCGGTGTGTTCGGGTTATCTAAAATAAGATCCCCCTTGTCAAGCATGTCCTGTACGATGTTTTTGAAAGTTTGACAGTGATCCGTGTCATGGCCTTTGACACGGTGATAGTTTCAAAAGTGGTTCTCCCTGTACCATGCAGGGATAGGTGTTGAGGGGTCAAATTGATGTGGTCAGATTGAAGGGAGATTGAGGACTCCCTGCTTGATGATTTTATCCAAGATAGAGGCATATGACTCCCCAATTGGAGTGAATTGACGCTGTATGGATTGACGTTGAAAATGTTTATTGATGTAGTCTAATGTTGAAGATGATGGTCGGTTGGTTATTGTTGAAGATGGTGGTCTAAAGATGACAATGTTTGCCGACCCCTTGGATTGAGAGTGGGCAGAAGAAGGTCTGGAAGAAGAATGGTCATTGGTTCTTGTGTTAGTGTTACACAATTTGACCTTATCTTCTTCAATGGCACGGAGTTCAAGCTTTCGGGCCATGGTGAAGGCCTCATCGAAAGTGTGGAATGTTTGAACCCGCAAGGTGGACGAGATGTGACTGGCACATGCTCGGGAAAAGAGCTCAATGAGCTCGGGTTGAGGCAAGGAGAAGGAGAGCTGGTTAATCAAGCCTCTCCAACGGGCGACAAAATTGACTATTGATTTGTCGTCAAATTGCCTAATAGAGTAAAGGTCTGTGATCGAGACTTGTTTAGTGATATTGATATAAAAATGGTCAACGAATAGTTGGGCGAGTTGAATGAATGAAAAGATAGAATGTCTAGCAAGAGAGCTATACCAGTCAAGGGCAGGGCCAGAAAGAGACATAGGAAACGTGCGTAGAAGTAACGCATCATCGTGGGCGATAAGGTAACAGGCATGTCTGAATGCCCGTAAGTGTTGTTGTGGGTCTTCCTTACTCTAAAAGTGAGTAAATTTAGGAAGATCCCAATGGTTGGGGTATGGTCGGATAGGGACAGAAGGATGGATGGGCTCGTTGTAAATCTGGTCATATGAAGAGACATTGCTTGAACTAGAGATAGAAGCTTCGAGACTGGACATTTTATCCATCAGCATCTTGATGACGTCTGCTGACGAATTGGTGGACGGAGTACCCCCTAGGTTGTAAGGTGCTTGAAAGATGCTAGAAGAGGCGTACGACGTAGTCGGTTGTACCAGTAAGGGCGCAACATACGGATGACTAGTCGCAGTGGCAGAAGTATAGGCTAAGGGTGGTTGGGTTATGAAGGTAGAAGGCATAGGCTGACTAGATACCACCAAAGGAGGTTGTGTGGTGGTATGGGCAAAAGAGGAGGTAGGCACTCCTGCATATATGGGCGCAAGAGTGTGTGGGGTCGAGACAATCAAGTTCTGGTATAATGTAGAACTTGGTTGAATTGAAGGTGGTTGAGGGGGTAACGAAACCCCGATGGAGGTTGGTCTAAAAATAGACGAGGAGGCCAAACTTTGCGTATAGGCCATGGTCGGGTTAACGGTTGAGGTGAAAGGCTGAGTCGTAAAAGGTTGGGTGGCGAATGGTGTTGATGTCATCGCCACATCACCCAAAAGGTCCCGCATTGGGTTTCTCGCGAGATAGTTTTGGAGGGCTGCAGTATTGAGGTCCAAGAATCATGCAAAATCTTGGTCCCCTTCTGGGATGATAGGCGTTTGGGTCGGGGATGGTCTAATAGGAATTCTTTCAGTCTCTGAGTAGAACTCCATTATAGGGTTGGTTGTAGGCGGGGTAGACAGAAGAGGATGATGCCTCACGTGATCGACTAGAGCCTTGGCTTGGCTACGAGTTAGAACCATTCAAGGCAAGGAAGAATGTCCTCACAAGCTCAAATAAGCAGATAAGAACTAAAAAAGGATGAAGACACAAGCAGATCCTAAAACTCTAGAAGTAAATTTTTAGGATTATAGTGGCTTATGCTTTAGAATGTGTGTAGAGGAAGGTTGGCTTTTGAGTCAAGTCCTAGAAGAAGTAGTCTATGGATGGTTTTGGGTTTTGTTATGGTGCTCAAGAAGTCTGTGTTAGGTTCGGTACGTAGCCTAGTGCTAAGGAGCAAGCTCCCCTCACTTCATGATTCCAGTGGTTAGCTAGTTTCGCTTAGCCAAGATATACCTCACCTAGAGATTAGACTCCGCCAGAGAACGGAGTGGGCTTTCCCCTTGGTGATGAAATCCAAGTAAGATCATCGGGACGGGCAAGGTATCTGCTGGGGGATGAAATCCCAGTCGGGCCTTGTCTCAAGTAAGTTAAAATGTTTGTTTTATGCAAGTGGTTTGGTCGTGTAACATCAAGTGATCTAGATTAATTCAATATGCAGTTTAATTACTATGTGTGGTTTAAAAGATGCAGGCAAACAGAAATGAATGCAAAGTGTTTTAATGCCCAAGTCAAAATGTTTGTTCGTATGAAGACGAATGGAGAAAGAGTCAAAGAATATGAGTTTTAGCTAGTCTAGAAGTGCAAGAAAGAAAGAAATGTTCTTTTTATTTCCTGCTTATGATGTCGTTTAAGAAGAGACAAAAGGAGGTGAAAAGGAAGGAACCTAATGCACCTATATGAATGAAAGAAAGAAAGAACCCAAGGAAGGCCTTAGGTCCTACTGGGCGTGCCAGAATGTTTCTATGCAAAATTGCTTTCTACATTCAAAGAAGAAATAAAAAACTAAAAGAAATGGTCAAGGCTAGAAGATACCTGATAAAGTCGTGCGCACCGAAATTAGACGTTGAAAGATTCTCCTCTTTGGCTGTGGAGGAATGACACCTGAGAAGAAAAGAAATTGAAACACGAAAAAATGTTAGTCAAAGATATGGTGGGCTGTCAGGCGAATGCCCGATCCTGGAAGTACGAAGACTTCCTAGAAGGATATCAACCCACTGATAAAAAAGCAGAATATTGGACTAAAGTAGATATAATGAAAGATAAAATGATAGAAATAAAGAACAAAAAATAAAATGCATACCTGATAATGAAGTAAAACTATTCTGTGCAGTCACCGATGTCGGTCTCTATGTTGCCGGTGTCGGTTAGGGAAAGTGCCGACGTCGGTTAAAGTGCCGGCGTCGGTTGGGGTAGTGATCGGCGTCAGTCGGGGCAAGTTCTGGATAGAGTCTGGATGAATTGCAGAAGGTCTGACAGAGTTGGGATAGGGTCTGGTCAAGGTCGGGACAGGGTGTGGACAGGGTCGGGACAGGGTCCGATCAAGGTAATGTTGAGTCTGGGCAGGGTCTGGGGGTTTTGGTCGAGTATGGATGGAGTTATAGACTGGGATAGTGGGCAGAGATGTAAGGAAGGGACTCAGGGCTCAGGTCTACAGTCTGAAGATCCGAGATGATAGAAATAACAAACAAATAATAACCAGAAAGAAATAAAACAAACAGAGTAAATACTTACCTGCCAGAAGACATGATAAAAGCCATGGTTGAAGTTGTTGAAGCGTTGTTGTAAGTTGATCGAAGCGAATGCAGATTGGTTGAATGCTGGAGTTGGTTGATCGCCAGAGCTGATTGATTGCCAGAGTTTTGTGAATGTCAGAGTTCGGGGGTTGATTGATTGATTGATTTGAATGGTTTTGCTGATGAAGGCGAGGAACGATTCGAGAGACGGTTCGAGAGACGATCGGGAAACTGAATGATAACTGAAAATGGGTAACGGTAAGGTGATCGACGTCGGCAGAATTGCCAACGTCGGCTGATAAGTGACCGACGTCGGTGACGTCGGCCAGGTAATGACCGTCGTCGGCAGATGCACAATGGGGATAGAGTCTAGCTTTTAGCTCTGTGCTCCTTTTTACATGCTGCCAGGGTCGAGGCTAGTGGAAAATGTGATCGGCAAAGGTTAAATAGGCGAAGAAGAAGAAAATGGGGGATGACTAGGGGAGTCGACACAATTTCGGTGTCTACATTCCCATATACTTTCTATTTATACTAGATCTAGATCTACATTAACATTATAACTAGATAATTACTCTCTTTTATGTCATTTTTATATCTAGCATAGTTTTACTTTTTGTTAATAGCTTATCTAATTTGAATAAATTCAACATGTGGTTCATCTAAGTTTAACACATTAATTGGCCTACTATAGATCTAATATTCACCCTTGTGCACTATCATTTCTATATCCTTAATTTTATCTATCCAAGTAAGATCTTAATCCAAATTATGGTTAAACATTTGGTGAACCCAATCTTTGAACATCAAATCCTGGGCTAGCTAGAGTTATCTAATTTATTTTCATGTTGCTAATACCTAATTAATAAATCTTAAAATTATGTTTTCCATGTACATATTTGTAAATTATTTCATGGTCCAATATCTTATAGTTTTTATGGTTTTCTAAGTTATTTCTCTTGTATAAACTATTAATCAAATTTGTGTGCATAATGAGAGAGTTTTAAAATGAAGACACCATTTGATATGTTTTCATAATTCCTCTTTAAATGTTATATATCTGGTATCTAGATGATAACTTGAATAATTGGGTAATACACATGATAAAATTTCAACACTTGAGCTCCTAAAATAATCTAATGTTTACAAGGACATCATATATGACAAATTACATGAAACTCAAGTTCCAAATGGTATTGATTTTTCATATTTACAAAAATCATGAAATGTCTCAAGAACAATGCAAAACTTATTACCTTTGATCTAACTGAATTACCATTCAAAGATATTATTGATAAAGAGTTACCTTTCTTCATACAAGTACAAATATAAAATAAGAGTATCAAAAGGGTAACCATTTATAATGTAGTGGGTCTAAACATTTGTATTATCCACTTTATAACCATCATGGGAATTAACATCAATCTACTTTAGAAGTTGATTATGCATATGAAACGGTTTCATTATTTACATGGTCATCTAGTTTGTCAAATTACATTAGATGTGACATTGGGACCAAAAACTATTCGAACTACTTTTTAGATAATGTCTCAATTATTCCATTATAGCATAAATTTGGGTATAACTTGGATACATTCAATGTAATTTATCCCATCTACACTTCACATATGTGTAAAATTCATACATGATGGGACTTTATTAATAATACTTGTCAATTATAAACCTTCCAAATTTTTCAAAATACAATCCAAAATTGAAGGCATTCCTATAGTGGTACACCTAATCATTGCATTCTTATTGAGCATATATACACTTATTAAATAGGTTATTCAAGTACAATGGCTCATCCATATCAAGATACAAACAAGGTACCATAAAATGAGGTGCACATATATGCACATCAAAATAAATAAACATTATCAAAACATACTAAATTCAAGGATTTCGAACTTGCAATTGTTATCCATAATGATGATGATATCATATTCCTATATCCAAAATAAATGGTGGTTTAGAATCAATGATAACACCTATCTCAAACACTTGCATTCATATGGATTATATTATGTCTATGATGAGCACTATTGGGAATATTGAAAAATAAGTTTCTATATTTTAAAGGAAATTGGATTTTTATAATGCTAATGCAAATGTTACCTTATTAAATAATCAACCTCTTTCACAATGTATACTTGAATATTCTTATCTATATTGTTTTTAATTACCACATATACCTATATTGTGGCATAATAAAGATCCACTTCAGCACATGCTAAATTGTGTACATTCTTTTGGTCAATAGGGAAATGATGAAAAACTATTATTGAATGTATTCAATATGAACATTTTATAATGAGGCTCACAATTGGTTCTATAGATTACCAAAGGGTTACTTATACACTTTTTCTCCTTCTAAGTACCAAAGTTTATCCATTATACAAATGAGTGAGATAAATTACCAACTGAGCATCATGAGAAAAAATGTGTTGTTCTTAATCTTTTTATGAGGGCTTTACAAAACTTAATTAATATGGTATATATATAAGTTCCTCATCCTATGACAAATCCTCAAGTGTATATAATCAAAAAGTACATAGATCACTAGGATTTAATAATTATATTATACATGGGTGGTGTTTATTATTGGCATAGCCATATTTATCCTACATAAACAAAAACCACTTGAAAAATAAATAATTTCCAACATCTTAATTTAAATTTGTAAGACTTACAAAGGAAGGTCACCTAGAAAGACTCCTTGGGAAACATAACAATGCTAATTACTTGTGGCCCTAAAGTAATTCAAACATGGGTTTGGATTATTCCTACCTCATCTCCATATGTATTTACACTCATTACTCTTTGGATATACCAAATGGAAGAAATAATTGACCAAAATCAAAAAGGCTTATCCTTTTATCATGAAGGCAAATTAATACATATTTCAAATGACAACATTACATATTCTACTACACTTGAAAAACATGAGGAATATGATATGTACCTTTTCAACCTATCAAATCATGATTAGAACAATGTAAAAGATCCAAATTAAGGTTGTAAGTTTCATAGTGGGGGGAGATATATATGACCATCCATTGGATGTCATCATAGGATGATTTTTCATCATCATCAAAAATTACAAAAATACCAAAAAAAATAAAAAAATAAAAAACATTCAAAAAATTTTAAAAAAATTTCAGCCCTTAAATGTTCTATTGAATACTTGGCATCTATGTGTTATTTCTATGTTGATGGCTAGCATATAATTTACTCCTACATACAAATATACATGACATACTTATGGGTTTTATGATTTCCCTCTACTCATGTCATTAGGATGTTGGGAGCATCTATATTATGTGACCTTAATACACATAAGTTATATGATTTTATGATCACTCTACATTATCTTGTTTGATCATTACATATGGTCTTACACATGACAATTATCCATTATTATACATTACATAAGGTATTTCATATGACATGTACTTGAAATTTTTTTATAAAACATTTTATCCATGGGCCACTAAGACATGTTTATGATTACTACTCATGATTTTCCTTTACATACTTCCTTTAGTGTTTTGACTTACTACTATCTTGCTTGTTCAGGAATTTGAATATGTTATGTTGTATGCAGCCCCTGTGCCTATATTTGCCTTCTTGGACATTAATATATGTCATTGATTATTGTATGAACCATTTAATATGTCATTGCTTACTTTTTGTACTTTTGACTAAGTCATGTTCATTCAATTTTATGGAATTTGAACATTCTCCCTATTTGTGATCTCCTTAGACCATTATTTTTTGAATTATTTTTTATTTATCTTGTGTGTGTCTAATTATTCCTTGTTAAGCTTGTATTGTTTTTAGATTAAGGTAAAAATAGGTTTTGAAGGGACCCCGAAACCCTGAACAAAAGGAGAAAGATAAAACATTATCGTCCACAGGCAAGCCTTAAGCTTACTTCACCGAAGTAACAAAACCAAGAAACAAAGACCTGAAGCTAACATACGAACAACCAAAGATAGACCCAAGGTTTTATAGAGACCTGGAAACTCCATAGTAAAAGTTCAAAAAACCAGGTACCAAGACCAGAAAACACAACCAACTAGCAGAACCAACTAAAAGAGCCAGGAACTATTCTTCTAGTTCCAATATCATCTTCACTGCTTCCTTACCTTTCGCAACAGTGTCCTGGATGGTAGCAGTCGCCTGCGTAGATCCCTCTTGCATTGCTTTATTTCTTGAGCTTTGTCTAGTTCTCTTGTTAGGCCCCTCCAAAGTTTTGATTTCCTCATTTGCTCTTTTTCCAATGTTGACAGCAGAAACACAAATGCTAGAGGTTACCTCCATCTTTAATCTGCTTTCCTTTATGAGTTCCCTTAGGTTGTTCTCATAATCTTTGAGTTTTATGGGAATATCCCTCAACTACTTTTCCATATTATTGATTTTGTTCCAAACTGCCTCCTGTTTACCCTTCATTGTTTCCATTTTCCTATTGATTTCCATTATCTCCTTATACGTCCATAAATCGAATTGTAGAGTAGCATCAGCTTTGCAATTGGCCACTCTAGTAGGTTGTCATTCTACCTTTTGTCACTCCAACCTTCTGTGTTCTTTTTAGGACTGCTTCCATCTTTTTCGATATATTCCTCCATTTCCATTCTTTTTTGTTACTTACTTCCTTTACTTGAGCTCCCATTTCCAATATTTGGTTAGCAACCTGAACTAGATTTTCCTTTTCATTAATTGGATCAGGGTCCTCAGTAGGATCATCTAGATCTTTTTGAATTTCCTCAAACACTTGCTGGTTTTCCTCAACCTCATGGTTGCTGTTTTCAGACTTTTCCTCTATAGTGACTCCTTTCTCATTCTTATCTTGCACTTCTTCTTCCTCACTGGAATTTGAATGCCCACTTTCTGTTCCTCCTTCTTCCTCCAGACTCTCCTCCCCAGTGTTTTTAGAACTTTCCCACTCTGTTTCCTCATCAACAGTCTGGTTATTGAAGCTTGAGAGTTTGAGTTTAGCTTTTTCATTCCTTGTTAAGCTTGTATTGTTACTATCTAGATAGTGACATGATATTTATCATGCATCTTATTACTAAATGTGATCACATTATTTATATGTTCTTCAATGATACATTTACCTATACATATTTCCTTTTATATGCTACATGGTTACATTCATAAATTTTATAATTTTCTTACCCTTTTGAGGTGAGGTAATTTTGAGGTACTATTTTTCCCTCACCTTAAAAGTGGGGTATATTAGTGTGGACATGTTTTTTAAACATGTTCTCCACACTTTTAATAGTTATTATATTTAATTGGGGAATGTCATATGGGCATGGATTCCACACATTCATAGTTTCTAGATTATAGTGGAGGCTTGCTTTGGAAGCATGTACTACACATTTATTTAGTATTTGTTACTTATACCAGTTTTCAAATTTAGTGTGATAATGTCATATAGTCATGGCTTCCAAACATTGGAATTTTTAAGATTTAGTATGGGCATGCTTTAAAAGCATGTTGTCCACATTCGTTCAGTATGGTACTTATATCAATTCACACATTCAATGGGGGCATGTTTTAGAAGTATGTTATACATACCTACTCAATATTAAATATCTCTAATTTATAGTGGGGGCATGTTTTGGAAACATTTCCTCCATAATGGTAATTATATAAATTTTAGATTTATTCATATATAGTGGGGTCATGATTTGGAAGCATATCCTCCATATTTACACAATTATTCAAATTAGCCAAAGCACACATTTATATGATTTTGATACACATTTATGGAATAATTATATACATGGTACCATTGTTATACATAGTTTCAACATGATTTATATCCAAGTTGAATTTTCTATGTAACATGTGCCTAATATTACAAAATATAAATCAATCTTAGATTCCAAAACTATTGCATATATTGATACCCCACATAATTTTTTGAACTTTATCAAGCTAATATACTATAGTAGTTGGTTAATATTTTGTTACACTTGAGGTGATTAAATCACTAAATCTTTAATTTTTTTCATTTTATAATTCATAATCCAAACTCACCATGTTATAAGTATCATTGGGTTGCATGGTTGAGCTAATCTCAACTACCAGGTGGCAACTCACTTTTTCTCCAAAGTTGGGAGAATGTGCCTTCCAATCTCTCTCTCTTTATCTCTTTGTATATATTCACTTTAAATTTTTTATCTATATTCATCATAATCTTAGTTTCAAATCCTTATAATGATACATATTTTTAAAAAATAACTTGCCAATAGGCAAGGTAGTTACATCAACACACAGTTGTACTTTTAAACCTTGCTCTTTCAATTTTATTATATTTCAAGTAGTTTTAACTTAGGTTATATGAACTAATTTTACACTCTAACATTCTCTTGGTTTAAATTTGGTCACTAAAAAATCACTAAAATTCAACTCAATCAAAGATAAGGTGTGCATACACACACACATACTTACTCCTTTCCTTTAAACTAGAAATTTCATTACTAAATTAAAGTGGGGATAAATGTGGATGTTATTTTGTAATTATGTATCACCTTGGTATTATAAACTTAGAAAACTCAAACCTTTATTTTTCCTCTTATTTTTATGCATGCCTTACTTATACAAACCTTGCATCTACTCTATATTGTGCCATTTGGCCTATATATTAATTTGACTAGTCTTATATTTATGACACATACATCCCATCTTGCCCATAATGATTAAAATGTACTTATCTTACACCTATAAAAGTTTTGAGCCACTATCTTCTTTCTTACTCCTTGGAGACTAATGTCTAGGATAGATAATAACATTGATGTTATTGTCCTACCTCAACATAAGTCCAATTCCCTAAAGTCATCCAATTTGTAAATGAAATGGATTATAATGGTTGGCTTATGTAATTTAATGTTATTTATCTTTCGATAGGATTGGTATAAATAAAATACCAAGCCTCATTCATTCCTCACCGAGTAATTAAAATAAAAGATCATTCAATAAGAACTCGAGTTATCAAAATCTTTCTTATTCTATCATATTCGGATATAATTTAAAGTATTAACCTAGATATATGTTTGAAGTACTAAAGGAGTAGTCATAAGGTATTATTTTCTAGGTTAAAATATAGGTCATTTTTGTAGTTTCTTTACACACATTGCATGATTCACACATAAGCTAACACATAGAGGAGAACTATATTAGTTTAAATCCCTCTTATGGAGTATTCGCTATGTAGGAAGCACCCTTTGAAAATTGGATCATTTAGGGTCAGATAGCTATCATGTTCTCACTAACCCATTTTTCTCCAAGGTCACATTAAAGATATAAAGCTATAATTGTTTCCATTTCACCATGAGAAATAGGCTATGACCTAGATTTAAATATACTAAAGTGAAGGTGAATCAAAACCTAGAATAATCTAGGTGGTCACAACTTCTTTTAGTAGATATTTTGTACATGAAACTAGCCTCAAACTCATAAACTAGGGTTGACACAACTATCATAGTTGATGCAAATGTCTAGAGAGATAGAGACACTAGATCCAAAATTTGATGATTGTTCTAAAACTATCTTCCAACTTATTTTCTTCTTATAATATATCTATATTTTCATTAGCATTAGAACCAATTAATTACTCTGTTTTATGTCATTTTTATATCTAGCATAGTTTTACTTTCCATTAATAGTTATCTTAGTATAATAAATTTATAATTTGGTACATCTTAGTTTAGCACATTAATTGGCCTATTTTAGATATCTACCCAAGTAAGATCCAAATCCAAATTAAGGTTAAATAATAAGCTCAGTATCATATGTATATGCATGTGGATGGAACTAACTTCCATCCCTAGGTCTATACACATAAAACCCTAAATTTATTTTTTTATAAAAATTATCATTTCACACAATTAGAAAATATATGGAATAACACATAACAAAATCATATCTATTTAAGTTTGTAAATAATGAATGAAAACAAGATGAACTAACCTAGTTATTGTAGTCTTAAAGTATGCAAATATATCTTTTATTTTCTTCTTTGGTTGAGCTTTGTGCCCTTTTCCTTCTCTACCACATTATAATTTTCTTTGGTATCTTATATTGTATTATTTTTCCTAAAAATCATGCATATGTTTCATGTCTAGATAAATTTCCTACTACCCTAAAATTTCACCATTATGAAACTCTAATTCATCAATGCTCAATTGAACTCATCCAATTTTTTCATTAAATTTCAATTATTCACCCTATATTTGGGCATGGAAGTTGTGGAAAACCCTTAATCTCTCCAAGAGTGAAGTCAACTCCCTCAATCATAGAAACAAACAAAAATAACCCTAATTCCTTTCTATTTTTTCACTTCATGTCATCTCAATTAAGCATAATCAAAATTACAAAGTTCCTTTTAATTAATTTTGTTTGGGGCTTGTTACCCTCTTTTAAATCCTTAATAAGTTACCAAAAGGGGGTATAATATGACCAAATCAAACATGATCCATAAATAATCAAATAAGACCAATAACATTGATACCTTTGACAAATATAATGCAATCAAGATTATCAAATAGAAATTTAGCTTTTATTAATATTTAAGAACACAACCAATAAATTTATAGACTTAACATATTATGTAATTCATGATAAGTAATGTATCTAGTTAATGAAAATAATCCTCATCTGCTAAAAAGACAAATAAACAAGTAACATTTATTTTACTCAAGTAACTAAAATTTGGCATGTGTAGGTTTAGATCAATTATTTTAATTCCCAATGATAGTATTTGTACCCCCTCTCTGATAATATGATCCCTTTGTACTATCTATGAGGGTGGGATAGTACTACAACCACCTATTCAAAAAACATATAGTTAGTCTGAGATTATAACAATAATCAATATATAATCATCAATAAATTGATGTAATGTGAATCATCTAAAAATAAAATCACAATCAATGATGATCTAAATCATATTATAAACATATGAAAATTCTATCTAACATAATAATTGATCACAAAACAACAATATGACTACCAACCATGTAACATACATATTCATATCAGACATAAAAATTAGAACTATAAATCATTAGTTTCATAATCCTCTACTAATATTTAAGTGGTTTTATATATTGGAACTAGATATTACATCCTTGTACCCTAAAATAGATCATAATCCTGATGAAATTTATTTCAAACAATAGTTATAAAAATAAAAATAATGTGTAGTTAAATTATAAGTTAAATAAATGAGAAAACAACCTCAAAAATTCCTCATAATCTTACCATGTAGAACTATACTGATAATATTTGTCCCATTAGACCTTGAGTTATGATACTTCTCTATCACTTAAGTTGTGAGTATCAATTATTCTAATTGGTCCTACTATGACCTCAAGTAGATCTTGAACCCATAATGCATTCTAATCTAAAACATGTGTAGGATCAACAATATTTTCTTAAGATAAGATACATGAAAAATATTATGCATTTGACCTAAATATGGTGGAAATACAAGTATATATTCTAAAATTTTAATCACTTATAGAACCTCAAAGGGTCCCACATATATTGGTGATAATTTTTCTAATTTTTGAAACTCAATAGCACTCTTTTGGGGCATGACTCACAGAAAAACTTTATCTCCAACTGAGAACTACCTTGCTATTATTTTCAAATTAGTATAACATTTTTGCCTATCATTGGATTTAGCCAATATATACCTTATTAAATTTTATTGTTATTATATTTATAAAAGAATATCAGGTCCAAAGTCCAATTTATCTTATATTTTAACCTAGTTGATTGGTGTTTTACACATCCTACCATCTAATGCCCCAAAAGGAGCCATTTTCAAAGATTATTGGTATGAATTTTTATAATCAAACTAAAATAATGGTAGTTATTCCTCCCATTTTTATTTTTTTCCAATGTAATACATCTTCTAAAGATCATCTAAAAATGATGTATTCTCTTTTTTTCCCATCTGTTTCTAGATGGTAGGTTGTACTGAAGTACATATGTGTACCCAAAGTGGAATTGAGAGTTTAAAAAAATGTTAAAGTCATCCTAGCATCCCTATCTAAAATGATATTTTTTTTATAAACCCATGCAATCTATAAACCTATTTAACAAACCTTTTATAAATCATTGTGTATCATTTATTAAATTACCTAGAATGAAGTGAGCTACATTGGTAATTTTATTTTTCAACTACTAAAATCATGTCATGATGGTTCCTAAATATATGAAAGCCTTGGAAAAAATCCATGATAATCAATGTACACTTATATTATGGTATTTAAAGTGGATACAACAACTTAACATTATGTACATGTTCATCCTTAACTCAATGACACTCCAAACATCTAAACACAAAGTCTATTATTTTCTTCTTATTCCTTTCTAGTAATACAATGGCCTTATTTATTATAATATATTAGTAACTCAAAGATGTCCTAAATATGAATCATTATGTAATTAATTTAGCACAATATTCATCAAATTATCCCTCTAAAGCACATAAATTATACCATTGTACCTCAAAATCCCATCATTATTGAATTGAAAACCTTGGTATCTATCATATTTAGAATTCTTAGCCAAATATTTATTAACTTATTTTTATAATTCATATTAGGATGATAATTTTAATACATTATCTTGAAAATTACTTATTTTCATGGCCAAATCTATAATTTAGCTTCTATGACTAAGGGTATCTACAACTTTATTATTTTTACCCTTAATGTAGTTAATGTTAAAATCATAATATGATAAAAATTATAATTTTTAGACAAAATTATCCTACATACAATTTTTTTTCCTATATATATCAAGCCACTCTCTTGGACATTCTATCAAACTTCTACCCCCATGACTAGTCCCTTTCTGGTCCTGACTTGATGATGCATTGTGGTATCTTAAGAGGTCCTAGTGTGGGGTAAGAAGCTGAGTAGAGTTCTTTTTAAGTGGGTGGTCCAATAGTGGAAGGATAATTTTCATGGAATATTCAAATAAAATTAAAAAATTTCTATCTCAAACTAAGACAAGGAGAAAGAAAACTCAATTTTGAAATTTGACCAAGTAGACACATGTCACTAACATTTGGCAAAATGGGCAATATCTAATCATTAAATTTAGTGGAGAGAATAATTATGACATAATAAACATATTTTTTTTTAAAAAAAAATTGTTTTTTTATAATGTTAACTATTCATTTTTTTAGTATAGGCAACCCTATGTCTAATCATGGTCAACATTGAGCGTGTCTTGGAGGAATTAGCCATTTTAGGGCAATTATAGGTTGAGTCAAAACACAAAATTTGGTAATAATGGTATCCATGACCTAAAATAATATTTAATTCCATCATAAATTTCCTATAAATATTAAAAATACCTTATGTTTCTACACATACCTCTTGTAGTCAAGAAGGCAACCATTAGAGGCTAGTTGAAGTTTTGTCAATTTTGGGTGCTAACGAGGAGTTTAGACCTTTAAAATGTCTTAAGACCATATAATATGATGTTTAAAATCTATTTTTTCATATATAAATTATATAATTCAAGTTTTTAAAGAATTTTTTTGAAGAAAGATAAGTTTAGGCATGGAAGAAACATGTAGGTAGCCCAAGGTAAAGTTTGGAAAAAAGGGTCTACAAGACAAAATATGCATTAAAATAACTCAAAATTTGGTAGGATTGGTAATTATGACCTAATATACATATAATTCATCTAGTGAATGGTATTTGATAGCTATAAGTTCTAATTATTTATACACATTCCCCTTTATGTCTCATAATGGTCACCATTGGTGCAAGCATACTTTTTGGAGTTGTAAGGTGTGGTTGAGGGTTACAAGCTTAGGTAAGTATTAAAAAAACATGGGCATATGTTTTTTATCTCATTAAACACATTTAAAGAGTTTAAAACTCCAAAATTCACTCAAATCCCCATAAATAATCTCAAATCCCCATAGACAGTCTCAAAGGCATAAAGAGTAAAGTTGGTTTTTGATCATTTAAAAAGGTGTTATGAGATGTTTCAAGTGACATGAATGTTTTTAAAAGTAAATAAGATTAGTATAAAATTCAAATTGGTCCTATTTATTCCTAAATGTGTATCATAGGTACCCATAGTGTTTAAGAAAAACTTCTCATTTTAGAGTTCCTAAGAACTCAATGCATGAGTTACAGGTTGTGATAATCTTGTTATCTTTTAAGAAATAGAGGTATAACAAGTGAATGTTTCACAATATTTATATTAGTTAGTGGTTGGGATCCACCATGGCCAAATAGAAGATCTTATGTAAAATATGAAGTATCTATGCTAAGAACAATGAATTATGATCAAGAACTAATCTAAAGACTAATCTAAGATGGATATTTACAATGAAAATTAAAATAAGGTTATTGGGTTAAAAAATAATAAAAAGGAAGGGTAGGGAAAAAAATATGTTGCTAATCTTTATTCCAAATATTATGACAAAGTTCAAATATCATCTAGGCATGCACTTAGCTAATGTGTAACATGAAATAACTTAAGCCCAAATCCTATCACATATCAAGAAAACTCCTAAGGAAGATGGAAATAATGCAAATAAGATCTTGATCCACTTTAAATATTTACCTTTACAATCAAACATCATTAGACCAGATGCAAAAAGAGTAAATAAAATTAAATGAACCTAAAAACTTTTAGTCAACCTAGCATTGGCACAAGTTAATAACTCTATAATAAAATACACATACCAAGAATTCATAAGAACCATTCAAATCTAGTAATCAGAACAAGCAAGTGTGAGAGAAGCCATGATAACAATGAGCATAAATAATACTAGATAATCTTTGTATAATTCCTTGCTTATATTAATTTCTCCAAGTTTACATAGTAATTTTATCTCTAAGAACTCCCTCTTTTTTTAAAATGACAATACTCCTTTTATAAAATGCAAGGAAGAATGTTGGTCAGTAATATCAAATTACAAGTGTACAAGTGTAAGGACAAGTATCCTTTCTACAAAAGTTCTAAAATACACTAAACTTCTCCAAGTGGACTAACCTATAGGAAATGTGTTTCATAAATTACACGTCATCGTAAAATTGTATTAAACTACTCACTAGTGGTCTACAACCCAATTTTGAATTGAATTAAAATTGTACTAGTGGTAGTTTAATTTATTAATCTTGATCTATGGAAATCATAGGGTCAAACTAAGGCTTACCTAAATATTTCATAGTGCTTAAATGGTGGCAACATTTGGACTTAAGTGAGCATTATGCCTTAAATCACGTATTTGTATCTTAATTTTCTTAGGTCCACTAGATATTTAGTTCCTATTGCTTTTTTTCTTATGTGGCATCATCTTGGCATATGTGTGGCATCTATATGTCAATTTTACATAAAAAATGCTTGTAATGTTTAAATATAGATATTTTCCATTTAAATTTTTAATCCAAACAACTATTTTAAATTTGACATCTGTACAACCATCATTTGACGTCTACAAGAATGTCTTTAATGATTACATGACCTTAAATTTTAAACACATTATTTGGGATCTCTGTTATGTTAAAATTGATGTCTACAAAACCATTATTTGATATTTGTGGGAAAGTCTTTGTTAGTCATGTGACCATAAATTTTAAACACATGATCAAAACTATCTACCAAGCTTTCCACTTGTCATTTTTTCAGTCATCCTACACTCTGCATATGCCACATGTCAAATGATCAATGTTTCATGCTCTTTATACTAGGTTCTAAGGTTGTGCCACTTGGTAGTCTATGAAACCTTTGATAATTCAATATGATCTCACTCCAATAATTTGAGTGGGTATGAATCAATGTGGGTCATTGATTTATAGAAAGTGCTCAGTATTTAATGTGTACTAGGCTCTGAGGTTGTGCCCCTTGGTAGTCCCACATGCCTTCTAAGATCTACATCTTGTTAGTTCTATCAGCTCATGTATTTTCACCACATGGTAGTCTTGCATTAACTTAGATCTTTGTTGAAAATTCTTTATTGATTTTGTTCCATTGATCTAGATCTATACGCTATAGCACATACCATTAATCTCTAAAAGGTTATCAATGTTTAAACTAGGGTTCACTACTTGAATTTTCAATTATTGATTTAACTCAGTTAGATTAATCCAACTCAAGTGAATGTGAGTCATAGATCATGATCCAAGTAGTTGAATGTGATTGGTTCATGCAAAAACATATTAAGTAATCTCGGGAATATATAAAGCTTTGGACTAATTTTTTATTTATATTAATAAATATGAATAAATTTTAGTCTTAGTTATATTATGCTAAGTTAAAAAAACATAATAAAAGGACCCCATGAATAATTAAAGGGACCAAGCACAAGGATTTTAACCTGATCTTTTTAAGCTAGGTTAAACATATTAAAGTGACCTCATTGATTATAAAGGTCCTAGCATAAAGTTCTCTGCCTAAGCTACGAACATAAAAAAGGACCCTACGGAATATAACATAACATAAGGTCTTAACCTAAGGTTTCATTGTATAAATAAATAAAATGGAACTTTGGGATGAGGCCTTAGGATAAGTAATAAAAGTGACCTTTTATTTTCAGTTGGATCATGCTAAGATAAAAGGGATCATAGATCATGGGACATAAAAGGGACCCAGCATAGGATTTTTAGCCTAAGATTTGGTTGTGTTGAAAAAAATGACCAAATATTAGGATAAAAATTAAACTAATTCCATGGTATGATTATTTTGTTCTCGCTTAATTACATAAAAAGCTCCCACTAAATTTAAATTTGAATTGAAAGGTTCAGGGAAAACATTAGGATAGGGTTTCAAAAATATGGATTTAATTAATAAATTATGGACTAAGGTTAATAAAATATTAATTTAACACTGAATTACCAAACCCTTAGCATGTTCATTCCTAAATGGGCTCCATTAAACCTGCAACCTAAAACATAGATATTCAATGTTAGCACCTTGAATAAGATTACAACATAACCATGAACAAATAAGTCAGCTAGACCATGGTGTGGATGATATTCAAATAAAAATAATGTGAAAACATGATAATGACACTTTGATCAATTTTATTTTCAATTTTAAGGTACAAATTTTCATAATTTGACACATGGGTCCCTATTTTTCAGAAATGAGGATATGTTGACCTTACCAGGTCCTTTAGAGGAATTTGATCTTTAAGGTGTGATTGAGGGTTAAAATATTATTTAATTATTTAAAAATCATGTTAATATGTTTTTAATCCCCTTAAACACATTTTAAGACTATTCACACTCCAAACCTAATGCAAACCCCATAGTCAAGCTCAAATCCCCATAGACAATCTCAAAGTCATAAAGGGAAAAGTTGGGTTTGATAATTTGAATAGATATTATGAGATGTTTTAGGTTACATGAATATGTTTTAAGGAAAATAATATCAGTGGAAAGGTCAAATTTGTCCTTTGGAGGATTTTGAGCTTTTCAGGTTTAAGACACCCAATTTTAGCACATCTTTAGATGCTTGTATCTTTCATACCATGAAGAGTTGGACCAAGTACTTATAGTATGTTTTGAGTAAACCATTTTAATTTAAATTAATTATGTATTTATTTTGTTTAACATCTTGAATTTTATGAATAATCATTAAGAGTGTAAGCATGTCTAGAACGCTTCCAAACCCTATAGGAAATTGTCTTTATGTATGTATCTTTTCATACCATATGTATGGGAGCCCAATATTTTCAAGGGTGTTGAATAGGTATAAGAAATAAATATAAATGGAAATAAGTGGTGTAATATATGTCCAAAATGTATGAACAATCATCTTGAAGGTGAGCTTGTTTGAGCTTACAAAAGACTTTTTGACTAGTTTTGGGTTTTTGGACTCATAGGTCAATAAAACAGCCTATAATCACTTGGAAACCACATGGAATATTTATATGAATCCCTCCATCTCCTAAAAAACCTATTTTTTATAATAATTTAGCACATTTGGGTGCCTAAGAGGCCCAAAATGGATCAAAATTCCTATTTTTATAGGTCTTTAGAGAAGGAAATGGAATAAATCCATGGAAGATGTCTAATAAGACGTAAAACATCATTATATGTCACTTGGGGCTCTTAAAAAGGGTTTTTATGGTGCCTTTCTAAGCTAAAAGGTCAAAAACTCAATTTTTGACATTTTGTGCATTGTTGAAGGTCTTGAAGGTTGTCTAAATCTTATTTTCTTCCTCATATGCATGCCATGGATATCTAAAAGTCTTATTCATGTCCATAAGTGGTATTTAGAGTGCTAAATGGCCTTGGGAGTAGGTTTTAGGTAGTTGGTTGAGGGTGGCTCGAGCTTGTGACCTCCATCAATGGGGTCATTGAAAGTTTCAAGTTTCATGAAGTTTATTACAAGTTAGAGGAGCAAAGTCAATTTAAAAATAGAAGAAAACATTAAAAATCAAACAAAAAATATAACCTCCATGGTTATTTAAACATCTTATGCCAAGTCAACTAAATTTTTTCCTAACATCTTCTAGAATAACAAGTAGAGTGGGGTGTAGAAGTCCAAAGGAGAGAGGTTTGGAGGTTGGGAAGATAAGTAGATAATCCGATGAGTTTTCCCTTTGAGTGGATCATGACATCATCATCCTCAAAACATTTTGTCTTCTAGTGTGTTTCTAATCTAATGGAGGAATAAAGGCTATTTAGACTAGTGAGGGTTATTTTATTGAGGAAAGATTAGTTTTAATTGATCTAAAGGTGTTTAAGACTCCATGGAAGGTGGTTATGTGTCATTTATTGAATTTTTTAGTTTGATTCTTCTCTCTCTCTTCCCTTTTCTCTTATATCTCTCATTTCTCCCCTATTTTATAAAGATATTCTCATTTGACAAGGCAAAACCCTATCAAAATTTGTAAGAAATACCTTTTGAAGTAAGAAAGATCAATTTTTACCTATCTCTTGCATCTAACTTTTGTTTAGCAAGCTTGTGCATGATGGCCTTCTGAAGAAGTGTTCTTCCATGTCCATTTTCCTTCTTTATTTCCTCTTTTTAGTTGTTTTTAAGTTATTTTTAGATCTGAAATTGAGCTATTTCTACCATTAATGGATGCTTGGTGTGAATTTTAGAACTCCTCTTTGCTTCATGTATTATCTAGTGACCCTAGTTTAAGAAATACTTATGAAAATTAGTTGGTTTATGAGATTCTATGAATAAGGATTTCCTTGTGATGAATTAGTGTTCATTTTAAGCTTATGTGAGTGTCAATTAATTTGGTGTATCACCATTTTAATAGTCTTAGTCATCTTATACCCTCTTTCTATCCCTTTTCCAAGTAGAATTATTAGTTTATGTGATCTACCAAGAGGAAGCTGACCTTCTCTACAGGTTCAACCTCACTATAAGATACCCACATCCTAAAGGTTGATCCAAAATTATAATTGGGAGTGAGATAATCTAAAAAACTCTCCCACAAGGCTACAATTCTATACTATAACACTAACCACTACCTTTGATGATCATTAAAGTTCGGTTGGGTAAAAATGTGTTAAAGCTCAATTACCCCCTATTCCCAAAAAGGGGACCCCCTTATCTTAATTTTCCAAAAATGCCTAATTATTTAGTTTGATAAGTCCTTTAACTACATTGAAAATCTAAATTAATACTTCTTAGCAATTATTGGTTACCTATTCATCTTTCAATATAGATTAGCATTTAAAAATATCTATATTACTAGAAGTTGCTTTGAGTTTTCTCTAAGTTTTCAATGAATAATTAACCATGAATGGATAAAAAATGTGGAGACAATATTTTCCAATAATGCTCTACTTAGTTCCTCAATTATCATGAACATGACTAGCTTCACTGGATCTTACTACATTAACCTTTTGATTTATTTAAATAATATACTTACAAGTTTTTCTTTAAAACTTCTTATAATCTACTTGTGATAGGCATTTGATTTTTATTAAATTATAAATTAACTTATCATGTGAATTCAAAAGATGTCAAATTAAAGGTAGTAGTCTATGATGCCTCATAGGATTTCAAATTATAGAAGGGCTTCTAAAAGAATACTTGTTCTTCAAGGTGTTGCATGTCATCATGGTGTTCCTCTGAGGCATAATTGTATTCCATTGGAAAAAATGAATGTGCCCCATGTATGAAACTTGGAATGAATTTATCAAACCCAAAATATGTCACATGGTTCCATCTCAAGGACTCATGAAGTAACTATCCATTAGAATTCAAATCCATAGGCTACATTTCATGATACTAGATCCCATGAACAAGCCCATTCATATCTAAACCACCACACATCCCATTAAGATCTAATAGTCCATGAGATGATGCCATATGTCCCAAGAACAACCTAATAAATCTTCCAAAATTCCACATTATTCCTTCACATTCATCTGAGATCAATGCATAGATATACCCAAGCTATCCAATCTAAGGCTCACAAGAGATCACCAAGTAAATGCATGGAATCACCTGAGCCATCTAATTAGAGTTAAATGGTGTAAAATTATCTAAGGTCCCTTTTGATAATGATGCATTCCCCTCTAATGACACTTTTCATGCCCACACTACATCTATTTGAAGATCCATAGAATACCTTTGAAGACCCATAAAAATGATGCATGTCCCAAATAGACCCACAAGATGATGCCACATGTCATCCCTATAAATCTCCATCTTATATCAATAGATTGCCCCTGAGAGTGACATGTGGCTCCACTTGAGCCACATGTTTAACAAAAAGTTACCAATAACTATCCATAAGCCTCCTGAAGACAATACCTATCCAAGTAAAATCATGACTACTCATGAGAGCACCACCTAGAAAATAATAAGTTTGATTACATGTGAGAAAAACACATGGCACTCCTACAAACATCCAAAATTAGAGGGCCCTACTCAAGATCATACAAATAAGTCATCACACCAACCTACATTTTGAGAGCCTACAACCAATTAGAAGGTGTCACATGACCTAATTATAGTTGAATAAGTGGCTTAGTCATGTTCAAACCCCACAAGTACCTATATGGAGCCAATGTGGTATTCCACATGTTAAAATGTGGCAACCTTTATCTTTAAATTTAAAATGGATGGTGAATCAAATGCAAATCAGTGATAAATTTGAATACAAAGGTGATGAGCTTGATATTAATGTGATATGAACCAAAATTTCCACCCAACCTTACATTAATCAAAGAAACCTATAAAATTCTACCCAACTCAACCATTGATACCTACATTTGCATTTAAAGCCCTATGTGTTTTCTCTCTCTCCTATCCATGTTCTCAAATCAACCAAGCTTGAGTTCTTCATGAATTACACCCAAACTACCATTGTTAGAGATCCAAATTTATAAAAAACTATAAGATGATTTCAATTAATATCCATGATAGTGTAAAATGACACTAACATGACCCTCCACTTCTATTAAGGGCATTGCATATGAAAATGATGACATCTTGTTTTAGTTTGGAAATTTCGTCATTTTTAAAGACACAATTTTCATCCCTAAGGCCTTAGACATGGGGGATATTCATTATTGTAGTGTATTCTATAATATTGAATGAGTTGAGGATCTTGATGATTCTAAGACCATACCCCACATTTTTTAGCTTTCTTATGACATCATAACAATCCAATGTACCCATCTCCACAAAACCATAGAAAAACTAGAGGTCATTCCATGTGAAAGCGTACTATATGGCATATTTGGGATATAAAAATGCAAGGATGGATTTATCAAATTTATGAATCAAGGGATTCCCATTACCTTCATTACAAGGCCAAGATTTTAAACGTATTATGACCTACTCCTATCATAGCTAGACTACAACTAGAGCATCATCGATAATTAATACAAGGTACATAGACCAAAGACCATCTTACCTTCATGGGTAATAAAACCAACTAAAGTGGTCTTCATGGATGACCAAAATAATGTTCCCATCCACCAATTTAAAAATGGGTCAATATTGGCCTCACCCTACTAAACATAGTATATTTGACAATGTGCACATTGGATAGTGGATATAAGGGCTATACCACTATTATAAATAATTTTGGAAGATAAATAAATCCCCTCAATTTAGAATATCATTATTATAAAATTTATTACATTTATGGAAGACACATGCAAAAATGGAGCTCTATTATATATGATGAGCTATCTATTGGATGTTATTTATGTAACCACACAATTAGGACTAAACACATGTACTCCTACATGGGATGAAGTTATACCCCAAACATATTATGTAATGCATATCCATCACTTCAGGAATCATATCAAAATTATTGTAGAACATTTCTACCCCTTGTATACAATCCCATCATAGAATTTTAAATTAAAAGGGTGTCATCAGATGTTAAGCAAACACTAAGAGACATAGGTAGTTTCTATCTCTACCCTAACTATACAATCATCTGAGTAGAAGGGGTAATGGTAGCTCCCCTTAGGTTACCATGGTATATTTTAATGAAATTAGTAGAGGAGATATCCTACCAACTACTCCATAGATTTTATGGAATCTTTAAGAGGAATAAAAAGACAACCCCCACAAGGCTTCTTACCAGTTGGGGAGAGCTAAGGTAACTCAATGGCAAGACATAATAGTGGAAGTAAGGCATAAGGACTCATATCAATTACCCAAGGATGACTATAGGATGTGGGATATAAACCAATTCATTGACAAATATCTCACCAAGTTAAAAAGGGATGTAACTATGGAATATAAGTACCAAGATGAGATGCATGAATTGATATACCTAGATATAATGAATGATGAGATAGTCCTAAAGAATGCTGCCAGGAAGAACATAATGATTAAATTGAGGCTTAATAAAAAAAAGGAGGAAAAAAGACATAGTAAATCCTAAACTTCCACCAACTCATGGGAGCATGTTCAATGTAGACTATGAGGATAAGGAAGAATAAGAAGAGGATGACACTCCTCTCATCATAAATATACCTTATATGCCCCCACTTTAGGCTAATATACGTGGGAATGATATGCCTCTGAGTTATTAGCAAGGAGATTCAAGTAGCCATCTTAGCCCCTTATAAGAACCTATAATATCCATTATATCTTTTAAGGAAGCTGACATAAAAAACTTGGGCCAACTAGGTCATGATGGTATTGATCTTGAGGAAGGGTAACAATTAATTGAGATTTTATTATAAGGACTACATGCATTATCTAGGAGTATTACTAAAAGAGTTTATAAAAGGAATAAGTCCCCCAAAACTATAATGAGATGATTAGTGTCTCCATAATTAGTTTCCCAAAATCTAATTGTAAGTACTGCAACATTGCCTTTATTCCCTATTATTAGAACATTCACAACTACTCCTACTTCTACTAATGTAGCCACTCCCTTGTTCATATCCCCCACCATTACCTCCTTTAGAGGAACCATTCTCTACTTCATCTCCCATGCCACTAACAACATTCCACCTCTAATGGGATCTCAAAGAAATAGTAATATCCAAGTTAGAGGTTTTACCCCTTCGCATGTAGTTGTTACTAGTGCATCACTTACCCTTGGTTCCCTTACACCCACCAAGCCACTCAAACCCATTCCATAATCATTCACCTAGTAGAGGTGACTTTACTCCACTATAGAAACCGAAATGATTGGGCCTTCCAAACTTCCCACATTTTTTCTTAACATGGGCCTTAATAATTCTTTGTTTGATCCATTAGGGTAATTAAACCCAACTAATTTATATATCCTAGCTATAGCCCTAACTTCTTCCTTCTCTCAGGTACTCCCATTACAAACACACCCAACTCATTCATAAACTACATCCACCCCAAATTGGGTAAGGGACATGATGTAAACAATAAGGTAAGGGAGGTCTTATGAAATCCAAGATACATCCCAAGTTGGCATGAGACTTTATGCAGTTATTATAACCATGAAGAGAGTGGTGAGAAGACATGTGGAGTATCTATAGTCAAACAAGGTTGTGATATATAAAAGTGAAGAGCCACTCTTTAATTTGACTAAGAAGAGAAAGGATAGACTTGGAAAGGTATAAGAGTATGTAGAGGATCCTATATCCTTGATGTAAGTACACGTAAAATCAACTATTACCTTAATGAAGGGGATACAATATTAATTGAAGAGGCTAAAAGAATAAACATTACCCATTGTGCTAGAGGGCACTTTGATTTCAATAATCAGTGCTATGATCAATGTTTTTAACCTCTAAAAAAAATATTAATAAGAGACAAGGATATGGGATCCAACAAGCCAAGGTGGTCACAAAGCTTGACCAAAGTCTTATACTCTATGACACAAAGTTAGCAAACTTTGTGAGAGTGGCAATATGCAACAAGTTTCCTAACCTTGAAATTTAGGGCATATATGAAGGTCTTCATTCCTAAATTATATCAATATGTATCAAGTGCCAAGATAGATGTGGAGGTAATAGACATTATGGTATTTCCAAACTAGAGGCTATAGAAGGTAGAGGTAATTGAGGAGGAGTTAATACCAATACTCACAAAGCACAACAAGCTAATCCAAGACATACCTAATTTATTTAGGCCCATTATCCTATATATTTCTTAAATATATAAATATTATCATGTCTGTGTATAAGTTTGGACTAAGGATGAAGTTGAAAAGAAGTAAAAACAATAGCATTAAGCAAGACAATAACCACCTTCAAGCCCATAGAGGATATTTTGTTTTATTTTGTAAATTTAAATATGAATATTTCATTATAAATGTGGAATTTTGGGCCACTTTTTTATATTTTGGCACCATTTATGGGCCCACTCAAACTTGTCTTAGGCATATTGAGCCTATAAATAGGGGTCTTCCCCTTATTTGTAATCAGAAATAGTTATTTTCAAGAATCAATACAAGAGAGCCAAATAATTCATAAGATTATCTATAGTGTTTAATTATTTGTTTTTATGTTGCTATTCCTCAATATTTTTATATGTTTGATCATTTCCTTTTTGTTCTTTAATATGGAAATTAAATTTTATACACATATTTTTTAGTTTGATCTTAATGCTAGGCTCACTAATTTGATAGTATATTTGCTCTTTTTCTCTCATTTACAACTAGATGTGTTGTGCAATTCACTATGAGTGAGTTATCTTTATGAAAAATGTGTTTTTTTATATATGCAATTTCTTCCATTGAATCTTCAAATATATATATATATTTATCTTTGAACATTATGCTAGGTTTGGTAGGTGTTATTTTCATGTATTTTCCAGAAAAGTTAGTAGAATCAACATCTTTTATCATCTTAAGCACAATCTCTTTTCTTCCTTACCCTACTTTCTCTTGGATCCACCCATGAACCACCTTATCTTAGATCATGTTATATATATCCATTGTTCATTTACATTTTGGGAAATAATTTGCAAACATTAAGATAATTCACAAAGATTAGCTAGAAACTATGTTACTACATAACATCTATTATCCCTATAGCAAGGTTTGCTTGTAGACTTTGAAGTAATGATCACATCTCTATTATTTATGTTATTCTAGGAAATAGTTGTACAAAAAAATAAAGCACTAAGTCATTCCAAGACTTTAAATTGAGTTTATTACTTTCCCCTTATTCCCTAGTGACACAAGGAACACTAAAGTGCATCAATAGGGAGAGAAAAGATGGCAATAAAGGGAGTGTCTATGCAATTATTTTCATAAACCTTTATTGAATTGTAGTGTGCTTCATTATATACATGCTTAATATTTCAATGTACATGAATAATATTAAATAAAACTAAGGATCTACATTATTTACATGAATCTTTGCATCCTTTGCATATATCTTTTCGTTATTTGAAAGATTTCATCAAAGTTAGTGCTCATTTATGCAAATTTTTTAAAATAATATAAATATTTGCTTAAAATTCATGTAAAGATAGGTGAAATACCCCATTATTTACACAAATAGGTTATTTTGATCATATTTTTAAAGTTTTGTATAAATTTTTTAAATATCTAAGATATTTGTGGAAAGATCAATCTCCAATATTTTGCTTATACTAGATCTAGGTGTTTAAGAACTTAATTGATCTATTTCATTTGTATTTAAGTATATCTTTGCATTAATTTATGCTAAAATGCTCTGGCATTCTTAGATTGATAAATAAGACATAGAAACACTTTTATTTATTTGTTTAATGCTGATATTTATAGGCTTACATGCAAAGCTAATAAATATCCATGTAGGTTTTAAAGAATTTAGATGTTTCTAACTTAGACCCTTTAAGATCTAGGTAAATTCATCTAATCTAGTCTATTCAAAGTCTTTGTTGTGATAATATAGTTTATCTTTATATTATTTGGTTCATATGCAGGATATATTTATAGTTACTTTACTCTTAGAACATGTCCTACATCTTAGAGTTGCCTAGGATTCAAACTAGAACCTGATCTGAGCCTAGGACCCCCTTTACATCTCTAGAAACCCATAGGAAGGCTAGATCAAATAAAGTAGACATAAAAATTCCAAGACTCAACCAAATTCTCTATCTAACCAAAATTTACAACCTTTTGTGCTAGTCATAGCATGATTGTATGGTTCATCCATTAGCGTCCCTAGACCTATTTATGATTTACCAAGAAATATAGAGAAGTATTTGCCTCTCTTTACCCCTACTAGTAGAATCACTATTGAGTAAGATATCAACTCCTTTAAATCATCTTTGAGGCTCCTTAACATGATCCATGAGGACATGGCTTGTCATCTCTTTCCTTTCACATTTTGAGATGTTGCATATGATTGGTTCCTTAATTTGCCCAAAGATTCCATCATCATGTGCAATCATTTTAATGACAACTTTAATTCCTAGTTTGGTAGCATAGATAACATGAGAGTCATGTAATAAAATTTTTCTACCCTAAAAATGGACTCAAAACAACAAATAATAGTGTTAAACACTAGGTTCTAAAATATGTACACTCTGATGTCCCTAGTATATAAGTATGTAGATGAGGTAGCCTTAGAATTATACAAAAATGTTTTGGACCCAATGATGGTTGTCTTCTTGAAAATAAATTAGAATTTTGACACATTACCTTTGGAATATGATGAGTCTATTCATATTGATGAGTAAATTCACCTACAAGGGCACCCTACTTTTGTTATTCCCAACTTTGATCTTACCATGCCTGCTTTGAACATCATTCCCAATATGAATAAAAACTAGCCTACCTTGAACCAACTTCCAATATTCAAAGAACTACCTTTGAGTCATTTTTCACCTAACCAACAACTAAGCTTATTTAACCAAGAAAATTCTAGAGTACATCCATATAATAATAAAACTATGGTGCCTTTAAACAATGCAAATGTCTAAACTACCACCTAGACCAAAATCCCAAAACCTTCAAAAGGAGAGTTAACTTTCAATCCAAAAAACTATACAAAAGATCACTAATGATTTATTGTTTCTCAAGAAGTATATGGGTAACACTGCTAAGAGCTATAAAAAAATAATAATTTCAAAGGGTACATCAAACCTTTCAATAGGACAAATAATAATAGTGCACCACTTTTGAGTAAACTATTTGAGATCAACATCTATGAGATGGCCTTGCCTAACTGGTGCCGAGTGCATAATACTAATATACATGTTTAACTTGATTGTGTTGAGTTATGCCATGAATTTAAGGCTATACAAATACAAATGGAGGGATTTGACATGAATCTAATAGACCAAAAAAATGTTAAAATATCTTATAACTTCAATGATGCCTCTATAACACCTAAATCAATTCTCATGGTTGAGACTTATGACTTCCAAAGACAAGATGAGAATGAACCTAAATAAAATTTTGAGGAGGTGTATGGTTTTCAAGAGTACCATATAAGTAACTATGCCTTAAGGATCAAAGGTTAGAACCCACTTTGATAGATTCCACCCCACCTAACAAACCAGATATATCTCCTGATGGTAGGATAAATAATAACCCTCCTCACCCTAAAGGTAAAGAGAGTCAAAAAACAAAAAAATCTCCTTACATAACATTAAAATGTGGATAAAACATAGTGTAATACATGAAGAATATCAAGGTGAATATAACATTGTATGCTCTCACACAAATCACTAAATAATCTGATTTGTTGTTGAAATCATTGAATGAAAATCCTAGCTCCAACAAGGCTAAACAAGATCATGAAAATGTGGTTATTTACAAGAGTAATCATGAATTTATACCATTCCTATTAACCATTATAATTTTTTTCAATAACCTCCATACTTTCTTACATGATTTTGGTGCTTTGGATAATATTATCCCTCTAGGAATTTTTGAGAAATCGGGGTTAAATCCTATCAAATCTAAGAAGGTAGTAGTATAGTTAGACAAGTCAAGAGTGAAAGTAATTGGTGAATTATTTAATATCCATATGTATCTATATCACAAGCCTTGAATATATTAATTCATCAACATTTAGGTCACTAACATACCTGAGGCATATAGATTATTACTAAGTCATGATTGGACCAAATATATGAATAGATAGATTTTGCTCACATGCGGTTGCCTTGGCATGGAATCCATAATTATATCAAGATCAATCAAGAACTCAAGATGAAATACATTATTACTAAATACAATGCAAATAATGAAAATTTAAATTACCAATCCTTTGACATGGGTGTTTATACTCTAAAAACCACTAACATTGTTATGGGTGATAACAAGATAGAATAAGAACATTGCACTTTGATGGTGCATGAGCTAAACAAGGATTAGGTGTGGGAATTATGATAATAAATATTAAATGTAAAGAGTATCTATATTTTTATATATTATTTTTCTCTTACACTAATTACTTAGCATAATATGAAGATCTTATCCTAGGACTTCAATCTAAAATTAAACATAAAGTTAAAGAATTGTTAGTTTATGGTGATTCTAAACTAGTTATGAATCAAATTAGAAGTAGATATCAAAGTAAAATTTATTTTTTAATAAAGTATATATTTAAATAATGGGATTTAATAAAGTGTTTTGAATCATTCAACATTATCTCCTTGCTTAGGGAACAAAACTAATTGGTAGATGCTCTGGCTTTGGCAATAACAAACTCAATGCCTCTCGAGGCTTTGAAATTACAATAATTCACTATGGAAATAATCTCATCCCCATAGATTCTCAGTAAAATATATCACTTCTAAGTATTTGATGATAACTAGTAAATAATTGACTTCTTATGCAATGTTGGTGTATTCGAGTCTTACATCATTGATGAACACGATGAAAGTTCTATAGAAAGTTCTAGGGATAGTGTAGATGGAATTTTTCAATTTAAAGAACTAGATACCCAAGGGCATTATATCTTTGAAAATAATATTTAACCTTGATAAACAAGTAAATGAATCTAATAATCCTAAATTAAGTGGAAATGACTACAATCAAGTCAACTTGAGAAGTCATGAGAATGAACAAAATATCAACATTGGTCTAGTTTGTATCAATGAGGAGTTGAATAGAGTTACTACCCTCTTAACCAAATTTAATGATGTTATTGCATGATCATATCATGACCACAATATATTTGATACTAGTGTGATCATTCACACTATCCCATTGAAGGAATCTTGTAGACCTTTTAGACAAAGAAAAAGACTAGCAAATCCATTAAAAAAACCACTAATTTATAAATAAGTGAAGAAATTACTTGATACAAGAATAATTTTTCTTATACATCACTCAACATGGGTTGCCAACCTTGTGCTAGTGCAGAAGAAGAGTAGAGAAATTAGACTTTGTGTTTATTTTTATAACTTAAATAGATCTTATAAAAAGGATAATTATCCCTTGCCATCTTTGGATGAAGTCATACAATTGGTAAGTGGCTCTAGAATGATGTCATCCTTGAATATATTTTTAGGCTACAACCAAATCTTGGTAAACAAATATGATAGAATGAAGACTACCTTCATGACTAAATGGGGAATGTTTTCTTACAAATAAATGCCATTCAAACTTTTGAACATAGGAATAATTTTCTAACAAGTAATAGACCATGTATTCCATGGATTGATAGGTATATGCATTATTATTTACATGGATGATTTAATTGTTTTCTCTAAAGATAGGGAATATCATATAATGCATTTAGAACAAGTGCTAGAGAAGTAAAGAAGGTATTGTATTTCCTTGAACCCCAAGAAAAACATCTTCTATGTCACTGAAGGTAAGCTCTTAGGACATGTCAACACTCAAGAAGATATGACCATAGACCCTAATAAAATCAATGAAATTTCAAAGGTAGAAGTTCTAAATAGTAAAAAAGAGATAAAATATTTGGAAAAATCAACTTCATAAGAAAATTTATTTGTAATTTTGCAAAAATTATGAGGTCACTTAACATCATGCTGAAGAAGGACACAAAAATAGAATGGATAGTAGAAGCAAATAAGGCCTTCTAGGACATCAAGGGTGTTATTATTCAATCTCTCATCCTAATTTTAATAAATATTTCTACCTATAATCTTTTTCTTCTAATAATACTATTTTTGCTATCTTAATATATAAGGAAGATGATAAAGAGCACCTCATAGCCTTTGTGAGTACCAATTTTAAGAATGCAGAGCTAAACTATCCCATCCTGAACATGCAAGCTTACACACTAGTAAAGGCTATCAAGAAGTTTAGACACTACATCCTTAGGAAGAATACATACACAATAGTGTTTTATCCATCTATCAAGATAATGTTGGGATAGAATTAACTTAGAGAAAGAAGATGGAAATGGATGACCAAACTTCCATAATATGAATCAGAGATAAAAATTTCTAAGTTAGTAAGGGGGTAAGGTCTAATCTAGCTCATTACAAACACTAATCCTCATATTGATGTTTTGCAAGTAAAAATGAATTAATTACCTAGTGGAGATTGTTATAGGGAAATCATATATTATATATTATATGGAGCATATCCCCCATATCTCAAGAGAGAGAAGAAAATAACTTTGAGGTTGAGATCATCTCACTTCATGATCAAAAGAGGAGTCCTCTATAGAAAAAACTATGAAGGAATTTACTTAAGGTGTGTTTCCAAAGATAAAACCACATAGATCATGGATAATTTCCATGAAAAATAAAGAAGTGGCCATCTTTCAAGGTGAACTACTACACACAAGGTATTTAGGGATGGCTATTGTTTTCCAACTATATTCAAAGATGTATATATTCATGTGTGAACATGCCACCAATGTTAAGTATTTGACCAAAGAGAGGTAAAGGTATCCATGCATCTATAAATAGTAATTAATGCAAATACATTTACATAATGGGGACTTAAACTCATGGGCATGATCAACCCTAACTCCTTAGTAGGACACAAATTTATACTCATCACTATGAATTATTTCACTAGGTAGACTGAAGCAAAGGCCACCAAGAATAGTATAATAGTTGATGCCATCAAGTTACTTAAATAAAATGTCATTATTCAGTTTAGGACACCCCTATCACTAGTATGTGACAATGGCCTAGCCTTTGAATGAGTTGAGTTCACTGAATGGGTATATGATAATCAATTCATCATCAAGTCTAGTTCAAATTCTTACCCCTAGGGTAATAGAGTTGTTGAATTATATACATACATAATAGTGTTTGATCCATCTATCATGATAAGGTTGGGATAGAATTAACTTAGAGAAAGAATATGGAAATGGATGACCAAACTTCAATAATATGAATTAGAGATAAAATTTGCTAAGTTATTAAGGGGGTAAGGTCTAATCTAGCTCATTACAAGCACTAATCCTCATATTGATGTTTTGTAAGTAAAAATGAATTAATTACCTAGTGGATATTGGTATAGGGACATCATATATTATCTATTATATGGAGCATATCCCCCATATCTCAAGAAAGAGAAGAAAATAACTTTGAGGTTGAGATCATCTCACTTCATGATCAAAAGGGGAGTCCTCTATAGAAAAAACTATGAAGGAATTTACTTAATGTGTGTTTCCAAAGCTAAAACCACATACATCATGGATAAATTCCCATGAAAAGTTAGGAAGTGGCCATATTTTAGGGTGAACTTCTACACACAAGGTATTTAGGGATGGCTATTATTTTCCAACTATATTCAAAGATGTACATATTCATGTGTGAACATGCCACCAATGTTAAGTATTTGACCAAAGAGAGGTAAAGGTATCCATGCATATATAAATTTTAATTAAGGCAAAGCCATTTACATAATGGGGAATTAAACTCATGGGCATGATCAACCTTAACTCCCTAGTATGACACAAATTTATACTCATCGCTATGAATTATTTCACCAGGTAGACTGAAGCAGAGGCCACTAAAAATAATATAATAGTTGATGCCATCAAGTTACTTAAATAAAATGTCATTATTTAGTTTAGGACATCCCTATCAATAGTATGTGACAATGGCCTAGCCTTTGCATGAGTTTAGTTCACTGAATGGGTATATGATAATCAAGTCATCATCAAGTCTAGTTTAAATTCTTACCCCTAGGGTAATAGAGTGGTTAAATCTTATACATACACAATAGTGTTTGATCCATCTATCAAGATAATGTTGGGATAGAATTAACTTAGAAAAAGAAGATGGAAATGGATGACCAAACTTCAATAATATGAATTAGAGATAAAATTTTCTAAGTTAGTAAGGGGGTAAGGTCTAATCTAGCTCATTATAAACACTAATCCTCATATTGATGTTTTGTAAGTAAAAATGAATTAATTACCTAGTGGATATTGGTATAGGGACATCATATATTATCTATTATATGGAGTATACCCCCCATATCTCAAGAGAGAGAAGAAGAGAACTTTGAGGTTGAGATCATCTCACTTCATGATCAAAAGAGGAGTCCTCTATAGAAAAAACTATGAAGGAATTTACATAAGGTGTGTTTCTAAAGCTGAAACCACATAGATCATGGATAATTTACATGAAAAATTAGGAAGTGGCCATCTTTTAGGGTGAACTACTACACACAAGGTATTTAGGGATGGCTATCATTTTCCAACTATATTCAAAGATGTACATATTCATGTGTGAACATGCCACTAATGTTAAGTATTTTACCAAAGAGAGGTAAAGGTATAAATGCATCTATAACCAATAATTAAGGCAAAGACATTTACATAATGGGGACTTATACTCATGGTCATGATCAACCCTAACTCCTTAGTAGGACACACATTTATACTCATCATTATGAATTATTTCACTAGGTAGACTGAAGCAGAGGCCACCAAGAATTGTATAATAATTGATTCCATCAAGTTACTTAAATAAAATGTCATTATTAAGTTTAGGACAGCCCTGTCACTAGTATGTGACAATGGCCTAGCCTTTGAATGAGTTGAGTTCACTGAATGGGTATATGATAATCAATTCATCATCAAGTCTAGTTCAAATTCTTGCCCCTAGGGTAATAGAGTGGTTGAATGTTATACATACACAATAGTGTTTGATCCATATATCAAGATAATGTTGGGATAGAAGTAACTTAGAGAAAGAAGATGGAAATGGATGACCAAACTTCAATAATATGAATTAGAGATAAAATTTGCTAAGTTAGTAAGGGGGTAAGGTCTAATCTAGCTCATTACAAACACTAATCCTCATATTAATGTTTTGCAAGTAAAAATGAATTAATTACCTAGTGGAGATTGATATAGGGACATCATATATTCTCTATTATATGGAGCATATCCCCCATATCTCAAGAGAGAGAAGAAAATAACTTTGAGGTTGAGATCATCTCACTTTATGATCAAAAGAGGAGTCCTCTATAGAAGAAACTATGAAGGAATTTACTTAAGGTGTGTTTCCAAAGATGAAACCACATAGATCATGGATAATTTCCATGAAAAGTTAGGAAGTGGCCATCTTTTAGGGTGAACTACTACACATAAGGTATTCAGGGATGGCTATTATTTTCTAACTATATTCAAAGATGTACATATTCATGTGTGAACATGCCACCAATGTTAAGTATTTAACCAAAGAGAGGTAAAGGTATCCATGCATCTATAACCAGTAATTAAGGCAAAGGAAATTACATAATGGGGACTTAAACTCATGGGAATTATCAACCCTAACTCCTTAGTATGACACAAATTATACTCATCACTGAATTATTTCACTAGGTAGACTGAAGCAGAGGCCACCAAGAATAGTATAATAGTTGATGCCATCAAGCTACTCAAATAAAATGTCATTATTCAATTTAGGACACCCCTATCACTTGTATGTGACAATGGCCTAGCCTTTGCATGAGTTGAGTTCACTGAATGGGTATATGATAATCACATCATCATCAAGTCTAGTATAAATTCTTACCCCTAGGGTAATAGAGTGGTTGAATCTTATAATAATTTTTTTTGAATGCTATCAAAAATTATAAAAAAAAGAAACCAAGATAATGGTAGTCCTTACTAAAATTTGATCTATGGATAAATAGGACCAAATATAAGTAGGATCTTAGGGCATCCCCATTCCTACTTGTTTATGGGTAACAACCTATATTTCTTATCACGTTGAAGCTACCTACATAAGAGTTCATGGCTGAGTACATGGAAGAGGATGACAACATATATTACTAGATCCTAAACATCATCTAAATGGAAGATGCTAGAGATTAAGCATCGAAAAACTTTAGAAAGCATCAAGATGTTGTGAAAATATTGTTTTGTAAGTGAGCCATGGTCAAAGCATTCCAAATTTTAGACTTAATCCTACTATGGGACAAGGCCCATGAGAAAAAAGGAATACATGACAAGTTCACTCCTCTCTAGATTGGAACCCATCCAGTAGTAGAGAGTCAGACTTGTTTAGATTTAGAGTAGGTGGAGGTAGTGTAGGTTTCCTTTCCTGATTTTATTTTATTTCTTTCTTTCTTTCTTTCTTTCTTTATTTCTTTATTTGTTTTTATTCTTTGTCCTTTCTCACTTTTCATATATTTGTTTGTTTTTTATTATGTGTTTTAGTTTAGTAATAAGTCCTCTAGACAAGAAATCTCTGGCTCAATTTGTATCTACTAGATCCTCAATAGGAAGAAGGGATGGTTGACGTTAAACATCAGTATTCCAAACTGGAAAACCCTTAGCATTGTTTCAACTTGAAAACCTAGGTAGGGTTTATTTAAAATTAGTATTCTCATGAAAATTGTAAGTCATTTTAAGGTTTTAATAAAGTTTAGATGACTGAATATTTGATTGAAAAAGAGTTTAGACATATGTGGACCATCATGCTACCACCACAAATTCACTAAATAAATTACCTAGATAGATCTTGTTATCTAAGAGTGAATAATATACAGAATATGTCTTGACATAATATTTACACTTGTCTAATTCTACTTCCCAACCATTCTAGTTTATGAATACATGTATATATAAAATATATATATGATACCCCAAAGAAGTGAAATCATAAAATACTTCATATTTCATGAATGGTGATTTAAGCAATCTCTATTAAGGCTATAGATGCCTAGCTAGAAGTAGATCAAGGCCCAGAGTAGAGCCAAAAGTATCTTTGTTAGGGTTATGGATGCCTGGTTGGTGGTAGAGCAATGCCCAAGCCATCCCCAATTAAGTAGAGCATTATATAAAATCTAAAGAGTGCTTAAGTCATTTCATGTCTTAATGTATTGAAGCTTTAAAATAAATAGTCCTTAACCCAATTACAATGGTTAATGAGCTACAAATCACACACATAGTACATTTGTCTACAATATTTAAACTCTATTTCTAGCTTATGATCTTTCATTAGTTCTAAAAACCAATTACAAGTGACTAAAAATCATAGTGAGATGACTAATTTTTTATTCATCTTTGAATAATAGTTCTAGATTCAAACATTTTGTAATGTTTCCCCATAGAGGTCATCATTTATTGATGCTTAACTACCCCCTATTTTGAGAATGGGAACCCCCTTATCTTAATTTTCCAAAAATGCTTGAGTATCGAGTTTGATAAGTCCTTTGGCTACATTGAAAATATGAGTTAATACTTCTTAACAATTCTTGGTTACATATTCATCTTGCAATACATATTAGCATTTAAAAATATCTAGATTATTCCAAGTTACTTTGAGTTTTCTCCAAATTTTCAATGAATAATTAACCATGAATGGATTACAAATGTGTAGATAAGCTTCACCAATAATGCTCTACTTGGTTCCTCCATTAGCATTATTTTAGTTAATTTCCACTCATTTCTTAATTTAGAAGTAAGTAATGAAACTAGTAATAGGGTGTGTAGAAGAATACTTGATAAAGTGTGCATGTGATCTAGATGATGGTGAGAACTCTTCTTTGGGTTGTAATAAATAACCTATAGATAAGAAAGACACTAGAAAAAGGGGTTTTTAAATGGATGGTTGAGTGGATTGCCTAGTGTGAGATAGATCCAAGAAGCACAAGCTTATTAAGAGGCTATCAATCCATTGTTTATAAAAATTAAGTTGATATAAATGAAAAGAAAGAATAATTACATTCAATAAATTGAAATTAAATGCATGTAAGATAAGATGAAAGTTAATTTCTTGTTAAAAAAATGACTAAATATAGCAAAAATGGGTCAATACTGATGCTAAAATAGTTGGGGTCAGTTTAAAAAAATTATAAAAGTTTTTATGAATAGGAAGAAACATAGAAAATAGGGTTTAATTAAGGTTAATTGGGTGAAATTAACTTTCTATTATTTTCTATCATAGTGACCATTGATGGTTGGGTGAACTATCAGTGGTTGGGTTAATCATCAATGATTGGGTAACCATCGATGGTTGAGGTGGCCATCGGTAGTTAAGCTAACCATCAATGATTACCTATGTGATTATGGAAATGATCAAAAAAGGGATTTTGAATTGGGTAATTATGAAAATAGAGGTTTGTTATGGATTAGGGGAATGTAAAATATGATATTGATGGGTCTGATAGGGCAGGAAGGTTAGTAATCGAATATAGATCAAAGAAAATAAGTAGGAGATACATGTAACTTGGTGACAAAAGGTTGAATAAATCTAGCCAAAGTGATAATACTTTTGCCTTTGAAAGTGATACTAATAAAGGTTTAGGTCTCCATTGATGTTGCTTGCTTGTTGAAGGGACACTGCATACATGTCTACAAGATAGCTTAGACATAGATTACTAGAGTTATGGATGTTTTTCACTTCCTACTTATCTCCTTTTATAAGATGAAGTTACTAACTAGGTAGAGGATACAATTGCTAATTATAATGATTTAAATCTAGTTTTCATCATAAAATAGAAGTTGATAAATGTGCCATGCTTATCTTGTATAGCTGGTAATACTTTTAAAGATTTAAAGCAGGCTTGGAGACCTGACCATCGATGATTAGTATAACCATTAGCAGTCAAAGGTCTAGATGAAAATAAGTTAAAAGAGAGGTGAATTAGAAAGTTAAGTTAGTAAATTAATAATTAGGCCAAGTCAATTAGGTGGTCCACTAGATTTAGGGTTGGGTAGGGGTTCTAGGAGTTTTAACATCTAAAACTATGTAGTTTTCAAATGTCTACAAGCATAAACATGACCAAATTCATTGGATCTTACTACATTAAACTTTTACTTTTTTTAAAGAATCCACTTACAAGTTTTTATTTAAAACTTCTTATAATTTGCTTGTGATAGGCATTTGAAATTTATTGAAGTCTAACTTAAAGTCTTGCATGATTTGTAGGACGTCAACTTATATGTAATAGTCTATGTTGCATCATAAGATGTCAAATTATAGAAGGTTCTCCAAAATAATAATCATTCCTCAAGGTGTCATGTGTCATCATGGCACTCATTCAAGGCATAATTCTTTATTATCAAAACCTTAAGTTGTACCATTGGACAAAAGGAATGTGCCCCACATATGACACTTGGAACAAAATCTACTAGAGCTGAAAGATACCACACATTGCCATCCTAAAGACTTGTGAAGGAACTAGCCATTAGAATTCAAATCCATAGGCTACATGTTATGTTCCTAGATCTTACAAGTAATCCCATTCAAATCCAAGCCACCATGCATCCCATTAATATCTGTTAGTCCATGAGATCATACCACATGTCCCAATCACAACTTGAGTAAATATTTCCAAATACCACATGCTTCCTTTAAATTCATCTAGGATCAATGTATAGATACACCCAAGCCTTCTGATTCAAGGCTAAAAAGAGATTATTGAGTGAATGCATGGAATCCCCCAAGCTATCTGATCATAGTTTTATAGTGTACAACTATCTAAGGCCCCTTCTAATAATGATGCATGTCCCTCTAATGACACTTGTCAATCCTATGTTACCTCTATTTGAAGATCCATATAACACCTGTGAAGTCCTAAAAAAATGATGCATGTCCCCATTGGACCCATGAGATGATGTCACATTTCATCCCCACAAATCTCCATCTAAGATTGATAGATTGCCCCTAAGAGTGATGTGTGGCTCCACTTGAGCCACATGTTTAACACAAAGTTGTTGATAGCTATCCAGAAGCCTCCTAAAGGTGACACCGATGTAAGCAAATTTTTTGATTTCTCACAAGAGCACCACCTAGAAAAAAATAAGTCTGATTATATGTGTGAGTAACACATTATACTCCCATATCCATCTAAAAGTAGAGGGCCCCACCTAAGATTTCACCATGAATAAAAGGATACCACATGGAATAGTGAAAATAAGTCATCACACCAAGATACCTTTCAAGAGCCCATGCTCAATCAAAATGTGACACATGTCTTAATTATATCCTACTAATAGTCATATGTAAACCCTAAAAGTGCTTGGTTGGAGCCAATGTGGCATGCCACATGCAAAAAGGTGGAAACCTTTAGCTTTAAAGATAAACTTGATAAAAAATCAAAGTTAAATCAACACTAAATTTTAATTCAAAGGCAATGATCTTGCCATTAATGTGGCATAAACCAAAATTTCCATCCAACCTTGCATTAATCAAAGCAATCTAAAAAATGCTACCCAACTCAATCATCACTACCTAAATTTATATTTGAATCCCTAAGTGTTTTCCCTTTCTTCTATCTGCATTCTCAAGTCAACCAAGCTTAAGATCTTCATGAATTTCACCCAGACCACCATTGTTAGAGATCTAAATTTGTATAAAACTATAAGAGGATGACAATTACTACCTATAATAGTGAAAAAATGACACAAGTAGGACCCTTCACTTTTGGTAAGGGCATTTCATATGGAAATTATGACTTCTTATTTCAATTTGGTAATTCAATCATTTTTAAAGACATAGAGTTCATCCCTGAGGCCTTAGACAATGGGTATATGAATTACAGCAGTGTCTACTATAATATTAAAGGATCTAGGGATCTTTGTGATTTTGATACCATGCCCCATATTATTTAGCTTTCCTCTAACATCCTAGTAATCTAAATTGTTGGTATCCACAAACCCATAACAAAATTAGAGGTCATGCCATGTGTAGAATTAATATATGGCATCTTTGGGATGTCAAAATGCAAGGATGGATTTCTTAAATCCAAGAATCAAGGAATTTCCATTACCTTCATTATAGGGCCAAATTTTTAAAGTTATTGTGACCTAACCCTATCACAATTAGACTACAACCAAAGCATCATCAACAATTGGTATGAGGTTCACAAACTAGAGACAATATTAGATTCAAGGGTAATAAACCTAACTAAACTGGTCTTCATGGATGACCAAGGGAATGTGCCCATCCATAAATTTAGAAAGGGGTTCAAGATTGGCCTTGCCTTGCTAAATAGAGTATTCAATAAAACAGACATTAGATACATCGATATAAGGGATATCCCACTATTAAAAATAATTATGGAAAATAAATAGATCCCCTCACTTAGGGATATCATTAATAGCAACTTGATTACATCTATGGAAGACAAATGTATAAATAGATCTCCATACTATATGATGAGCTATCTATTAGATGTTATTTATGCAACTGCATAATTAGGAATAAACACATGAACTCTTTCATGAGATGAAGTCATACCCTAGACATATTCTATAATGCATATCCATCACTTCAAGCATGACATCAAAATAGTTTCAAAATATTTATACCCCCTATCTACAATTCTATCATAGAATGTGAAATACAAAGTGTGTCATCAAAAATTAGGTAGGCACTAGGAGAATAGATAGCTTTTGGATCTACCCTAATTGTAAAGTTATTTAAGTAAAAGGGTTAATGGTAAATCCCATTAGGCTACCAAGGTATGTGTTAATGAAGTTGGTAGAAGAGGAAACATCTTACCAACTACTCAATGGATTTGATGGCATCTTTATGAGGAAAAAAAGACACCCCCCCACAAAGATATTTATTAGTTGGGGATAGCCAAAATAAAGCAATAGAAAGATGTAATAGTGGTAGTGAGGGATAGGGACTTGTAATAATTTCCAAAGGATGACTATAGGATGTGGGATCTAAAGAAAGTCATTACCAAACACCTCACCAAGTTCAAAAGGGATGTAACTATGGAAGATAAACACCAAGATGAGGTGCATGACTAGATATACCTAGATGAAATGAATGATGAGGTAGTCCTCAGGAATGCTACCAGGAAGAACATATCAATTAAACTGAGGTTTGATGTATAAATGAGGAAAGAAGACATAGCAGAGCCTTAGCTCCCACCAACTCATGGGAGCATTTTTAATTTAGAATATGAGGAGAAGGAAGAATAAGAAGAGGATGGCACTCCTCTCATAAAAAATAGACCTTACAGGCATCCAATTTAGGATACTCTAAGTGGGAAAGACATGCTTTCAATTTTTTATCAAGGAGAGTCAAGAATCCATCATATCCCCTAAAAAATAATATAATAACCATTGTATCTACTAAGGAAGTTGACATAGAAAAATTGGGTCGGCCAGGTCCCAATGTTATTGATCTTGAGGAAGGGTAACAAGGAATTGATATCTCATTGAAAGGACTATAAACATTATCTAGGAGGACTATTGAAAGAGTTTATAAAAGGAGAAAGTCCCCCAAAAAAACAATGAGAGTAGTGTCTCCATCATCAACTTCCCAAACTCCCAATGTAATTACTGTAACATTGTCTTCCTTCCCTATTATTTGAACACTCACAAGTGTTCCCACTTTTGTTGTTATAACCACTCCCATTTTCACATCCCACATCACTAAATCCTTTGTAAGCACCATTCCCCACTTCATCTCCCATGCCACTACCAACATTATACCTCCACCAAGATCCCAAAGCATTAGTACCAGCCAAGCTAAAGCATTAGCATCACTCACCCTTAGTTCTCTTGCACCCATCAATCCACTCAAACCCATTCCAAAATCATTCACCTATTAAAGGTCACTTCACCCCACCACAATAGCCAAAATTATTAGGCCCTCAACATTTCCCACATTTTTTCTTAACATGGGCCCTTTTAAGTCTTTGTTTGATCTATAGGGGCAATTAGACCCAACTAATTTTTATATCCTAGCTATAGCCCTAACTTCTTCCTCCTCCCAAGCACTCTCATTAAAACCACCCCCACTTAGAAAATATATAAAACCACCCCAAATTGGGTAAGGGACATTATGTAGAGAATAAGGTAAGGGAGGCCTCAAGCAAACCAAGTTGTAGCCCAAGTTGGCATGAGATTTGATGCAACCACTAAAACCATAAAGAGAGTGGTGAGAAGACATATGGAGTATCTAAATTCAAGCTTGGCTATGATATACAAAAGTGAAGAGCCAATATTCACATTGACTAAGAAGAGAAAGGCTGGCCCTAGAGAGGTATAATAGTATGTAAAGGATCCTATATCCTCGATCTAAGCATAAAAAGAATCAACTATTGGCTTAATAAAGGGGATGCAGTATGAATTGAAGAGGCTAAAAGAGCAAACATGGCCCACTATGCTAGAGGACACTTTGATTTCAATAATCAATGCTATGATCAATGTTTTCAACATCTACAAAGTTATGAATAAGAGAGAAGGAGATGGAACCAACAATCTATGCTAGTCATAAAGCTTGACCAAAGTCTTGTACTCTATGACACCAAGTTATCAAACTTGGTGAGAGTGGAAATAAGAAACAAGTTTACTACCTCTTGAAGACATCCTACCTACATAAACCATCCTCATTTAATAGGAGTATTTTGAATACATGGTTTAACCAACTCAAGGATGCAAACACATCCTTTGAGAAAATTGAGTTCAAGATAGCCCACTTACTAAAGGACACCATGATCACTAAAGTGACCAAGCCTAATGATTCCTTAATGGATGATCAATATTTTAAGGAATAAATGAAGGTATTTGTTGTTTAGCTATAGTAAGATGTAGTTAGCTCTAAGATAGCCATAGAGGTAATAGACATTATGTCATTTACCAACTAGAGTCTGTAAAAGGTAAAGCCAATTGAGGAGGTATTAATATCAATACTCATCTATCATGGCAAGCTAATCCAAGACATAATTTATTTAGGCCCATAATCCTATATTTTTCTTGAATAGATAAAGATTACCAAGACTATGCATAATTTTAGACTGAAGAAGAAGCTAAAAAGAAGCAAAGACAATCAAAACAACAAGCAAGCTAGTAACCACCTTCAAGCCCATAAAAGATATTTTGTTTTGTTTTACATATTTAAATATGAATATTTCATTGTAAATGTAGCATTTTATGCCACTTGGATATATTTGGGCACCTTTTTTGGACCCACTCTAACTTATCCTATGCATCTTAAGCCTATAAATAGGGGTCTTCCCCTCATTTGTAACAAAAAATAGTTATTTTCAAAAATCAATACAAGAGGGCCAAATAACTTACAAGATTGTCTGTATTGCCTAATTGTTTGTTTTTGTTTTATTTTTCCTCAAGTGTTTTATATTTCTAATCATTTACTTTATGAAAATTAATCTATAAAATACATTTTAAACATGCATTTATTATTTTGAGCTTAACACTAGGCTGACTAATTTGATAGTATATTTTCTCTATTTTCTATCATTTATAAATAGATGTGTTGTGCAATTTACTATGATTGAGTTATATTTATGCAAAATATGTTTTTAGATATATGAATTTTCTTCTATTGAAGCTTCAAATACATTTAATTAGCTTTGAGCATTATGCTAAGGCTGGTAGGTGTTAGTTTCATGTATTTGCCTTAGAAATTAGTAGAATCAACATCTTCTTTCATCTTAATTAGAATCTCTTTTTTCCCTACCCTACTCTCTCTTGGATCCACTTATGAACCACCTTATCTTATATCATTTGTATATATCCATTATTCAGTCAAATTTTGGGTAAAAATTTCCAAACATTAAGATAATTCATAAAGATTAGCTAGAAAGTATGTCACTACATAACATTTATTGTCCCTACAGTAGCATCTACTTCTAAACTTTAAAGTCGTGATCACATCTCTACTATTTGTGATATTCTAATCAATAATGGTATAAAAAAATCAAGCCCTAAGTCATTCTAAGACTTTAAATTGAGTTTCTTACTTTCCCTTTATTCCTTAGTGACATAGGGAACACTAAAAGTACATAAAAAATATGTACTTGAGTCCCAAGTTATTAGTGTTAAGCTCAAAAGGTTTTACCAAAATAAAATGCCTCTAAACTTGTGAAGCATGAACAATGTTATCTAGTTCTAGGTTATGAGGAGCATAAGTTACCTCATAAGGCTTTAGTTTCCTTGACTCGTAGGTAATAACTGAACCATCTTACATAATGAATCCTCCTAAAGCATCCCTTAATGTTTCATTATAACTGCAAAGTGACCATTTTGATCCATAATCCACAATATTGGTTCTAAATTAAGTCTCTTTTTCATAAATTTAAAGGCTTCTTTGCACTTATCAAACCAGATAAAAATTTGTTCTTTCCACTAAAGAGAGGTTATTGGATTAGCTTTGTTGGATAAATCTAGTATAAACTTCCTATTATACCCTAATAAACCCATGAAACTATGCATGTCATGTACATTTTTGGGTTCTTGTCAATTCATAATGGCTCTAATCTTGGTTGGATCCACTAAAATTCCTTTTACATAGATAATATGCCCTAGGTATTTTACTCTTAGTTGATTTAAATCACACTTTGATAACTTTCCATAGAGTTTGTGTTTTCACAAACTCTGCAAGACTAAACACAAATTCTCAACATGCACTCCTTCACTTTTGGAATAGATGAGAATATCATCCAAAAATACTAGCACAAATTGATCAAGGTAATCCATGAACACACTATTCATGGGGTTCATGAAAGATATATTTGCATTCATTAGTACAAAAGGAATTATTATGAGCTTTTAATTGTGATAAATATTCCTAAAAGTTGCTTTAAGAATATCTTTCTCTCTATTTATCAACTGATGGTACCTAGACTGAAGATAAATCTTTAAAAAGACTATTTTACCACACATTTAATCAAAAAATATTCAATACAAGGTAAAGGGTACCTATTATTAATTGTTTACTTACACAAATTAATGGTTCCATCCTTATTTTTGATAGAGACTATAGGTTTACCCCATGGTGAAACACTTAGTTAAATTAACCCTTTGGACAACATTCTTGAAGTTGGTCCTTTAACTTAGCTAACTCAATTGTTATCATTCTTTAAGGAGCCATGGATTATATTTATAACCTTATAATGAATATCAATAATGAAATAAAATTTCCTTTTGGGAGCTAAACATAACAATTCCTCTGGAAAAAATCCCTATATTCTTACAAGAAAGAATGGTTTTCAAAGTGGGTTCTTTAGTTTCACCATTTTCATCCATTTTAACTAGGAATGTTTGACATCCCTTTCATTATGCCTTATTCAAATTAATGGATTAAATTCTCCTAAGTTTTAACTCTCTCTTCTCTCCTTGGATTTGGTTTTGATTTTACAAATCATTTAAACACAATATTTTTAAAGAATTAGTCAACTTTGGCTTTGTTCTTAGAGAGATAATTCACTCTTAATATCACATCATATGACCCTAGTGATGCACTACATAAAGATCAACAATAATGGTGAATTTTGGAAACTTTTTTTTAACCTCAACAATACAGTTATCAACCTTGACCTTGGTTTCATTCCCATACTGAATTGATCAAGTATTTAACATAAAACCAACTTTCCTAGACAATTTACTTAACATTCTAGGAAAGATAAAACATTTAATGGCTCTTGTATCTATAGAAATATAAATAAGATGCCCAAACAAATTACCTACTACTTTTATGGGAGAGGATTGAAATTTCACTTGATTTTTATCAACTAATGCATGATTATGTTGTGGATAGGTTCCATATTTTGATGTATAGGTGGACACATTTTTATTTATACCATATGTCTTCCACCAAGGATAATCCTTAGCATAATAATCTCTTGAACATGTAAAACATATCCAAAGTGGTCATTTCTTCTCATCCTAATTAACACCCTTGAATCATTCTCTAAAACTACCTCTTATTTTCTTGCTTCCTAAATCATTACTAAGTCTCACATTCTGAGAATTTAATCAATTCTTGGGATTCCCATTCTATTTCCAATTATTTTTCTTAAAGGGTGTTTTATAACTCCCAAACTTATTTTTAAATTTTTATCTAACCTCTAAAAATGATTCCATCTTTTTCTCCTACTTAACTACCTTATCAAAGACCTAGTCAATGGTGAAAGGTCCACGCACATCCACTTCACAACCAATTTAGATTTTTATGCCCATAATGAACTTACTAATATAAAAACATTCATATTATTGATATTACAAAACATACTTCAAGAGCTTTGTCAATTTATCCCAGTATTCATTTATTGATAAATACCCTTACTTTAGATCTATAAATTTGTTAATTTCTAATCAAAGTATAGTTGAGGCATCCATCATGCTCTAAAAAGAGTCAAATAGTGGTAATAAAATCAAGGTTCATCTCAATATTCTTATTATCCTACCAAGTTGCTACTTCAACAACTTATTAGTAAGCTCCCCACATAGCCTTAGTCACCTTAGAATAATTTCAAATTTTTAAAGACTTTTCTATTTTCATGAGCTAAAATTCAACTCCATCACCCAATACCATGATATCAAAACTGGGTAGGTTCAATTTCTTCACATCATGCACAAGATATATAGCTATTTGAGCTCTATCTACTTATTGACCTTCCTCATATCTTGAGGAACTTCCTATTTGGTAGGTTGTTCCTTTGGAACCTCCCATTCATCTTCATCCTCAACTCCATGAACTTCTCATTCTATATCTATTAGTCTATATCTAGTGTCACTCATGAAAATATGTATCTGATCAAGTTTTCAAAGCATATTCTACTACTAGCTCATTAAGATCAACTTGAGGTTTTGAATTCGAAGTTCCCTCACCACTCAATTTATCTCAATCCATTCTCCTCACTAAAATTAGGATAATAGATTTATGTTAGTGGACTCATTAGGTCTGAACATTAAAACTTCACTTAGATATCATATTATTATAATCCCATTAGGATACACAAAAGTTACACATTAAAAAAATATATAAATGATACATTTATACTATCATTAAAACTATCTTTAAAATCACTATTTGATTACTAAATGCATTTAGAATAATGAATGCAATAATATATCAACCCACTAGTTGATAAAATGATCCATCTAGTTTCCAAACAATATATAACCTATTACAAAATGAATATTTCTCACAAAATGAATAGTGGAAAAAATCAAGTACAACAAAACACTAATATAATCCAAATTTCAGCTATAAATAGAAATGTATACACTACTATCATAAAATCTATAATCAATTACAGTTCTAACAACCACTATTATGTTAAATATTCATCGAATAATAATGTGCTACATGTTACATTTTAGTACAAAGTCAAATATACAATAGTATGTATTATAATATAATGAGCTTTACAAATATCTAGATGACCCATGGATGTATCCATGAATATGATCCCAAATAGTTATAAAAAAAGAACAAAGAAAGAACATCATCTAAGTGATTTACCTCCAACCACAAACTAATGGTCTCCTATGCACCTCCCCACTAGAAGTGGCCCTACCCTTCTTACAGGGATAAATAAGAACAATGTGAATATCAAGAAATCAATTAAAACCTATGTGTGTACAATCACTCATATATGTAGTAGTCACATAGACCATATAAATCAATCCTCTATCTAATGACATCAAAATACACATGTAAAATATAAATAATAGTGGAATGATAATGTCTCAACTAAAACATTACTTTGGTCAAAGTTTCCATTATAGAAATCAAATCTAATGATCTGAGTCAATTCCACTAACAAAAAACTCTCTATTATTGAATCATTACTATCATATAATATCAAGGGATAAGTATATGAGTTTCATAAAAGCACCTTTATATATCTATCACATGTTATCCAATAAAAAAGTCTAATAATTTTCACATATAGATTCAAAGCAAAATATTTATAGGCGTAGTGTACACTCAATTCAAACAATATTTTAAGGTAAAATAATTTTAACTCATCAATCATATTTTTTACATATACTCAAACTCAATAGTGGTATGTATAGGTTC
>JARHVA010006244.1:517500-550000 GCA_037957365.1 Torreya grandis
TATAGTTTAAAAATGTATTAATTTTTCTTATAGTCTTTACAATGCTACATTTTATGGATATTCTACTCTACTATGTTTTGACATCAAGATAAATTGATAGTAGAGACTAGTTTGACTTGATTTATGCTTCATTGTGTTTATTTCATATAGGCTACTTTTTTATTAATATTAGTTGAATATTAGACTTATTATATAATATTGTTTGATTATGTAATTTTATGAATCATTATTTTGGCCTTTGTCAATCCTCTTACTACTTTTGCTTGTTTAATTTTTCATTATCTGATTTTTCCTTTGGGCCCTTGCTTTCTTTATAACTATTGATTATTGAGATTTACATTTATGACTTATCTTTACATGTTATTTTTTCCTTGTGTGTAATTTCATTTTACATGAACTATGGTTCTTTCCTTTTGTGGCATTCGATTTTCCATTGTGTGTAGTTCTTTACTTGTATAACATAGAGTGTTATTGTGTGTGCTTTTATTATGTGTGTCATGGTCATGACTTGTGTGTTCATGAGTGGATATATATTGATTTTTTGGTGCCATGATGCATAGTATTCACTTCATTATTTTTTTTCTATTCCATCATCAATATAATGCACCTTTCTTGCATAAATATTTGTCCAATATTTCTATTAGTGATAATTACTACTACATTCCTAGTTGTTATATATATCTTGACATGAAATTTGTATGTTTTACACTAAATGTTTCTATTATTTGATGATTCATTCATACCATATTGACATATTATCCATGTGATAGACATGATTCTAATTATTACATTTTTTTTCATAACATGATGTGGTAAACCCTTTTTTTTCTTAGATGATTAATTTGTAGATTACATCCCTCACCTCAAAAGGGAGGCATATTAATCCTATTGTCCTAGATATCCAAGCCTAAATTATATCAAATTGAGAGTTTGGGATAGAATACATGATCTAAAGAGTTCATATTGATTCATATTATCAATTTAGTTCAAAATATGTGACTTATATTTTTAGATTGGGATATATTTTTTGGGCATATGCACACATTTTACAAAAACATGAGATATAGGTTTTAATATTTTTAAAATTTGGCATAAATCAAATGTGTATGTATGAAAATAATATAATTTTGGGATTTATTGGATCATATTATTTGGAATGAACATTCTCAATGCACCTACATGCATGAAGTATGTGCATGCACACACACACACTAATATAAATATATATTTAAGAGCATGGAGTTTATGTGATATTTATGGTACCAAGGATAACATATTGAATATTAAAATAATAGAAATTATTTTATTCACCATACATTATCTTATCATATGCTCCCTCATTCATCTTGAGTTTTAAGATCATTTAAATGAGTAGTGTGGTTAATGTTAAACATCATGCATTGGCATAACATTACTCTCAATGGCTTAGGTGTTTGTTTTCCTAGCCCATGGACCTTTAATTAGTTCATTTCTCCATTGGTTAATGATCACCCCTAACTCTAAATGTTTTATCATGATTTCTAAATTATCCAATGCTCTAGTAGTAAGAATTATCTCCAACAACATCATAGGGAGAAATATTCATCCACTTATAGGTGTATTGATTCCTTAATGTTTAAGTTTCAAAATTTTCATTTCATATATAGAAATTGTTTGATACATGTTCATTGTAAGTTTTTTATGGATAAAATTGTGCACTTGGAGCCTTCTCCAAAATACAATGTCTTACATACGCTCAAGTAAATTTATTTGTCATTTTACTCTACCATTAGTTTTTATATCAATAATAAAATAAAATGGGAGAATTTATAGACACTAAAATATGGAATTAAACACTTGGTAATGAAATTATTAACCTAATATCTCTTTATATGACTTTTTCATACACATATAGTTTTTTAACACTTGTCTCTTCCATCTACATGCTTTTTATGGATATCATTGGTGGTTCATTTGGTATAACTACACCAACTCTAGAGGGGAGAGTGGGAGAGGAAAGTAAAGTATAAAATATTGAGTATTACCTCCTTATTACTCCCTTTCATACTCTCTTAAAATTAATTAGGCTACGCTATTAATATAAACTTCCCAAATGTCTTTGTTTACTTGGTCATGGCATATTAGATGCCTCAGTTGGATAATGTAGTCCATTTCATACAAGGGTCTTGTTTGGAGTAATTATTTGAGACTTTTTAAATAAAATTTGGTCTATCTTCTGTCAAGAATAAATAAATATTTTATAGGTGTCAATGAAATTACCATTGGTTAGAACCTATCTATAGTTTATATATTTTAACAATTCATAAAAAATAGGTGAAAGGATGGACATTTTATTCAGATAAATCTTGAAAAACTGAATTTAATCTAGACTAAACTAAATACAATCTAACAAAGATTCATTTAAAAATAGAAAGAGGGTAATGAGAAATAAAATATGTGTTTAGTTTATAATGAAAATAGTTTTAGATATATTAAATAAACAAATTTCATGTGAAACTAGTCTTTGTTTGGTCAGCATATCACAACTAGAAGTCAAAAATGGTGCAAGAGTCTAAGGACCAAGTAGCTATGTGGAAAAGGAAATAAAATTCACCATAGAAATTTATATACAATGAATATCATTAAAAACATATTTGATATATAATATAGTTCATGTAAAACAAATTCAAGATTCATCAATGTTCTAATATTTACATAAAATCTTCACATAACCTTAGTTCATGCTAAAATAAAATAGAATCTAGAAAGTAGGAAATTACAAGGAAAGATGTCTAGTTATCTAACTATTCTAATGGATATGCTTATATATATTTTTAATAATATTCTCCCAACACCTAGGTGGTTAAAAATATTCAATGCACTATCCACCCATAAAGCAATTACAAGCATTCAATAAAAGTCACCAACCAAGGAATAAATTTAATTTGTGTTTATCTTCAAAGATAAAAATTATATTCATTATATTATTGGTAATGTGACAATATTAGACTAAGGCATCACTTTCAATGACATAAATTCAAGCTGAAATTTTATCCCTTTAATGGAATGTTTTTATATTACATGTAGGGGCATAAGTTTTCATCCTCTAGCTGTGAATAAACCTGTTGATAACTGACTATATACATGAATTATTTATCTTTTTATGATTTTGGTTTATTTTATTATTATGTGAACAATACTATATAAATTATACCACTATGTGATTTACATTAGAACCCATTTCCCTGATCTATTTTCACGAGGTGACAAGATGCCCATTAACTACAAATATGATTGTACTTATAATCTAATTCCCATATTTGAATTGTATAGATAATAAAAATAGTTGCATTTTCAATCTTTGATATTATTTTTAGAGGTACATGTATCAACCTTGGGAAGGTTTATATAGATGTCCTCTTCTCACTTCTCAAAAAAATCACTATGTATTTGATACATAGGGTTCATATTACGTATCACCCTCTCACCAACTCATAATGTGCTTGAGTCCTTTGAATTTTCCAAATATATTGGTGCAATGAGGTCTTGATAGGTGTAGAAATATCTCATTTAATCAGAGATCTATGATTCTCTGGCTATTATTTCATGTCTTGTATGCCTTATAGTCTTGAGATTAAGCCATGTGGCATGATCTTAAGGACTCGCCTATTTTGTGTTATGTCATACTACTCTCATTTGGTCTAGAAACATAGAGAAGTGGGACGATGCCATATGGAATAATATAATTTACTCAAAAGGTCCATTAGTTTTTTGTTCTATACTAATAATACCAAGGGCCTAGAAAATTAGGATCATACCATATGGCATGATCCTGGGCACCTAAAGGATTAAAAGGCTTGGCTCTAAGTTTAAATAATTCTAGAGAATCAATGACATGAAATATTGACAAGTGGTGACCACTCAAATAATATGAACATGTGAATATAAAATGATTGTTAGTATTTGAATAAATTATAGCTATTAGATTTCAAACTCATGGACTAGTCATTAGATCTTAAATTTCATGAAAATTGACAAAAGCAAATGTCTTGATATGAAATATGATAAAAAATTTAAGTTTAGAAATTAAAAATGGGGACAATTCCAAATATACAATTAGTCCATCTCATTAGATATATGATTAAATTTTTAGATAAAAAAGAATTAAAAAACTAGTGAGTTTTAGATATTTCAATCTTTTTATTTAATGTAATTAGACTCAAAATTGATATATTTTAGTACATTTAAAATATTTAGTTCCAAAGGGAAAATCATGTTAGTTTCATGATGGTATTCTTGGGACAAATGATTGTCAGTTTTATTTAAGTGAAAAGATGATGTGTGTGCCAACACTCTCTCTATTTAGTATTTGATGCCATGCAACATTCATTCAATCACTTAGGGTCTACTTGGGTGAATATTTATACTAATGATATACACGATCTTAGTTAAATGAGATCTTGACATGCATCTAAATCTTGTTCACCTAGTTATTAATGATAGACTCAAAAGGATATAGATCAGCCCTAGGGGCTGGATAAATAAGATCATGCCAAGAATCTAAAGGGTTGACAAACATAAAAAAGTATAAATATTATCCCTAGGTCCCAAATAAATAGAACATGACATGTGGCATGATCTCACTCATCTATAGGATTAATGGTCTATTGAGTAAAGAGAGGGGGATAGGGGAGTAGGTACATGGTATTGTGCCACCCATTCACTTCGGATATTTCAGTAAAAATATCTGAATCCTAAAAAAAATGAGTGATAAGTGGAATATCTTTGTTTGACTAAGGAGTTATGGGGAAATTAATATAACCATTGGCCCATGGAATTCAAATAGTTGTTAAACATTATAAATATGAATTTGAAATATGTAAACACTAATATTTTTAGCTCAAAAGTGACCAAGTCTGAATAACCTTAAAAATACTATGACATTTGATAAATTCCAAATCTAACTAAGCCCAATTTTAGAAAAATGACTAAGCAAAGGAATAAATTTGTATAGAATCTTAGTCATTTTATATGGAAACAAAGCATAGATAGACCAAAATTTTGAAGAAAAGAAGTAGAGGAATTTGAAATAGTTAAGTAACTTACATAAATATAAGATGAAATAAACTAAAATGATAACTTTAATGTAGTTCAAATTGTGATACAAAATAAATTAGGGCTTATCAGATTTAAACAAGCTCATAAAGTTAAATAAATATAGATCTAATCACCAAAATTATTCAAAACCAAATGCATGCAATGGTTTGAGTCTAAACATGTTCCAAGAGTAAATCTAATGCAATATCAAACATGTAACTTGTCAAGAAACTTTTTAATGAAAGCATAAATTAAAAAAGACCTATAATTTGATTAGGACATAATCCTAGGCTCCAAAGAAACAAGAGGCTCCATGATTTTAGTGATGAAATTAGGGAATGTTGGGAAATAAACAACAAATGGTCACTCTAATATAAAATAATCTTAAGTATTTTGAATCCAAGAATTAATCAAAAAACCTAGAATCTCTAGTTAAAATAGTGCATGGGTCATGGATAAATCTAAGAACAGATAATAAGGGAGTAACTAAGTGACCAAATGAGGTATCCATTTTGACGTAGTGTGTGAAAAAAGAGTTGATTTACTGGTTCATAAGATCTATAAGGATTAATTACTATGGATTCAACCATCAAGCTAGTGATTTATACCTTGAAGGAATTTACCTAAATATTACTCCACTACTAGATAAACATTTATATCCATGATAGAGTTTTCTTTTATCCCACTTAAATCCTTAATATACTTATAGATAGACATTCATATCCCTAATAGAGTTTGATCGAATCACCTAGGACTAAGTTTTTTTTTTAATTTGATTTGATTTTATATTTTCCTTTCTTTTTTATTTTTGTCTTAGGTTAGGGTTGGGGACCACTACAACAAATGACAAATAAAACTACATATTTTTCACCCTAGGTTTTCCTCATAGTAGGTTCACCCAAGTAGACATAGAAACCTCTTAAGATGCGAATTTTTTCTTGGTTTTCAAGAAGGAACAGTAAATAATTGTTGACCAAATTTGGGTCAAATTAGGGCACCCCTAGGTAAAAAAATGAATTTTAAGTGTTTTATGGGTATAATATAGATGTAAAAATATGTTTTATAGGTTAATTAATGTCATTTTATGTTATACTATCCTTGGTCTTTAGTCATTTTAATGCCTTAAGTCATTTTGGGTCCTTTTGAGGTCAAAAAAGGGGCATTTAATGATTTGTATGGATTTATTAGGAATTTTGAAGGTTTAAAAATATTATTTCACATCCCATGTGTCCAAAGAGATCTTAATCAACTAACATAATTGAAAGGTGGTAGGTTTTTCAGAAGAAAAGGTAGTTTTATTAAAGAAAATGGTGAGTTTGGCACTTGTACAACTCATGGGGAAGTGTGCCATGTGGGATAATATCATGGTATGTATCTTCATCTTAAAAAATATAAAATCCATGTTTTAAGTTCAATTTTTTTCCCAAAACCACTCTACTCCTTTATCACCCTTTTTGGCAAGTAAAAGTAGTCTTCAAGTTTGAACTTTGTACGGCCAGTAGAAGAGGTTCAGATAAAATGCTTTAGGGATGTGATATTATACTCAAATAAATTCATTTAAATATAAATATTTTGAATAATGGTGACCTTTTCCTCATTAACCATCCTTATTAATTTAACTATACTTTTTTGTTAGTTATTTCATGCACCCTATAGGTTTTGCTCCATTTTTGGCAAGTCTATATGAAATATTTCTTAGGTTGGTTCCAAATTATTTTAAACTCATATTAAAATTATTACAATTATTATTTTCATGTTTCAATGTGTTTTTATAAACAATTATATCAATGTTGTAATAAGATACACCCTCCTGAGTTACAAGTAGTTTTGTAGCATTTTCAAGAACTTTACACTAATTCATGGTTTCAAAGGGTTGTGATAGGAGATTCAACATGTATCCATTGTTGTTTTCTTTTCCTTAACCTTAAAATATAATTATCTAGTGAAAATTATCCATGAAGGTGCAGTCATATGTAAAATAGTAAGATAGCCATTAACGAACATGTACAAGAGTTATAGAGGAAGAAAATCATGTTTAAATGGAGGTTTGAAATTAGTTCAAAGATAATTATAATTAGGAGTAAAAATTTTGGCAAATTTTAATGAGTCTAGGCTTATTAATTAATCTTTTCCCCATTCATATTACCGTAATTCTACCCATTGCCTATATATAACTCCATTAACACCTACATGAGAGCAAAACACTAGGATGGAGCTTTGAAATTTGTTTCAAACCTTTCATGATAAATATTTTATGTTTTTAAAGTTTTAAAAGGTTAAAATAATAATTAAAATACTACCACCAATCGACTACTCATCATCATCTTCACCGACTATACTATGGAGTAATCACCTTCAGGTCATCTAAGCAGAGACCTTAAAATCCATATAGAAAGGTTGACACATGTGTTGACACCTTCCTTAAAATATTAATATGGTGAAAATATCATGGGAAAATTATGAGAAAGGATGTATGGATAAACAAAGTTGAAATCCACCTCCAATGGTAAATGACTAAGTTTTGAGACCAAATCCCTAAAAGGGGAAAATAGAGGTCCAAGAAGTTTTATGAATATCCTATAACATGTTTTCCAAAATAATTAGAGCATCTAGCTAGGTGAAAATTTTAATCTCTAGCACAAAAAATTAATTTTCCAAGTTTGGAAGGAAAATAACCAATGGAGGTTAGCTGTTAGAAGGTCCAAAGGTGCCCCTAAATCATTGTTTCTAGGTAATAAGTTCTACAAGCTTTGAACTACAAAGTAACCCTAGCATTTCAAGGTGAGAGTAAGGAATGATTCCATGTTTGAATGTTTAAAATGGTTTAAATGGGTAATAATGATCTAAATTACCACCTTAAGGAGGATAATGCATTATGTCCTGCTTCCTACACACTTTTAGTTTGTAATAGGCCATGAAAATAAACACCTATAACCACTATGTTGATTAAGACTAACAGTGGGATAAACCATGACACTCAAGAGATTAGGGAGTTGATATTAAGGTATTAAGGAAATTAAATAGTCTAAAATATTTTATTTGACCATTTTAATTAAAAAAAATGTCTGTATCATCATGATCAAAGTCCTTCAAGTAAAATATTTACTTACAACCAGCTTTGAGTGGCTGAGATAGATAGTAGCTTGAGCATTCATTTTGATCATATTTTAGCCATCCAAAGTGAATATAAGATGAATTATAGTGAAAAAATGTATTTTTTGACCTAAGAGGGGTTCAAGAGATGTCTTCAATATATCATGATCAGGTTCAAATGAGCAAATGGTCACCTACAGGGGTCAGATAAGTAGGGTATACATGTAGTGAGTGAGGAGCATGGTATTCATGATGTTATAAGGTTATAATCCTGATTTAAAATGAATTATATGATTTTAAAATTACCTTATAAATATCAATAAATTATTTTATATATTTTTTTAGACCGAAACTATACAAGTGCACCTACAGGTGCCTCTTCTAAATAGTAAACACAATCAACAATCTATCAAGTTGAAAAGCCAGGAATATGTGAGGTGTTTGGAAAAGTTAGAATGATAAATTAGTTAAAGTTACTTTATGTATAGTTTTAATATTCTTATTATACCCTCACATATAATTAAATAGGAAAATAAAGGTTTTAACCATGCAAAATATAGTCTACTTGAGAAGCCTGCACATAATCTTGATGCCTAGAAACTAATTTTGGAACTTGAAGCTTTGGAAAGTCACATGAGATGAAAAAGAGATAAAATTTTATCCATATGGTGATTAAAACATATATAAACTCATAAAATACTTTTTTACTATAAAAATATGTTAATTTCACTCTATTTTGTCTCAAACAGAGGGCACTTCCCTAGGTACACAAAACTTACAACTTTGAGGAAGGAAAATTAAATGGTAGACTAAATACACATGGAAAACTTCAATAATTTGTGATTATTTGGAATAAATATATTAAATAATATCAAACTAATCAATAAGGGGTGAATCTTAATATAGTGTCTCAGACCATCAGGTTTGCTAGCAGGCCTAGTAAGCAGAATTGAGGTTTAGAAGCCAAAAAGAAAATCACTCCAATTTATAGTATTGGGTGATAATTATAACCTATATAAACATTTTTATTATATGAATAATTTTTTTTTTGAGTTATCAATAGGAAAGTAAAACATCAATGAAGCTATTTTGAGTTTTAAGGATAACTCAGGCATACTAAGCAAGATTTAGGCCTAAATCCAAACAAGATACCAACTTCCTTTTTAGCCTTGGAAGAGAATTAAAATGAATTTGGGAATTTTATTATGGTCAATAAAAAATTTTATGAACTATTGGGATACAAATAAACCATAGAAGAAGCAATTTTTGGACCTTAAGACAATTAAAGTTTGTTGGAATGGGGGAAGGAGCTCAATAGGTTATGTTCAAATGCTCACATATTCTTTGAGGGTTTACATGGATACCAAATGAATTTAGGGATGCTTATGAAGTTATTGAACTATGAATTTGTGGAATATTTTTTCAATTTGGATGTTAGAGATTTATGAATGAACCTTAAGAGGTCAAACTATTCAAAACCCTTGTTAAACCCTTACAAGGACCAATTTGGAGAAATGAAGCTAAAGATGCATTATAATGGAATATTTTGATAATTAAAGTTATTGGAAATTGTATATTACTACTCAAAATCCCTCCCATACTTTTTTATCTATACAAACTTGTATGGACATGGTACAAAATATGATATATATTTTTTTTTTATAGTTTTGGGCATTATTTAGGCTACAAGAGGAGTTTGAAGATAAAATTAATTTTGGAGGTAATATTAGGAATTTTTAAAAATAATTATTTTCATTTAATTCCAATAGAATACTCATAAGTATTCAAAAAAATAGCTTCATCTCATCTAGTCAAAACTGGCATATTAGACAAGTTAGTGAGAAGTGTGAAAACTCTAAGTGAAAGTGACTTTAAGGTATATTTGATAATTATAACGATATGTATGGTATTTATAGGTTTAATACACTCCATACCATCTTATTTAATGTGAAATTTAATCCAAATTTTAGGCCAAGTGTGAAGGGTACATGGAAGAGGAGTTTTGTTGATAACAAATGATGATAGCTCATTTTGGGATGATTATATATGACCAAGCCTTAAAAAAATTAATGGAGAGGAATGTATAAGACCTTTTACATTATTTACAATAATTATACCTGGTCTTAATCAGTTATGAGGTGCTCAAGAATCTCAAATCATGAAGGCAATTTTTTGAGCCAGAATGAGGAGTTTTATGCCATTTTACAAGAGTTTGATGAATTGGATGGACACTTGGATTTTATAACCTTAAATTTTTCATAAAATATCCTCTTCTCATGCATAATTAACTAATTCTCTCATCTTTACAATTGTCCTTATGACCTTTGGACTTCTCTCTTCCCTTTTCTCTCTCAAGTTCTATAAGAAGTAGCCATTTTGGCCATTGTAACTTATGCTCCTCCTAATTATGGTGAATCTTGCTCATATACATACCATTTGATTGATAATAGTTATTATTTTTACCTCTCCATGACTTTTAATAAGTTTTTTTAACTTGGATTATGAATCTTGCTTAGTGAAGACTATGGATTCCTTAGCATGTTGTCTCATTCTTTCACTCTATTTGTAGTTAGAAAGCTTCTTCTTGTAGGGAATGTGAAGTGTTCTAGGAAATGTCAAGGATTTAGTGATTTATTCTATTCATTAATTCCATTAAATACCTCTTGTGTAGTCCTCCTAGTTTTTCACATCCATCCATAGCCTCATAATGTAACATTTATGTAAGAAGATAAAGATTAGAGAAGTGTATGTTCAATTTATCCCTTGATTTCATGTGTAACATGCAGGTAGTTAGAATTAATCATCTTATTTTGTGAATAACCTCATTTAGAATATTTTTATTTTATTTATCACTCTCCCTCCCCCTGCAATTTTAGGTGTAGTTGTAATCCAAAGTGGTATATCAAGGGAACTAGCCCTATCTACAGATTCACCTCATCCTTAGGCCACCCACAAGCCTAAAGGTGTTTCCATTGTGTCACTTATATGAGGAGATATTTTCCATCTCCTAAAAGGGTTAAAATCTAAGTGAGAAAAATAACCACATATTTTTATTTAAACTTATATAACAAGAATAGGTTTAGGACATATATAACAATATCAACCTTCAATACTGATGCAATGACATGATATAAGGTAGTAAAATAACTTAGGTATCACTTTTCACACTAAGTGTCACTTAGTATGCCTAATTTAAAGACTTAACTTCATCATGTGTCATTTATTAATTTGGAATCATAAGAAAAAATAGTTGGGAACCAAACCCAATAAGGAAAACAAAAAATAAAAATAAAACTAAACAACAAAAAATGAAAAATAAGAAAGGAAAGGAAAGAAAAATAATTAAAATGAAAATTATTTAAAATATAATTCGAATATATATCAAACTTATAATTAGGAGTTGATAATATTTCATTTTGACAAGAAATAAGATCTCCTCATTAGTTAAACACTTGAAACAGAATGTATTCATGTTCATGATTTTGAGAAGGTTGATAGGAATACTACCAAGGGAAGACATATTACTTACATGTATGTTGTCATTTTCATTAAAAAAAACTATCCCAAAGACTCTTATTTACAATTTTTTCATGAAATTTAATCATATTTATGTTATGAAATTCAAATATGCATTTACATTCCATTAGCATGAAACACCTAGGATAAAGTTTAACAAAAACCTCTACCCAAACATTAAATTATGGTGTGGGATAAGGGTGGAAACCAATACCTACCATATTAACTTATTTACTAAACTTGGTAGAGATGTTTTATTTGTGATATCATAGTGGTGAATCCAATATTGGATATTCTTCAGCTAATATAGGCACTTTGGCAGTATCCATATTATCATTTTTCTATCCATAGTATGTGGACTTGGTTCTTCCCAAGTCAAAGACCTTATGGGTTTATAATTAGTGTCTGAGGTATGTGGAAAATTACATTGAAGTAATTAATTATCATATTCAATTATTATTATCTTAAATTTTTCATTCAGGGCACTATATTCCTTACTTCTCATGTCAAACTTGTTTGTGTCTACTATTGAGAATATTCCATGAGTGTTGTTTCAATCCCATTATACAAGTTACTTCAAAGATTCCAAGTCTTAAAATTCAAGGACAACCAATTTAATATCTTTTACTTATTTCATATCTAATTAAGGATGGGTTTTAATTTGATACTACCAAGTTATTGATCTTCTATTAGCAACTTCCCAAATGTAGGAGTAGTATGTGATAGAGTTGGTTAGATAACCAAGGTAATGGAGTATGATGTGGAGATCAAGGTCAAAAATTTATTTAGAGGAAATAACTTTGTGAACATCTATTTCTCATGAGAATATTCATTTGTTGTTCAGCTCTAACAATGAGGGGTTCATAATGAAAGTTGATATTGCTAAAGCATATGACAGGGTGGATTGGTTATTCATCTCAAATAGTCTTATTGCCTTTGGATTTTAACAAAGAGTGGTTGATATTATTAAGTAGTTGATATCTACTACTTCTATTGCAATTCTGGTAAATGGGAGTTTGTCCCGCTTCTTTAAACCGTCAAGGGGATTGAGACAAGGGGATCCTATATCCCCTATTCTGTTTGTTATTATGGTTGATAGTATGGGAAGATATTTAGGGGACTTAGTCTGTAAAGGTTTATTTAAGGGTTTTAAACCCTCTTCTCATCCTTTAATATGCTCCCATGGTTAATTTGTTGATGATACAATTTTCATGGGGCAATCTGAAGTCACAAAAGTAAGAACTTTGAAGCAAGCTATAAATTTATATTCAGATGCCTCAGGACAATTGATTAACTGGAACAAAAGTGCAGTGTTATTCACTAACACCCCAAGTCATAGAAAGAACAAAATAGCTAAAATCCTTGAATTCTCCATAGGATCTCTCCCCTCCTCTTACCTGGGTCTCCCTCTTGGGATGAAAGTTCCTGAAGCTTTTTGGGAAGAACTTATTAACAAATTTAGCAAGAAAGTTATGGGATGGAAAGGAAATCTTCTAAGTCAATCAGGAAAGCTTACCCTCCTCAAAGCAAGTCTTCAAAGCATACCCACTTATGCTTTGAGTCTTTTCAGAATTCCCACCAAATTTGTAGAAGCTATTGAAAAAATTCAGAGAAACTTTCTTTGGACAGGTACTGAGGAGAAAAGGAGAATGCCTTTAATTGCTTGGGATAACATTTGTAAACCTGTCAGGGAAGGAGGACTAGGAATAAGGAAAATTAGAAGTATGAACACAACTCTCTTAGCCAAGCAGGGATGGAGGGTTTTTTAGGAAAACAAAGAATGGAGAAATATATGGAAGCATAAGTATTTATTCAAGGCAAAGTCCCTCTCTGATTTCTTTTCTTACCCTGACGTTTCCCATCCATCTTCCATATGGGGGGCAATTCAGTGTACTAAACAAGTTTTAGAAGAAGGAAGCTCTTGGAAATTTGGCAATGGAAAAAAGGTGAAATTTTGGGAGGATGTTTGGTTAAAAGGAAAACCTTTGATAGATGAAATCCAAGATAAAGAAGCAATAGACCGATGTAAGCAAAGATTGGGAATAATGGTTAAACAATACTGGCAGAACAACTCTTGGGTGAACCTTACTGATCTTGATCAAGATTTCAAGAATATACAACTATCCCTAAATGCTATATCTCTCTACCCTAATCTTGAAGATAAGATTGTTTGGCATAATTAGCCTAGTGGACAATTTAAAGTTTCTTCCATTTTTACTTCAAAGGGAAATGGAAACAAACCTTTGTGGACGAAGGCCTGGATAAAGGGGCTCATCCCTAAAATAAAAATCTTCTTCTAGACCCTCCTCCAAAATAAAATCTTGACTCTGGATAATTTATAGAAAATAGGAATATATGCTGTGAACAGGTGCATTCTTTGCAAGAAGGGCTTTGAAGATAGAGATCACTTGTTTGTGAACTGTTCTTTTACGCAACAAGTTTGGAAAGAAATCCTCAATCTATGGGGTATTGCTTGGATTCACAACAAAAATTTGGAACTATATTTTAAAAGTTGGTATTGTCCTTCCAAGAATCTTGAAGTTATATTTTTATGGAAACTAACTCTTCCCCATATTTGGTGGGGAATATGGAAGGAAAGAAATAACCAAATTTTTAGAAGTAAAGAACTTCCCAGATGGGTGGTGGGGTATAACATCATTAGAGATATTAAGGTGAATTTCTCATCACAATGGAATCCAAATCCAACCTTTCTAGTGGATAATCCCTTAAGAATAGAAAATTCTAATGGTAAAACCGAAAATCCTAGACTAGGTGTTACTTGGAATGTCCCCCCTCAAGGGTGGATTAAAGGAAACTTTGATGGAGCTACTAAAGGGAACCCGGGGAATGCAGGATGCAGAGGAGTCTTGAGAAACCATATGGGAAATGTAATTGATGCTATTTCAATCCCCATTAGAAAGTTGAATTGTCATATTTTTGAAGCTTCTGCTGCCCTTTAAACCATCAAACTAGCTGTGGATTCAGGATATTCTAATTTATGGGTGCAAGGGGATTCCTTGAATATCATAAATATTCTAAACAATAAAAATTTTGTGTCATGGACTATAGAGGATATGGTGATGGAGATGAAAACTTTAATCAAAAAATTTGAAAAAGTAACTATTACCCACACCTACCATGAAGCTAACGGAGTTGCAGACTGGTTAGCAAATTATGCAGTCCAAACAGGACACAAAGTGAGGTGGCAGGAAACATTAAAAAAGAGTGTGGATCTTAGAGTTCTCATTCATCATGATGTAACTCATGCAAAGGAGGGAAAGATCAGCTAGTAATAGAAAACTAATGAGTTGGAGGAGTGGCTTCGTGAAGAAAGGTTTACAATCATTAAAAAGGAATGTCCTCGAGAACGAGAAGCGGATCCTGAATGTGCCTAAAAAAAGGCAAGATTTGAACCAAATTGGTAACAGGTGGGATCATTGTATAGCTTACAGTGATTGGGTATCAAAGGAAATCTACATGGCCTGTGTAAGGAAAGGAGAACCAAGGAAGCAGGAACCCAAAAACTGTGAAGAGTGGAAAGCGAAATGAGATGTCTGGAAGATCCTACAGAGAGGGAAGGTTGTGAACTACATGGAAAGGCTCCATGGTTCAAAACCTCATATTACAATGGCTTTTTTCAAAAATTGGATTTATGATAGGGTCACTCTACATGGCTTCATAGTGAATCTAACAGAGGAATTTATAGTAGAGGTTACGGGGCTGCCTACAGAAGGAATAAAATTCTCCAAGCAGACTAGCATTTCAAATGAGGCCTTTTGCAAATTCCCTAAGACAGACGTTGAGGAGCAGAAGTTGGAAAAGAATGGGGATTTCTTTGAACTAGAGTAGAGTAAGGGAATTTGGAGGGATGTCTTATGCTATATTCAGGATTACTTCATACTCGATGAAAGAAGCAAGAGAGTCCACAAATTCCACTTTGTATTCCTAAATCATTTCAGACACAAAGTAAGAATTTCCTTTCCCTTTTATCTGTGTTTCTCTTTGATCCAAAGTTTATTCACTCATAGGAAGAAGGAAACGCATCCTATTCTACATGAAGGATTAATTCTAATAATTGAAGGCTATTGTAAGAACAAGGCCATGGTTACGAACCCTTATCTGGGGAAAAACAAGGATTCATGGAGTAACAAGAGTGAAATTGTTAAAGGGCAAGATAAAATCAAGCCCCCTAGTGTCAAGATTCAGAATGTTGATGAGGATACAGAGTGGGAGAGAAATGATAAGTTATGGGAGGAAAGATTGGACGAAGAGGGAGGAACAAAAAGCAGGAATTCTAGTTCCAGTGAGGAAGAAGAAATTCAAGAGAAGAATGAGAAAGAAGGAGTCAACATAGAGGAGAATTCTGAAAATAGTGAACATGACTCTGCGGAAAACCAACAAGTGTTTGAGGATGATAAAGTCTTTGATGACCCTGTTGAGGACCCTATTTTGATAAATGAGAGGGAAAATACAGTTCAGGCTAACAACCAAGAAATGGACTTGGGAGCTCAAGCTGAAACTAAGGAGCAGAATCAAAGGGGAAGAGAGGACCATATTGAAGAAGGCGGGAACAATCCTAATAAGAACATAGAAGAGTGGAGTGATAAAAGGAAAAATGATGGAAGGCACACACCTATGAGATGGGTTAATTGCAAAGTAGAGGCTATCCTCCAACTCGATTCATGGATGTTTAAGGAGATAATGGATCTCAAAAGGAAAATGGAAATAATGGAAGACAACTAGAAGGCAGTTTGGAACAAAATTAATAACATGGAAAAATAGTTGAGAGACATTCCCATCAAACTCAAATACTATGAGAACAACCTAAGGGAACTCATCAAGGAAAGTAGAATGAAGATGGAGGAGGTTACATCTAACATATGTGCTGCAACTATTAATATTGGAAAAAGAGCTAATGAAGAGATCAAATCCTTGGAGGGGCCTAGAAAGAGGACTAGACAGAGCTCACAAAAGAAAGTTATGCAAGAGGGAGCCATGTCAGTGGCTACTGCCATTCAGGACACTACTGTGAAAGGTAAGGAAGTAGTGAAAATGATTTTGGAACTGGAAGAATAGCCTGGTTCTTTTAGTTGGTCATGTTATATGGTCCTATTTCCTAGTTTTTTGTAATCTTTTGACTATGGTGTAGCCAGGTCTATGTAAAACTTGGGTTATGACTTGTGGTCTCTCTGGTGGTTTTAGGTCCATATAAAACCTATTTATGATACTTGTTTATAGTAGGTTTTAGGTTTTTCCTGTGGTCGTAAATGCTTCATCTTTCTATCTTTATTTCAGGGTTTCGGGGTCCCTTCAAAACCTATTTTTACCTTAATCTAAAGCTTTGTGAACAGCTATCCCAATACTTGTAAGAGGCTAATGGAATGGTTATGGTGTCAAATGATGAAGAAGTTGTAACTAATCACACCTCACCTTTTAGCTAGTTCTAAGACATGTTAAGATACCTTCATAATGGTATTTATATTTCTCATCTAACCCCTTCAAAAATGATATAATTTATATTATAGTTAATTTCTTTTCTCCTTATTGATAGTGTTTTGTTCAAGAAAGATGTCAATGTCATATTGGTAAGATACATAGAGCCAAGTCAAAAATAGAGATTGCTTGAGTAGTTTCATGATGGACATGGTGGAGTAAATTATTTAGCTAGAATAATAGCCCATAAGATCATGAAAGGTGGGTGTTATTAGCCAAACATATTTTATGATTATCATGCATGGGTTAGGAAAAGTAGACAATGTATTATGTTTATTAGTAAGGTAAAACTTGTAGATTTACCTCTCCAACCAATTGTAGTGAATTAACCATTTGTTTAATGGGGATTGGAATTTATTGGTCTCATTAACACCCATTCAATCCTAGGACATAAATGGATATTGATTGCTGCATATTATTTTACTAGATGGATAAAAGTAGTGGCATTAAAAAAAGCCAATGAGTCCAATGTTATGGATTTATATGAAGGTTTGCGTAGTAGATTTGGAGTCCCTTTAACTATTATTTATGACAATGATATGGCCTTTATGGGGTCTATAATTAGCTAGTGGGTAGTTCAACATAGTGTTTTTCTTAGTATTTTATCAAATTATTATCCACAACACAATAGCCTCAATAAGTGCTCTAATAATACCCTATTGAAGATCTTTAGGGGTAATATTGAAAATAATCATAGGTCATGGCATCTCAAATTGAAGTTAGCTCTATGGGATAATATGATCACCTATAAGAGATCAATATCCAATTCTCCATATAAGATGGTATATGGTAAGGAATCAAGAATTCCCATTTCTCTTAAATGTATTACTTTGGAACTAATGCATCAACTTGAGATTTTGGAGAATGAGCCAATGAAAATAAAATATGCTAAGCTCATAGAAATAGAAGAGACAAGACATCAGTCCATGTTGGACATGGAAGCCCATTAAGCACAAGTGAAGAGATATTTTGACAAAGGAGCTTATTTAATAGACTTCAAAGAGGGAGATTTGGTCCTTAAGTGGGATGAAGATAGAGATAAGCTAGGAAGGCATACAAAGTTTGACTCTCTTTGGAGTGGTACATACATAGTCTCCAACTACAAATCCCATAATGCCTTCCAACTTGCAAGGATGGATGGTGAGGATATTCTTATCCCAGTCAATGGGATACATCTAAAACACTACTATTGAGGAAGCTAAGTTCCCTGTATATAGTTAACTAGTCTTATTTTCCTCCAAGTGTTATTCTAATACATTAGTTTGTTATGTTTTATCTCAAATAAGTGCTTCATTTGCACATTTACTTTGATTAGGTTACTTTTCCTTTCTTGTTAGTTTTCCTTTCTTGTTTGGTGGAATTCATTATCCTTGTAAGTTAATAAGGTTTATTCAAATCATGGATCAGATTCATGTAAATGGTGTATTTATAATGTAAATTATTTGATTTCTCAAGCATAGAAGGCATGTTTCCCATTTGAGTTACCAAAGATGTTGGCCAAATTTGGCCTACAAGCCTAGTTCAGAATGAGAAGCTAAAGTAGAGTCCTAATTGAGGAGTGACCCAATGTCACAAAGAGCATATAGAATTCAAGAGGAGATCACATAACATTTAAAAACTTTTAAAAACTTTAAATAGGCTTAATGTACAAATTTGGTAATTTTAAGAGACTAGACCATCATCAAGATGTCATGTAAGAATGAGTGGAACAAGCTAGTTGTGTACATAATAAGTTCAAATTAAGAATCTCATAGGCTAAATGAATCACATGGAAATGATTCCCCAAATGCTAAGATCATCCTCTATAAATTTCATGTCTCGATGAGTTCTCTATCTTGAGATATAAGCCTTCAAAGTAGAATAAATAGATGAAGATGGTCATGTAAACATCAAAATTAAGCCTCAATATTTAACCATTGGGGTTAAAAATGTGACAGTTGCATGGAAATCAATGATGATCATGTGGACATAAAATGACCATTAGGGTTCAAAAATCTTAAGATGTTCACACAAACATCAAAGACATTCATGCAGATGTCAAATACAGACATGTAAATGTCAATTTCTAGCCTTGTGAATTAGCCATTTGAGTTTAAATAGTGGGTCCCAAGAAGATCTATGGTACACATTCATTCATACATCTAGATATAACAATGTGAGTTAAAGTCAAAGATTCAGAATATCTAGATTAAAGGCTCACTTTCATTCATACATTTAGATCTAATGGTGTGAGTTAATGCCAGTGAGTCATCATATCCTAGGGACCAAGAAGGAAAAGATAATTTGGCAAAAATTGATAGGTCTGAGTTGGCAATCAAAAACCAATAAATAAAGAACAAATCCAAAATATTCTAGTGGATGTTGATGAACCATTTTTTGACCTAGGTGAATGAATATTTCAAAGAGCCATGTCTCCATTAGATCTTGATCAATAATATATGTAGTCATATAGGCAAGATGGTCAAGGATAAAGATCTATTTCCATTGAAGTTTAGACATGACCTATGATCGATAATTTAGAACATATTGACCCTATTGTATGATTAATTCATTGATGTGTTCATTGATCTTCTAGATTGAACATCCTCGTGTGTAGTGGCTTCTTGTCTCTCACATGGTTTAGAGGGAAAATAGGTCTTTTTGGGCCTTATACAAATATCAAGCAAGACTAAATGTATGTCAGATTTTCATGGATATTGGGTTGGTTTTTGATTTATGGTAGACCTATGTTCAAGATAGAACAAATATAGACATAAATGTGATAATGGGTAAATGTCTCATCTTTTGATATGGTCATAGGTTTTATAAGTAGGTACCTAGATTAGTCTACTCTCTTGTCTATTATCTTATAAATAGGCAAACTTTTTATATGGTTATATGGGCACACTAAATTAGTCTACTTTTCTTGTTATTAGAATAGTTTAATCTCTTGTTTATTAGCATAAGTGAAATATCAAATCATAGGACTCTTTTAGGGTTGTTATGTGATTGTGTTAGACAATAGGCTTTGGAACCCTTCCTAGCATGCTATATTGTGACAAGTGATACAAGTGATCCAATAATTAGGTCTAGTGGATCCCCATATTGGTCATGTTCTTGATTAAAAAGTGTATACTCCAATCAAAAGTGTAGGTGTGCTCTATCTTATCTGATCTAGGATTAATTAATGTGCATCATGCAATTTCAATTACATACATTCTGGTGAAACTAACCTGAATCTTATCCCACTACTAGTTTGATTGTCTTCACATTTCCATTTTTTTATTTCTTATTTAGCATTATCTTAACTTTGGATTCACATTCATTACATTCTGGTGAATCCTATCCCACCACTGGTTGGATTTTCTTCACATTTCCATTTTTATTTCCTTTTTTGTTTAACATTAGCTTCACCTTCATTACATTCTGGTGAACCCGACATGAAACTAACCCTTGTAGGATTCATTTCACTTATTTGATTATTGTTTATCATTATTTTTATCATCATTTTTATCAATTATTTCTTCCCTATTTTCATTCTCTACATTATCAAAAATCCAAAAAAAATTACTATTTGTAAAATAGATGAGTAGAACCAAAGACATAAGCAAAATGAAATTCTTATATCTATCTGTTATACTAGGTTGACCTAGTCAACCTAGTACTATCTACAGACTCTTTTGCCTCTTTTCTAGACTCTATGCATTGTACTATATTAACTTGGTCAACCTAGTATAGTTCTATAGTCCCTATTTATATGTTATGTCGACTAGGTCGACCCAGTACTATTTTCTACCTCCTATGCTTTCTAGTTTATCTTTTTGCCTTCCTTATACGTTTGACTTAATTCTCTATTTGTCTAACTTATTTATTTATCTCTATTGACTATTCTTATTATTTATCATTATTTTCCTTTTATCCTCAAGCATCATATCTCCCATTATAATCTTCTTGGACAACCTAAATCCATTTAGATACTCTATGGGGTTCTCTTTGCTTCTTATCTTTTCCTATCTCTTCTTCCTCTTTTTAGTGATTAAGGCATCTTGTGATGCCCACCCACACATCATTTTAGAATTTGGGGCATTTTTTGATGCCCATCCCTACAATCACTTACCCTTTATGACATCTTTTGATGTCCACTCTTATTCTCTATTACATGCTACAAAACTAATTCAACTTCAAGAAACATTCTAAGACACATAGGCTTGTCTCTCATATGCTCATCACTAATATAACCATTAATTTAGGATATATTTCCTTCTTATCATGATTTATATTTATATCTATCTAATACTTTTTATAGGTTACTTAAGTATGGGTCTCTCCCTCTACAATAGTTCCTTCTTATTCACAAACCTTTAGTCCTCACTTTTGGTCTTTTGGTTTCTTGATGTACCATAGTCTTTATTATCTTATTTTTCATTCTCCTTCTACTTTCCAATGTTATTTTCACATCCTTTAGGTTTTTATTTTGTGATTTTCTTTATAATACCATGAATAGGACCCAACATCCCTCACAAAACCACCATCATTTTATCATTTCTTTCTCCTTGTTCTAGCTTGCCAATGTTGTTTTGACATCCTTTTGGTTTTTCTTTGTGAGATGGTTTATACAAAGGCTCCCTCACTTTTTGCTTTTTTTTTTGCTTATTATCACTCTCGTAGGTATCTCTTTTATGATTTGTTTTGTAAGACCATGGATAGGACCTAACCCTCCTCATAAAATTAGCATTCTTTTCTTCTTCTTGATCCTTATTCTTAAACTTTATATTTTTATTCTTTTACTAGATGAAATTCACAAACAATATATGTTAACATGTTTTCCTCCATTTCCCTCTTTTTCTTGATAAAGAATCACACTTTTTTGTCATTGTATCCTTTTTTTTTCCCTTTGTCACATTTTTACAATTTGAAGCAATTCAAATTGTTTCATGTGTCATTTCTCTTTATTGCCCCTTTCTTTCACCTCCACATTGGATAAAATAAGGTCAAAGTCAAGATAAAAATTTTATTTCACCTAGATTTATGAGACTCTTAGACCCCATACTTTTTGAAGTTTATTTCTCTTAGCAACATTGTCCCAAGTTTTCAAATGAAAGTCATATTTATCACCCATGTTTGGTTTTCTGAATCCATATGGAGGAGGAATCTAGAAAAAACCATTAATGAATTTAAAAGCCAAATCATTTGAAACAAAAGGTAATGATATTTAAAAGTCAACATACAAATACCAAAAGTCAAAATCACACCAAAAGATATGATTAAAAGCACATTTCTTATCTCCAATCAAAGCTCAAACTCCATAGTTTGCTTCACATAGAGATAAATCCCTTTGAGTTACGGTAGGCCAATAGATTGGAATAGGGGAATTCAAAAAAAGCTATGGTGCTACCTACTTTCTCATGTAAGTAACTACTCTTCATAGTATATGATGGATTTTTAAGGGTTCCTAAATAATGGGGAAGACATCATTGGGAGGTAGGTCCATTTTACATTTCATGCATATAGCCTTCATGGGATGATCTGTATACTTCATTTGTTGACCCAAGACTTGTGTAGCTAAAATAAGTTATTTAGAGTCCCTAAGGTTAACAATCCTCTTATTTTGAAAAACCAAATTTGAGTGTCTTGACTTCAATAAAGAGTTTATCTACCTTGGTTTTTACTTCATTCTCCCCTCCACCCATTTCATTTCCCCCCCTTAATAGAAAAATTGTGATTCCAATTTTTCCCCCCTCTTATTTAAATTCCTTCTTATTCATTTCTTAAAAACATGCTAACACTGATTTGTTTCATTTTTATCTATCTTTAGACATAAAACAACATGTTTTGAGAAACTTTAGATCATTTTCTTCACCTCATTTTACATATTTATACTTACTTTACCTTCCTTTTTCCATTTATCATGATTTTCCTATTAAATTATTATGAACATATCAGTTCATACCTTTTTGTCCATTGTTGAGTGAGATGTGGATTATTACTGCTCACTCAATAATGTTATTTTTCCTTTTTATTCATCCCCTTTTTCCATTGTTGAGTGAGATGTGGATTGTTACTACGCACTCATCAATAATGTTTTACCTTTTTGTTTTTATTTTTACCATTGATTTGTATTGCTTATCATTCTTTTTCTAAACATGTATCCTTGTTTTGATTGGGGAGTATGCCTTTTCTTACTTGAGGTTTACTTGTTTGAGTATTTTAAATCTTTTGTATCCTTGTATTTTTAGTTACCTAATTTACTCTTTTTTGACTTGGTCATTTGGTCTAACATAGCACTTGTCACCTAGCTTGTCATATTTCTATTACATGTCTTTCATTCCACATGTTCATACATGCCATTATTTATATATACATTACTATGATGACATATTATGGACATGTTCAATGATATTATATGATGTTAATTTTATAAATGACATGATATAGATAACTATTACTTTGATATGAGTGACTTACAAAACACATAACTCATCTCAAAAAGGGGGAATTTCAATGGGAAATATGTAATTTTAGGGAAGGAAACATGAATAGTCAATATAACCCTTATTCTTTCAAAATTTTAAAAATTTAGTTTTAGATTAAAAGAGTCAATCTATGGAAATTGACTACACGTGATTGAAGTTCATTCTATTGAGTGACATAAAAAATTGGAGATTCATATCAAAGATAAAGTTTTTTTGACACACTCAAGTAAATTTTATCCGTATACTCTATAAATTAGTTTCTAGAATGGAATGGGGGAGTTCTTAGATACTAAAATTTAGTCTTTGGTAATTTATAATAGGAATATTGACACACATTAACCATACAAAATTTGAGATAATAAAAAATATGTAATCCACCATTATCTCACACTTAAATTATATATTATGAGTCAATTTTTTTCTTATATCAAATAATTATAGGAACATCATCATTTGTTTCAAACTTGCTAAATATCTTGCACAGATATCTCGACTCTTAGTTTAGTCTGTTTGTACATAGGTCATCTCCACTGAATTCATCTGGTATTTTATTTTGATACTAAACTAATATATTTGGTACTAAACAATTAAAAATAATAACTATTTTATGAAATCAAATGTCTCCTTAAGGTTGGTACATTCACCTAGTTTGTCATTGGAATGATAAATTATTTAATTGGACTCATATATAAATAAATCTTGGTATCATTTCAAATAAACTTGGAACTTATCTAGAATAAATTTATAAATTATTGCACATTGATAAAATATACCACGTTCTTCTAAAATTTTAAACCTAACACTATAATAAATCATAATACAAGTTTGAAGCACTCTAAATGAAGGTCAAATAAATCATTGTCAAGTATCACAACTAAATCATTAGATACATACATATAATGAAGGAAAAAAATTTAATAATAACACTAGGTGGGTGACTTTATTCCCTCCTCATAACCTCATATATTTAATAAAATTTCAATCATAAAATTGGGGTGATTGGGTTCAATCCAACTCATTAAACTTCCCCCATTTTTTAAGTTTTATCCTCACAATCATGCCTAAGGATTCAAGGAAAATGATATTGATTTTTTTATCTACACACATCATCAAAGTTTATGATGGCAAACAAAAATAAATTATAGATAGGTATAGGTGACCATATATTCATTATTTCATACTTGTACACAAGTCAGTATTGATCAATGATATTAACCTAGATAAATGGAACTGACCTGACATAGATAGAGAATCAATTATAAAACTAAATAAAATACATGTCTACTTTATATTGATTAAAATTATAGAATAAAATCATAATAATATAGCTAGCTATAAAATTTAAGTACTCATCCATTATTTATTCTTACCATATTTATCACATTCCATTATAAAAATTATAAGAATCAGTCTTAGGCTTTTACATTCATATGTATGCTTGAATGCCATATTTTAATCATATTTAAAATTTGTTTGTTAATTAGGTTAAGTAATTCATATTAATCCAAATTAGGTTAAAACAAGTTCAAATTTTTATATCTTCTTAGATAAATTAATAAAAATAAGGTAAAATATCTTGGTGAATGCACATTTTATCTATAACATAGAAACAAAACCCAAGGTTTCCCTTAGGTTTTCATCTTTCTCTCTAGAATTTTAGATTTTTATATTGAAATTTTAATTTTTGGACATGATTTTTTATTTTCATTCCTAATTAGTGGAACAAATAGTAATATTTATTTTAATAAATGAAATGAATATGTGGAATTTCCTAAAATATTTTATGATTAGATGAAATGAAATTAACTCAATATTTTAAAATGAACATACATGATGCATTATTATATGTAACAAGAGATGAGGAAAAAATATAGTTGAGGTTGTCACATCTAAGGAATAATAATGTGAGATCTTCATTGATACATTTTTATTTGATGGGGTGAAAGTCCAGTTTTACAGGGACTTGAAACCACAATTTTACCAAAAAGTATAGGTAAACAAAAATAAGATAAAAAGTAATAGGCCACACTAGCTAACCAACCACCAAAATTTAGCAAAGTTTTAGAAAAAAATAGGGCCCAAGAACAATAGGAATCAAAAACTAAGATTCATACTATATTTATTTGAAGGGTATATTGGATCCATACTATTTCCCAGTAGGTTTTGCATCTTCCTATTACCACTAGCTTTCTTTTTGGTGCTAATGGACTTACCTCTTGTTTGGATGTTATGGCCTTTCACTAAATTTATTTTTTGCTCCAGTATCCCCTTGTCCTTCTCAGGTTTTTCTTTCTCTTTCTTATCAATGGAACTTCTTAGGGTGATAGTGATTATTTCCTTTCCTCTTTTATTTGGAGTGTCCCCTATCCTGTGCCTTCTAGCTTCTGTCATCTTCATAAATCTCTTAATTGATGTCTATATACCATTTCTAAGTACTAATTCCACCATATGTGTTCATATCGAAACTATTACTATTATCATGTCTACAAATTTGGATACGCATATGGTTCCCACATAATGTGTGGATGAAACACAATGTTTTTCTTGGATTTATATCCCTATTCCTACAAAACCAAATTATATACATCCTAAATTCCTACTACTTTTACATCATCACTCCTTCATAATATTTTTCTTGGATTTATATCCCTATTTCTACAAAACCAAATTATTTACATCTTACATTCTTACTAATTTTACATCATCACCCTTTTATACTTCACAACCTATCAAGCAAAATATTATAGATCTAAATTCTAAGGTGTTGTAGTTAGAGTAGGGTGCTTATTATAATTCCACTAGGTTACACAATTTTTTTAAAATATAAATGGTACACTTATACTATCACTAAAACTATTTGTGAAATCATTGTTTGATTACTAAATACATTTAAAACTATAAATATAGTAATATATCAACCCATTGGTTGATAAAATGATCCATATAGTTTCCAAATGGTCTATAATAGATTAAAAAATATATATTTCTCACAATTAAACACTAATATAATCCACATTTATGATATAAATAAGAAAATATCCACTATTTTCATAATATTCAAAATTAATTACAAATCTCATATCCAATATTATGTTGGGTATCAATCAAATAATAATGTACTACATGTTACATTTCAATACAAAATATACAATATAGTATGTATAGCAATACAAATAAACCTCACAAACATATCGATGATCCATGAATGTTGTCATGAGTATGATCCCAAATGGTTGAAATATCTAAAGAAAGGAAGAGCATCATTTGAGTGCTTTACCTCCAACCATAGACCAATAGTCTATTTCACACTTCCCCATAGGAAATGGCCCTATGCTTCATAGAAGGGTGAATAAGAATTGTCATGATATCAAGAAATCAATTGAAACCCATTTTTGTATGATGAATAAAACATGATCAGTCACATAGAAAATGGAAATGAATTTTTCTATGTATTATGACATCAACATACAAATATAAACTATAAAGTACAATGGAATGAAAATGTCTCAACTATAACATTACTTTGGCCAAATTTTTCATTATAAAAAGTTGATCTAATGATCTGAGTTAATTACACTTACACAAAACTCTCTGATAATGAATCATGACTATCATATGAGGATATATATATGATTTTCATATTATCACCCTCATATATCTATCACTTATTATCTATGAAACAAATCTAATAATTTTCACATATAGATTCAAACAAAATAAACTAAAAATTACAATATACACTCTACTCAAATAGTATTATAAGGTACAACAAATATAACTCATCATTCATATTGTTTCCATTTAATTAGCCTCAATAGTGATATACATAAGTTTATCAAAATGAATTATATTCAAAACCATAAATAAATAAATAAGGGATTAGAACAATAATTCAAGTCTAGAACACTATAGTCATTTCACAACATATCTTTATGTTTGTTTTTAACATAATTTCATATATATATATATATGTAGAATAATTTTAATCTTTGTTCTATTTGGGACTCATTTTTATATATTGGTAATTGAGTTTTACATCACCATATATATATATATATGATATTAAGAGAAACTTATCTATGTTATATACACATTTTAAAATTATTTTAATGGCTCTTATTATATGGGATATACCTTATTAAGAAACATTTATAGGTTGTATTTTTATAATAATTATAGTATGATATCTTGTCATGTCCCCTTTTTTAGTGGACATCGACAGACTTGATGATTAGCCTATTATGCAACCCTCGTAGGCTGATAAGATGGATAGAGGGTCATGATGGAGCTTGGCTTGGCTTCGATTAGTAGAATTCCTATAGTTGGCTTTCATTTGGGCTCTTTCAAACACGTTTTACTTGAGCTCCTATTATTTAGGGACTTTTGACATGCAATAGAGCACCCTTGTTTTAGTATGGTCATGTGCAGAATCACTCCCTGATTCACCAGCTTTAGTCGGTTTGAGGATCTGATATGTATTGAGGGAGATATTAATATTTGATTGATTTAATCAAATATTAATTATTTAGCCTATTTTTAATTGAGAAACCCTAATTCTTAATTATGAAACCCTAATTAGGGCAAGTGCATCTTTTGGAGGATATAAGGGTTTCTTATGGGGAGGAGGCCATTATTGATGATGATATTATGATATGATTATTGATTTTGATTGCTAAGAATTCTTTTGTGAAGACTGAGCCAAAGGTTCCGGGATTCCATTTGCATTAGAGAACATCCACTCTTTAGTGTGTGTGATTAAGAGGTGAGATATCAGCTGATCTATTGCCAATTTGAGAGATAACTTCATCTAGAAGTTATCACAGGGGTTTACAGGTTTGAGAGATAACTTCACACAAAACTTATCATAGTATTACAAATGATTTGAGAGATAACTTCACACAGAAGTTATCACAACATTTTAGGTATTTATTTCATTAGGTTTTGATTTTAGTAATTGTCCACATTAAGCTTTGATGTATTAGGGCCATATTCCTTGAGATTTGGTATCCAGCATAGAGGCTGCAGCATATTATCTTACTTCTATATAGAATCCATACCGATCTGTGCAAGTCTATACAGTTCTGCATTAGGTCATATAGAGCTGTAGGCAACTCAGAGACCGACATCGGCATCCCAGTGACTGACATCGGCTGACTAAAGACCAACGTCAGTGGAGAAGCCGACCGATAGAGACTGACGTTGACAGTATATCAACCGACGATGGTGACTGTGTGTTGACACAGAAACTAGAGCCATCCAGATTCAGGGTTTGTTTCTATATTTGCAAAAGATCAAGGTTTAAAGATAGTATTTCTAATATTCTTTGATATGCATAATAGAGGACTTATTTGTAATCAACTGGACGAATAATAAGATTAGTGATTTGGCAGTTAAGAGATTTACTGTGGTTTATTATTTATTTGAATTTATTCTATAAAATCGTATCTTTGTTCAAAACTTTTGTATTTCTATATTCCCTATTTGAAGGGGATATTATAGTGGTATCAGAGCTTTTGTTCTGGTATCAGAGTTTTTAGAGCTTCCTATATTCCCTATCAGAAGGGGATATCACAGTGGTATCAGAGCCAAATTCTTGCCATCCTATTGGGTAGACCAGAGCCAAATTCCTGCCATCTTGTTGGGTAGTTTGGACATTGAATCAGTTAGTAAATAATGGGTACTTCAAGTACTCAAAAATAGTGGGACAAGGATATGGAGAAGCTGAAACAAAGTTTGAAGAGGTTAACTGAATTTCTTTCATACCCTACATTCAAAGATAAATTCACATGGTATATGATAGCAAATGATGAGTGGGAGTTATTATCACCTCAAGTTCAGGAGGGGGTGTCTTTTGATCACTTTGTTAAGCTAAGGAGAGAGTATTATAGATCAATTAGATAGGGCAACAACATGTCCCATGATTCTTATGAGATAGGAGATGGTGACGATGAGATAGTTTCAACAGCAACTTCTTCAAAGTTAGATGAGGATGAGTCTAATCCTTGCATTCAGAGTGTAGAGGTGTGCTCAGATGTTAGTACACTGAGTCTTAATCTCTCAGATATGGTAGAGATTGTAGAAGAGTCCTAGGATTTGATTATTGCAGATGACACTCAGGAGAATGCAGTGGACAATTTTGAGGATTTAGTTTCATTGATAGTTTCCTTTGATATAGAGGAGTTAGACAGTGATGCTACAGTTGTTGATATGAGCTTTGGAGTTGATTCAAAGAGTATGGATGGTAGTATTATAGAGGTTAGTGATTTTGATTCTACTCTTTTGGACCATGCATCCGTGGAGGATTGTCGGAGACAATCTAGCCAGCGCCATCATGTGTCTAGTCAGTTGAGAGTTAGTGAGTGAGACATTGCTACCACTTGCAAGCATTTTGATGTTGCTCGTCAGTTGTTAGTAGTTTATGGATGGGGTTCTCTTATTAGCATTGAGCAAGGAGGCATTTATTTGTCCTTGATAGAGATCCATTCCTTATGGGAGGCTATTCAAATTTTGAGACAATATTATATGCAGTTGGTAGCCGACAGAGATTATCTTATGGAGTGGGGCAACACAGCATATGATGCATTATTGGTCAAGGAAGATAAGGTGAGTGAGCTTACTTAGTAGCTCAAGGTGACTTCTAAGATTCTTGAGAGTACGCAGTTGGCTTTCAAGGAGTCATAGTTTCATTTGGCTGAGGTGACTGCTGAGTTAGAGCATTTGCAGTCTTCACCAGTGCCAGACCTAGTCCATTTGTATATTGAGATGGTTGATGGTGAGTACATTCCTATAGTGGTTGTTGAGGAACATGTTGTTGGAGCTGACACACATGTTCAAGATTTGGGAGTACCTAGTCCTGATGAGTTTGGCATACCAGTGGAGTTGAGTTTTTGGATTGATTCTTCTCACACTGATGACAGTGTGGTACAGTTGGTCGTGCCACCTTTACAAAGGGATCAGTTATGGGATGGATTGGAACCATCTTTTGTAGATGGAATTGGTAGTTTTAAGTTACATATCCTACAATATCGACACATTTAGGGTAGTTGTGATTTCAGAGATTGGTTGAGTTGCGTTCACCAATTTGATTGTGGATTCCTCTTTGTTCTATTTTAGAGGATATTGCAGGAGCTTGTGTTGATTGTCATTAGTATAGATCATGACTATATTTGGGATCCAAGTGGATTGATTGGTTTGTTGTTCTGAGATTGCTTAGGTTCAAGCAATTTTAGGAGGGGCAGATTGTCATGTCCCCTTTTTTAGTGGACATCGACAGACTTGATGATTAGCCTATTATGCGACCCTCGTAGGCTGATAGGATGGATAGAGGGTCATGATGGAGCTTGGCTTGGCTTTGATTAGTATAATTCCTACAGTTGGCTTTCATTTGGGCTCTTTTGAACATGTTTTGCTTGAGCTCCTATTATTTAGGGACTTTTGACACGCAGTGAAGCACCCTTGTTTTAGTATGGTCATGTGCAGAATCACTCCCTAATTCACCAGCTTTAGTTGGTTCGAGGATCTGATATGTATTGAGGGAGATATTAATATTTGATTGATTTAATCAAATATTAATTATTTAGCCTATTTTTAATTGAGAAACCCTAATTCTTAATTATGAAACCCTAATTAGGGCAAGTGCATCTTTTGGAGGATATAAGGGTTTCTTATGGGGAGGAGGCCATTATTGATGATGATATTATGATATGATTATTGATTTTGATTGCTAAGAATTCTTCTGTGAAGACTGAGCCAAGGGTTCCAGGATTCCATTTGCATTGGAGAACATCCACTCTTCAGTGTGTGCAATTCAGAGGTTGTGAGATATCAGCCAATCTATTGCCAATTTGAGAGATAGCTTCATCCAAAAGTTATCACAGGGGTTTACAGGTTTGAGAGATAACTTCACATAGAAGTTATCACAGTATTGCAGATGATTTGAGAGATAACTTCACACAAAAGTTATCACAGTGTTTCAAGTATTTATTTCATTAGGTTTTTCTTTCAGTAATTGTCTAGATTAAGCTTTGATGTATTAGGGCCATATTCCTTGAGATTTGGTATCTAGTATAGAGGCCTCAACATATTATCTTGCTTCTGTATGGAATCTATACCGATCCGTGCAAGTCTGTGCATTTTTGCATTAGGTCACACAGAGCCATAGGCAACTCAGAGACTGACATTGAAATCCCAGTGACCGACATCGGTCGACTGAAGACCAACGTCAGCAGAGAAGCTGATCAATAGAGACTGACATCGGTAGTATATCGATCGATGACGGTGACTGTGTGTCGACACAAAAACCAGAGCCGTCCAGATTCAGGGTTTGTTTCTAGATTTGCAAAAGATCAAGGTGTTAAGATAGTATTTGTAATATTCTTTAATATGCATGACAGAGGACTTATTTGTAATCAACTGGATGAATAATAAGATTAGTGATTTGGCAGTTAAGAGATTTACTGTGGTTTATTATTTATTTGAATTTATTCTGTGAAATCGTATCTTTGTTCAGAACTTTTGTATTTCTATATTCCCTATTTGAAGGGGATATTACAGTGGTATCAGAGCTTTTATTCTGGTATCGGAGTTTCTAGAGCTTCCTATATTCCCTATCAGAAGGGGATATCACATATCTCTATGTATTATGGAAATGAAAGAATAGGTCTTAGAAGGAAAAGATATCAATAAAGTATTGAATAATTTTAATCTTTGTGCTCTTTGGGACTCATTTTTATATATTGGTAATTGAGTTTTACATCACCATATATATATATATATATATATATATATATATATATGGTGATGTAAAACTCAATTACCAATATATAAAAATGAGTCCCAAATAGCACAAAGATTAAAATTATTCAATACTT
>JARHVA010006244.1:555000-602500 GCA_037957365.1 Torreya grandis
ATTCTTTCTCATTCTTCTCTTAAACTTCTTCTTCCTCATTGGAACTTGAATTCTTGCTTTCTGTTCCTCCCTCTTCCTCTAAGCTTTCCTCCCCAGACTTATCAGTTCTCTCCCATTCTGTATCCTCGTCAACATTCTGAATCTTGACACTAGGGGGCTTGATTTTATCTTTCCCTTTAACAATTTCACTCGTATTACTCCATGAGTCCTTATTTTTCCCTAGATAAGGGTTCATAACCATGGCCTTGTTCTTGAAATAGCCTTTAATTATCAAAATTAATCCTTCATGCAGAATAGGATGTGTTTCCTTCTTCCTGTGAGCGAATAAACTTTGGACCAAAGAGAAACGTAGATAAAAGGGAAAGGAAATTCTTACTTTGTGTCTAAAATGATTTAGGAAAACAAAGTGGAATTTGTGGACTCTCTTGCTTCTTCCATCGAGTATGAAGTACTCCTAAATACAACATAAGACATCCCTCCAAATTCCCTTAATTTGTTCCAGTTCAAAGAAATCCCCATTCTTTTCCAACTTCTGCTCTTCAATGTCCATCTTAGGGAATTTGTAAAAGGCCTCGTTTGAAATGCTAGTCTGCTTGGAGAATTTTATTCCTTCCATAGGCAGCCCTGTAACCTCTGCTATAAATTCCTCTGTTAGATTCACTATGATGCCATGTAGAGTGACCCTATCATCAATCTAGTTTTTTTAAAAAGCTTTTGTAATATGAGGTTTTGAACCATGGAGCCTTTCCATGTAGTTCACAACCTTCCCTCTCTGCAAGATTTTCCAGACATCTTGTTTCACTCTCCACTCTTCGCAATTGTTGGGTTCCTATTTCCTTGGTTCTCCTTGCCTTACGTGAGCCATGTAGATTTCCTTTAATTCCCAATCACTGTAAACTATACAATGACCCCACCTGCTACCTATTTGGTTCAAAACTCGCCTTTTTTTAGGCACATTCAGGATTTGCTTCTCATTCTCGAGGGCATTCCTTTTTAATGATTGTAAACCTTTCTCCACAAAGCCACTCCTCCAACTCATTAGATTTCTATTACAATCTAATCTTTCCCTCCTTTGCATGAATTGTGTCATGATGAATGAGTGCATTAAGATCCACATTCCTTGTTTAATGTTTCCTGCCACCTCGCTTTGTGTCCTGTTCGGACTGCATAATTTGCTATCCAATCTGCCACTCTGTTAGCTTCATGGTAGGTGTGGGTAATTGTTACTTTTTCAAATTTTTTGATTAAAGTTTTCATCTCCATCACCATAGCCTCTATAGTCCATGACACAGAATTTTTATTGTTTAGAATATTTATGATATTCAAGGAGTCCCCTTCCAGCCATAAATTAGAATATCCTAAATCCACAGCTAGTTTGATGGTTTGGAGGGCAGCAGAAGATTCAACTATATGGAAATTCGACTTTCTAATGGGGAATGCAACAGCATTGATTACATTTCCCATATGGTTTCTCAAGACTCCTTTGCATCTTGCATTCCCCAGATTCCCTTTAGCAGCTCCGTCAAAGTTTCCTTTAATCCATCCTTGAGGGGGGACATTCCAAGTAACACCTAGTCTAGGATTTTCAGGTTTACCATTAGAATTTTCCATTCTTAAGGGATTATCCACTTGAAAGGTTGGGTTTGGATTCCTTTGCAATGAAAAATTCTCCTTAATAGTTCTAATGATGTTCTGCCCCACCACCCATCCGGGAAGTTCTTTACTTCTAAAAATTTAGTTATTTCTTTCCTTCCATATTCCCCACCAAATATGGGGGAGAGTTAGTTTCCATAAAAATATAACTTCAAAATTATTTGAGGGACAATACCAAATTTTAAGAGATAGTTCCAAATTTTTGTGGTGAATCCATGCAATACCCCACAAATTGAGGATTTCTTTCCAAACTTGCTGCGTGAAAGAACAGTTCACAAACAAGTGATCTCTATCTTCAAAGCCCTTCTTACAAAGAATACACCTGTTCACGATATATATTCTTCTTTTCTGTAAATTGTCTAGAGTCAAGATTTTATTTTGGAGGAGGGTCCAGAAGAAGATTTTGATTTTAGGGATGAGCCCCTTTATCTAGGCCTTCGTCCACAAAGGTTTGTTTCCATTTCCCTTTGAATTGAAAATGGAAGAAACTTTAAATTGTCCACAAGGATCATTATGCCACACAATCTTATCTTCAAGATTTGGATAGAGAGATATAGCATTTAGGGATAGTTGTATATTCTTGAAATCTTGATCAAGATCAGTAAGGTTCACCCAGGAGTTGTTCTGCCAGTATTAGTTAACCATTATTCCCAATCTTTGCTTACATCGGTCTATTGCTTCTTTATCTTGGATTTCATCTATCAAAGGTTTTCCTTTTAACCAAACATCCTCCCAGAATTTCACCTTTTTTTCATTGCCAACTTTCCAAGAGCTTCCTTCTTCTAAAACTTGTTTAGTACCCTAAACTCCCCCCCATATGGTAGATGGATGGGAGATGTTAGGGTAAGAAAAGAAATCAGAGAGGGACTTTGCCTTGAATAAATACTTATGCTTCCATATATTGCTCCATTCTTTGTTTTCCTGATAAACCCTCCATCCCTGCTTGGCTAAGAGAGCTGTGTTCATACTTCTAATTTTCCTTATTCCTAGTCCTCCTTCCCTGAGAGGTTTATAAATGTTATCCCATGTAATTAAAGGCATTCTCCTTTTCTCCTCAATACCAATCCAAAGAAAGTTTCTCTGTATTTTTTCAATAGCTTCTGCAAATTTGGTGGGAATTCTGAAAAGACTCAAAGCATAAGTGGGTATGCTTTGAAGACTTGCTTTGAGGAGGGTAAGCTTTCCTGCCTGACTTAGAAAATTACCTTTCCATCCCACTATTTTCTTGCTAAATTTGCTAATAAGTCCTTCCCAAAAAGCTTCAGGAACTTTCATCCCAAGAGGGAGATCCAGGTAAGAGGAGGGGAAAGATCCTATGGAGCATTCAAGGATTTTAGCTATTTTGTTTTGTCTATGACTTGGGGTGTTAGTGAAGAACATTGCACTTTTGTTCCAATTAATCAATTTTCCTAAAGTAGCTGAATATAAATTTATACCTTTCTTTAAAGTTCTTGCTTCTGTGACTTCATATTGCCCCATGAAAATAGTATCGTCAACAAATTGACCATGGGAGCATATTAAAGGATGAGAAGAGGGTTTCAGACCCTTAAATAAACCTTTACAGACTAATTCCCCTATATATCATCCCATACTATCAACCATAATAATAAACAGAACAGGGGATATAGGATCCCCTTGTCTCAATCCCCTTGACGGTTTAAAGAAGCAGGACGAACTCCCATTTACCAGCACTGCAATAGAAGTAGTAGATATCAACTACTTAATAATATCAACCACTCTTTGTTCAAATACAAAGGAAATAAGACTATTTAAAAGGAATAACCAGTCCACCTTGTCATATGCTTTAGCAATATCAACTTTCATTATGAACCCCTCATTGTTAGAGCTGAACAATGAATGAATATTCTCATGAGCAGTAATTATAGAATTGAGGATTTGTCTTCCTGGGATGAATCCATTTTGCTAATCAGCAATAATCAAATGGATCACTTGAATTAGTCTGGATGTAAAAACTTTGGATATAATCTTATAAAAGGAATTGCACAGACTAATTGGTCTAAACTAATTAGGAGAGTCAGCTCTGATCTTTTTTGGAATCAAACACAGAAAAGTGGCATTAACTTCCTTAAGCATCTATTTGGCTCCAAAAAATTCCTTCACCGCATTACTTACATCTTTGCCAACAAGTTTCCATAGCTTTTGAAAAAAGAACATGGGAAATCCATCTGGTCCAGGTGCTTTATCTCCTCACAAAGAACTAACTGCATTGAAAATTTCCTCCTCCTTAGGTATTGAACATAACATTTTATTCTGCTCCTTCAAGACCAAAGGCGTAACCACACGTAGGATATCATCCTGACTATCCAAATTGATATTTATATCAGCCTTCATCAGGGAGGAGAAAAAGGAGAGCATTTCCTCCTTTATTTCCTTTTCCTCTGACATCTTCTGATCGCCTTTTTTCAAGTATTGTATATGAGTTTTAGCTCTGTGTTTCAGAGTGGAGAGATGGAAAAACTTTGTATTTTTATCCCCTTCTTTTAACCATAACACCCTAGATCTTTGTCTCCAGTAGATTTCTTCCTTAGTTATAAGATCTTGATATTGAACCAATTGTTCCCTTTCTTCTGTAAGGAGGTCTGAGGTGTATTCATTTTGCTGAATTTTTTCCTTAATTCTGCTAATTTCCTCCTTGATAGTGTTCTTTTTCTCAAAGATATTTCCAAAACAATCCTTATTCCATTTCTTAACTTCCTTTTTAACATTCTTGAGCTTAGATTCAACTCTAAAGAGGGTTATCCCCTCAATAGGTATATTCCACCACTCTTCCATTTTACTTTCAAACTGTGGGTGCTACATCCACATCTTTTCAAATTTGAAAGGATGATTCTTTTTCTGGTTCATTTTGACCATTGTGAAGAGTAGAGGATAATGATCCGAGCCTATTCTATGACACACTTCTAACTTACATATGTAATCTTTTGTCCAGTCTGGAGAGATGAGAGCCCTATCAAGCTTGGCCTGTATACAATCATTACCAATTCTCTTATTGCTCCATGTAAACTGAATTCCCTGAAGCTCCATATCCATTAGAACTTCTTTATTAATAAACTCCATGAGATCAAATCTCCCTTCCATTTGAATAGTATTACCCCCCTTTTTCTCATGTTCATAGAGGGGAACATTAAAATCTCCCATTAAAATCCATCGTCCATAATAATATTTTCTTTTGAAATTTGAGATGGTCTCCCAGACCTTTTCCCTTTGGATCTTGACATTGGGAGCATAGATATTTACAACATACCAACTTTCCTTTTGGTCAACACTAGTAATTTTTACAACCATAAGGTTTTTACTTTCCGTCAAAATAGAACCAGAATATTGATTCTTCTTCCATAGCATCATGGTGCCCCCTGAAGCACCTTCAGAAGTACTGGCCTTGATAGAGTAATTTTTAAATTCTTTGATCTGTTATGCTTTCTCTTTACTCATCTTAGTTTCTTGGAGCAAAAGGAAATCTGGCTTTTGATCTCTGACAAAATTCCTAACTATATCTACTTTGTTTATGCTATTTAACCCCCTAATATTCCAACTTAATATTTTCATTACTTTTTTTTATTTTGGACATATTGCGACAAAATTGTCTGCCTACCATCTACAATATTCTGTTTGCTTTCCATCTCTCTGTTCTTCTTTGTAGATTTTTTCCCAGGTTTATCTGGAGAGCCAACATCTAGTTTTATCTTGGGTTGCGGATCGGTTCCTCTTCCTTCTTTTTGCCTAGGAAGCCCAATAGATTTCACCTTGACACTTCTCATCTCTATATTCTTTGTATTGTTCTTTTTCTCAAGTTTTTTCTTTTGGTCTTTTGAGTTTTTTAATCAATGTTACTTTTATACCTTGATAAAAGTGTCTAGATCCCTAAAATAATCTAATTTACAAATTAAATGTATTATAATGGTCAACCTTAGTGTTTTAATATGTGTTATCTCCTGATAAGATTGGTATATCTACATTATTAATCCTTATTCATTCATCATCTAGCAATCAAACCACAATAACATTCAAGAAGCATGCAAGTTATAAAAATCTTTCCTATTCTATCCTATTCTTACATAATTTAAATTAAAAACTTAGCTATGGGTATTAAGTATTAAATGAGTAAATATAAGGTCTTATTTGGCAAGTTATAAGCTAGGTCACTATTGTACTTACTTTACACACATTTCATGATTCACACACAATCCAACATATAGTGGATAACTACATGAGTATGAGGCACTCTTCTAGAGTATTGGCTATGCATGAAACACTTTTGATAGTGGGGTCATTGTGGGTTATCTTGACACCATGTGCCTACTAACCCATTTCCCCCAAAGGTCATATTAAAACTAGAAAGCTAGGGTTTCCCCATTTCATCAAGAGCAACAATCATGACTCATATATGAATCCACTAGAGTGAAGTAAATTACAAACCTATAAGCATCCAGGTGGTTGCATCTACTTTAGTAAATATTCCATACAAGACACTTGTGTCAAAATTAGATACTAGCATCAACGTAATCATCCCAAGCTAACACAATTATTAATAGAGCTAGATACACTAGATCTAAAATCTGATGATTATTATAAAACTATCTTCCCACATACTTTCTATTTATACTAGATCTAGATCTACATTAACATTAGAACTAGATAATTAATCTCTTTTATGTCATTTCTATATCTAGCATAGTTTTAATTTCTGTTAATAGCTTATCAATTTTGAATAAATTTAATATGTGGTACATCTAAGTTTAAAACATTTATTGGCCTACTATAGATCTGATAATAACCCTTGTGCACTATCATTTTTATATCCTTAATTTTATCTATCCAAGTAAGATCCTAATTCAAATTTGGGTTAAACATTTGGTGAACCTAATCTTTAAACATCAAACCCTGGGCTAGCTAGGTTTTTCTAATTTATTTTCATGTTGCTAATACCTAAATAATAAATCTTAAAATCATGTTTTCGATGTACATATTTGTAAATTATTTCATGGTCCAATATGTTATAGTTTTTATTATTTTCTAAGTTATTTCTCTTTTATAAACTATTAATCAAATTTTTGTGCGAAATGAGAGAGTGATAAAATGAAGACAACATTTGATATATCTTCATAATTCCTCTTTAAATGTTATAGATCTAGTAACTAGATGACAACTTGACTAATTGAGTAATACACGTGATAAAATTTCAACACTTGAGCTCCTAAAATAATCTAATGTTTACAAGGACATCATATATGATAAATTTCATGAAACTCAAGTTCAAATTGGTATTGATCTTTCTTATTTACATATATCATGAAATTTCTCAAGAACAATGCAAAACTTATTACCTTTTATCCAACTGACTTACCATTTAAATATATTATTGATCAAGAGTTGCCTTTGTTCATACAATTACAAATATAAAATAAGGGTATCAAAAGGGTGACCATTTATAATGTAGTGGGCTTAAACATTTGTATTATTCACTTTATAACCATCATGGGAATTAACATCAATCTACTTTACAAGTTGATTATGCATATGAAAGGGTTTCATTATTTACATGGTCATCTAGTTTGTCAAATTACATTAGATGTGACATTGGGACCAAAAATTATTCCAACTACTTTTTAGGTAATGTCTCAATCATTCCATTATAGCATAATTTTGGGTAGAACTTGGATACATTCAATGTAATTTATTCCATCTACACTTCACATATGTGTAAAATTCATACGTGATGGGACTTTATTAATAATATTTGTCGATTATAAACATTCCAAATTTTTCAAAATATAATCCAAAACTAAAGGCATTCCTATAGTGGTACCACCTAAAGATTGCATTCTTATTGAGCATTATACACTTATAAAATAGGTTATTCAAGTAAAATGGCTCATCCATATCAAGATTCAAATAAGGTACCATAAAATGAGGTGAACATAGATGCACATCAAAATAAAGAACCATTATCAAAACATACTAAATTCAAGGATTATGAACTTTCACTTGTTATCCACAATAATGATAATATCATATTCCTATATCCAAAATAAATGGTGGTTTAGAATCAATGATAACACCTATCTCAATCACTTGCATTGCTATGGATTATATTATTTTTATGATGAGCGCTATTGGGGATATTGAAAAATAAGTTTCTATATTTTAAAGGAAATTGGATTTTTATAATGCTAATGCAAATTTTACCTTATTAAATAGTCAACCTCTTTCACAATTTATACTCAAATATTCTTATCTATATTTTTTTTAATTACCACATATACCTATATTGTGTCACAATAAATATCCATTTGAGCACATGATAAATTGTGGTGATTCTTTTGGTCAATAGGTAAATGATGAAAAACTATTATTGAATCTATTCAATATGAACATTTCTAATGAGGCTCACAATTGGTTCTATAGATTACCAAAGGGTTACTTATACACTTTTTCTCCTTCTAAGTACCAAATTTTTATCCATTATATAAATGAGGGAGATAAATTACCAACTGAGCATCATGAGAAAAAATGTGGTGTTCTTAATCTTTATATGAGGGATTTACAAAACTTAATTAATATGGTATATATATAAGGTCCTCATCCTATGCCAAATCCTCAAGTGTATATAAGTAAAAAGTACACAGATCACTAGGATTTAATAATTATCTTATACATGGGTGGTGTTTATTGTTGGCATAACCATATTGATCCTACACAAATAAAAACCACTTACAAAATAAATAATTTCAAGATCTTAATTTTAAGTAATAAGACTTACAAAAGAAGGTCACTTGGAAAGACTCCTTGGGAAACATAAAAACACCAATTACTTGTGGCCCTAAAGAAATTCAAACATGGGTTTGGCTTATTCCTACCTCATCTCCATATGTATTTACACTCATAAATCTTTGGATATACCAAATGGAAGAAATAATTGACCAAAATAAAAAAGGCTTCTCCTTTTATCATGAAGGCAAATTAATACATATTTCAAATGACAACATTACATCTTCTACTACACTTGCAAAACATGAGGAGGAATATGATATGTACCTTTTAAACCTATCAAATCATGATTAAAAAAATGTAAAATATCCAAATTAAGGTTGTAAGGTTCATAGTGGGGAGAGATATATATGACCATCCATTGGATGTCATCATAGGATGATTTTTCATCATCATCAAAAATTACAAAAATAACAAAAAAATAAAAAAATAAAAAACTTTCAAAAATTAAAAAAACATTTTCAGCCCTTAAATTTTTTATTGAATACTTTTCATCTATGTGTTATTTCCATGTTGATGTCTAGCATATAATTTACTCCTACATACACGTATACATGACATACTTATGGGTTTTGGGATTTCCCTCTACTCATGTCATTAGGATGTTGGAAGCATTTATATTATGTGACCTTGATACACATAAGTTATATGATTTTAAGATCACTCTACATTATCATGTTTGATCCTTATATATGTACTTACACATGCCTATTAGCCATTATTATACATTACATAAGGTATTTCATATGATATGTTCTTGAAATTTTTTTATAACACATTTTATCCCTGGGCCACTAAGACATGTTAATGATTAATACTCGTGATTTTCCTTTACATACTTCCTTGAGTGTTTTGACTTATTACTATCTTGCTTATTCAAGAATTTGAAGATGTTATGTTGTATGTAGCCCCTGTGCCTATATTTGCCTTCTTGGACATTAACATATGTCATTGATTATTGTATGAACCTTTTAATTTGTCATTCCTTTATTTTTATACTTTTAACTAAGTCATGTTCATTTAATTTTATTTCATTTGAACATTCTCTTTGTTTTTGCTCTCCTTGGACCATTATTTTTTCACTTGTTTTTTTATAGTTATCTTGTGTGTGTCTAATTATTCCTTGTTGAGCTTGTATTATTACTATCTAGACATTGACATGATATTTATCATGCATCTTATTCGTACATGTGATCACATTGGTTTTATGTTCTTCAATGATACATTTACCTATACATATTTCCTTATATATGCTACATGGTTACATTCATAAATTTTAAAATTTTCTTACCCTTTTGAGGTGAGGTAACTTCTAGGTACTATTTTTCCCTCACCTCAAAAGTGGGGTATATTAGTGGGGAAATGTTTGGTAAGAATTTTCTCCAAACTTTTCATAGTTATTATATTCAATGGGGGCATGTCATATGGACATGGATTCCACACATTCATAGTTTCTAGATTATAGTGGAGGCTTGCTTTGGAAGCATGCACTACACATTTATTTAGTATTTGGTACTTATACCAGTTTTCAAATTTAGTATGAGAATTTCATATGGGCATGGGTTCCAAACATTGAATTTTTTTAGATTTAATAGGGCCATGATTTAGAATCATCTTATCCACATTTATTATATAAGGTAATCTTATCATTTCACACATTCAATGGGGGCATGCTTTGGAAGTATGTTATACACACCTACTCAATATTCAACATATATAATTTATAGTGGGGGCATTTTTTGGAAACATTTCATCCACAATGGTAATTATATCAATTTTATATTTATTCATATATAGTGGGGTCATGATTTAGAAGCATGTCCTCCACATTTACACAATTATTCAAATTAGCCAAAGCACACATTTATATGATTTTGATACACAATTATGGAAAAAATCTATACACAGTACCATTGTTATACATAGTTTCAACATGATTCATATCTAAGTTACATTTTATATGTAACATGTGCCTAATATTACAAAATATAAATCAATCTTAAATTCCAAAACTATTGCATATACTGATACCCCACATAATTTTATAAACTTTATCAAGATAATATACTATAGTAGTTGGTTAACATTTTGGTACAGTTGAGGTGATTAAATCAATAAATATTGAAATTTTTTCATTTTATAATTTATCATCCAAACTCACCATGCTATAAGTATCATTGGGTTGCATGGTTGAGCTAATCTCAACTACCAAGTGGCAACTCACTTTTTCTCCAAAGATGGGGGCATGTGCCTTCCAATCTCTCTCTATCTATTTGTATATATTAACTTTAAATGTTTTATCTATATTTATCCTAATCTTAGTTTCAAATCCTTATAATTATACATATTTTTTAAAAATAACTTGCCAATAGGCAAGGTAGTTACATCGACACACAGTTGTACTCTTAAACCTTGCTCTTTCAATTTTAATATATTTAAAGTAATTATAACTTAGGCTATATGCAATAATTTTACACTATAACATGATCTTTGTTTATAATTGGTCACTAAAAAATCACTAAAATTCAACTCAATCAAAGATAAGGTGTGTATACACACACACATACTTATTCATTTACTTTAAACTAGCAATTTCATTACTAAATTAAAGTGGGGATAAATGTAGATGTTATTTTGTAATTATGTATCACCTTAGTCTTATACACTTGTAAAAATCAAACCTTTATTATTCCTCTTATTTCAATGCATGCCTTACTTCTACAAACCTTGCATCTACTCTATATTGTGCCCCTTGGCCTATCTATTAGTTTGACTAGTCTTTTATTTATGACACATACATCCCTTCTTGCCCATAATCATTAAAATATACTTATCTTACACCTCTAAAATTTTTGAGCCACTATCTTCTCTCTTACTCCTTGGAGACTAATTTTTGGGATATATAATAGCATCGATGTTATTGTCCTACCTCGATGTAAGTCCAATTCCATAAAGTCATCCAATCTATAAATGAAATGTATTATAATGGTTTACTTATGTAATTTAATGTGATTTGTCTTTTGATAGGATTGGTATAAATAAAATACCAAGCCTCATTCATTCCTCACTGAGTAATCAAATTAAAAGAGAATTCAATAAGAACTCAAGTTATCAAAATCTTTCTTATTCTATCATATTTTGATATAATCTAAAGGATTAACCTAGATATAGGTTTGAAGTACTAAATAAGTAGTCATAAGGTCTTATTTTATAGGTTACAAGATAGCTCATTATTGTAGTTTATTTACACACGTTACATGATTCACGCATAAGATAACACATAGAGGAGAACTGCATTATTTTAAATCCCTCTTATGGAGTATTCATTATGTAAGAAGCATCCTTTGAAAATTAGATCATTTTGGGTCAGATAGATATCAGGTTCCCACTAACCCATTTTTCTCCAAGGTAACATTAAAGATATAAAGCTAGCATTTTTTCATTTCACCATGATAAATAGTCTATGACTTAGATATAAATGTATTAAACTGAATGTGAATCTAAACCTAGAATAATCTAGGTGGTGAAACTAGCATCAAACTAATAACTAGGGTTGACACAACTATCCTAGTTGATGAAAATCTCTAGAGAGATAGAGACACTAGATCCAAAATTTGATGATTATTCTAAAATTATCTTCCAACTTGTTTTCTTCTTATAATATATCTATATTTCCATTAGCATAAGAACCAATTAATTACTCTATTTTATGTCATTTTTATATCTAGCATAGTTTTACTTTCCATTAATAGTTATATTAGTATAATAAATTTAGAATTTGGTACATATTATTTTAGCACATTAATTAGCCTATTTTAGATATCTACCCAAGTAGGATACAAATCCAAATTAAGGTTAAATAACAAGCTCAGTATCATGTGTATATGCATGTGGATGGAACTAACTTCCATCCCCATGTCTATACACATAAAATCCTGAATTTATTTTTTTATAAAAACTATCATTTCACACAATTAGAAAATATATGGAATAACACATAACAAAATCATATCCATTCAAGTTTGTAAATAATGAATGAAAATAAGATGAACTAACCTGGTTATTGTAGTCTCAAAATATGCAAAGATATATTTTATTTTATTCTTTGGTTGAGATGTGTGCCCTTTTCCTTCTCTACCACATTGTTATTCTCTTTGTTATCTTATATTTTATTATTTTTCCTAAAAATCATGCATATTTTACATGTCTAGATAACTCTCCTACTATCCTAAAATTTCACCATTATGAAACTCTAATTCATCAATGATCAATTGAACTCATCCACTTTTTTCATTAAATTGCAATTATTCACCCTATATTTAGGCATGGAAGTTTTGGAAAACCCTTAATCCTCCAAGAGTGAAGTCAACTCCCTCGATCATAGAAACAAACAAAAATAACCCTAATTCCTTTCCATTTTTTCACTTCATGTCATCTCAATTAAGCATAATCAAAATTCCAAATTTCCTTTTAATTAATTTGATTTGGGGCTTGTTACCCTCTTTTGACTCCTTAATAAGTCACCAAAAAGGGTTATAAGATAGCCAAATCAAACATGATCCATAAATAATAAAATAAGACCAATAACACTCATACCTTTGCCAAATATAATGCAATCAAGATTATCAAATAACAATTTAGCTTCTATAAATATTTAAGAACACAACCAATAAATTTATAGACTTAAAATACTATGTAATTCATGATAATTAATGTATCTAGTTAATGAAAATAATCCTCATCTACTAAAAAGACAAACAAACAAATAACATTTATTTTACTCAAGTAACTAAAATGTGGTGTGTGTAGGTTTAGATCAATTATTTTAATTCCCAATGCTAGTATTTGTACCCCCTCTCTGATAATATGCTCCCTTTATACTGTCTATGAGGGTAGGATAGTCCTACAACCACCTAATCAAAAAACATATAGTTAGTCTGAGATTATAACAATAATCAATATATAATCATCAATAAATTGATGTAATGTGAATCATCTAAAAATAAAATAACAATCAATCATGATCTAAATCATAGTATAAACATATGAAAATGCTATCTAACATAATAATTGATCACAAAAACACAATATGACTACCAACCATGTAGCATACATACTCATATCAAACATAAAAATTATAACTATAAATCATTAGTTTCATAATCCTCTACTAATATTTAAGTAGTTTTATATAGTGGAACTAGATATGACATCCTTCCACCCTAAAATAGATCATAATCCTGATGAAATTTATTTCAAACAATAGTTCTAAAAATAAAAATAATGTGTAGTTAAATTATAAGCTAAATAAATGAGAAAACAACCTCAAAAATTCCTCATAATCTTCCCATGTAGGACTTTACTCATAATATTGGTCCCATTAGACCTTGAATTATGATACTTCTCTATTACGTAAGTTGTGAGTATCAATTAATCTAATTGGTCCTATTATGACCACAACTAGATCTTGAACCCATAATGCATTCTAATCTAAAACATGTTTAGGATCAACAATATTTTCTTAAGACCCAATATTTTAAAGACAAGAATATTTTAATTGATGATCCAGTTTCTATGAGAGAGGAGTAACATATGGTTTTGGTTTTTACTCCTGCTATGGAGATTGAGGAACAAGAAAAGGAGGACCTTGTTCAGCATGAAGACCCTATTCAGACTAAAGAGGAGGAACTGATGGAAAGGGAGGAACAAATTGAAAAGCTTGATTCCCCTCCACATGATAATATAGAAGACATTCATGACTCTCGGTAGAGGGATACTAAGTTTTCCTTCCTGCATATTGCCAAATTCAAAGCCGATTCTATTCTCCAAGTTGATTCGTGGATCTATAATGAATTAATGGGGCTAAAGAAGAAAGTGGAAATAATGCAACACAATCAGTAAGTTGATCAGACCAAAATCAACCATTTGGAGATGCAAATGAGAGATATCCCAAATAAACTTAAAGATTATGAGAATAATCTTAGAACACTCATCAAGGAAAGCAAAATTAAGATGGAGCAGGTAACATAAAGCATATGTGTTGGTGTAGCTAACCTTGGAAAAAGAGCAAATGAAGAAATAATATCCTTAGAGGGTCCAAGTAAGAGGACCAGGTAGAGCTCAAGGAAGAAAGCCCTGCAAGATGCTGCTACTTCGGCTACTATCTCCATGCAGGATAATGCTATGATTAGAAAGGAGGCTATTAAGATGATCCTAGAATTACAATAGAAGACTAGGGTCTTCTTTGTTGATTTTGTTCTTATCCAAGTTCTTATTGCTGGATGTTTTAACTGGTTCTTGTTTTTGATCTTGATACTTGGTTCTTAGTCTTAAACTTATTTTGAGTTTCTAGGTCTCTGTAAAACTTAGGCACTTTTATTGGTTTAGGTTTATGGTTTCAAGTCCCTGTAAAACTTGATTTTGATGTTATTTTTTAGTAGGTTTTAGGAATGCTCTTCCTGGTGGATGTAATTGCTTTATCTTTTTTATTTCTATTAAAGGGTTTCAGGGTCCCTTCAAAACCTGTTTTTACCTTAATCTAAAACAATATTTTCTTAAGATAAGATACATGAAAAATATTATGCATTTGACCTGAATATGGTGGAAATACAAGTATATATTCTAAAATATTAATCACTTATAGAACCTCAAAGGGTCCCACATATATTGGTGATAATTTTTCTAATTTTTGAAACTCAATAGCACTCTTTTGGGGCATGACTCACAGAAAAACTTTATCTCCAACTGAGAACTACCTTGCTATTATTTTCGAATTAGTATAACATTTTTGCCTATCATTGGATTTATCCAATATATACCTTATTAAATTTTATTTTTATTATATTTATAAAAGCATATCAGGTCCAAAGTCAAATTTATCTTATATTTTAACCTAGTTGATTGGTGTTTTACACATCCTACCATCTAATGCCTCAAAAGGAGCCATTTTCAAAGCTTATTGGTATGAATTTTTATAATCAAAATAAACCAATGGTAGTTATTCCTCCCATTTTAATTTTTGTTCCATGTAATACATCTTCCAAAGATTATCCAAAAATGATTTATTCTCTATTTTTTCCCATCTATTTCTAGATGGTAGGTTGTACTGAAGTACATATGTGTACCCAAAGTGGAATTGAGAGTTTAAAAAAACCTTAAAGTCATCCTAGGGGCCCTATCTAAAATTATATTTTTTTATAAACCCATGCAATCTATATACCTATTTCACAAAAAACTTATAAATCATTGTGCATCATCTATTAAATTACCTAGAATGAAGTGAGCTATATTGGTAAGTTTATTTTTCAACTACTAAAATCATGTCATGATGGTTTCTAAATATATTAAAGCCTTGTAAAAAATCCATGATAATAAATTTACACTTATATTATGGTATGGAAAGTGGGTAAAACAACCTAACATTATGTACGTGTTCAGCCTTAACTCGTTGACACTCCAAACATCTAAACATAAACTTTATTATTTTCTTCTTATTCCTTTCTAGTAATACAATGGCCTTATTTATAATAATAGATTAGTCACTCCAAGATTTCCTAAATATGAATCATTATGTAATTAATTTAGCACAATATTCCTCAAATTATCCTTCTCAAGAACATAAATTATACCATTGTACCTCAAAATCCCATCATTATTGAATTGAAAACCTTGGTATCTACGATCTTTAGAATTATCAGCCAAATATTTCTTAACTTATTTTTATAATTCATATCAGGATGATAATTTTAATACATGATCTTGAAAATTACTTATTGTCATGGCCAAATCTGTAATTTATCTTCTATGACTAAAGGTATTTACAACTTTGATCTTTTTACCCTTATTGTAGTTAATGTTAAAATCATAATATGATAAAAATTCTAACTGTTAGACAAAATTATCCTACATAATTTTTTTAATAGATATATAAATCCACTCTCTTATACCTTTTATCAACCTTCTACCCCTATGACTAGTCCCTTTCTGGTCCTGACTTGATGATGTAGTGTAATATCCTGGGAGGTCCTCGTATGGGGTGAGAAGTTGAGTAGAGTTATTCTTAAGTGGGTGATCCAATAGTGAAATGAGAATTTTCATGAAATATTCAAATCACATTCAAATTTTTATATCTCAAACCAATAAAGAGAGAAAGAAAACTCAATTTTGAAATTTGACCAAGTAAACACATGTCACTAACTTTTGGTAAAATGGGCCTACATGCCAAAATATGCAAGATCTAATCTTGAAATTTAGTGGAGAGAATAATTATGACATAATATAAAAATAAAAATATTTTTATTATTTTTTTATAATGGTAATTATTAATTGTTTTAGTACAGGCAACCCTATGTCTAATCATGGTCAACATTTGAGCATGCCTTGGAGGAATTAGCCATTTTGGGGCAATTATAGGTCATGTCAAAACACAAAATTTTATAATAATGGTATACATGACCCAAAAAAATATTTAATTTAATCATAAATTTCATATAGATATGAAAAATACCTTATGTTTTTACACATACCTCTTGTAGTCAAGAAGGCAACCATTAGAGGCTAGTTGAAGTTTTGTCAATTTTGGGTGCTAACGAGGAGTTTAGACCTTAAAGATATATTAAACCCATATAATATAATGTTATAAACCTATTTTTTCATATATAAATTATTAAATTCAATTTTTTGAAGAAATTTTTTGAAGAAAGATAAGTTTAGGCATGGAAGAAACATATAGGCAGCCCAAGGTAATGTTTGGAAAAAAGGATCTACAAGATAAAATATGCATTAAAAAAACATAAAAGTTGGTAGTATTAGTAATAATTACATAATATAAATATCCATCATCTCTTGAATGTCATGTGATAACTATAAGTGCTAATTGTTTATATACATTCTCCTCTGTGTCTCATAATGGTCACCATTGGTGTAGGCACACTTTTTAGAGTTGTAAGGTGTGGTTAAGGGTTAAAAGATTAGATAAGTATTAAAAAAACATGGGAATATGTTTTTTATCTCATTAAACACATTTAAAGATTTTAAAACTCCAAAATTCACTCAAATCCCCATAAACAATCTCAAATCCCAAAGGCATAAAGAGTAAAGTTATTTTTTGATCATTTGAAAAGGTGTTATGAGATGTTTCAAGTGCCATGAATGTGTTTTAAAGTAAATAAGATTATTATAAAGGTAAAATTGGTCCTATTGATTCCTAAATGTGTATCATATGTACCCATAGTTTTTAATAAAAACTTTTCATTTTATAGTTCCTAAGAACTGAATGCATGAGTTACAGGTTGTGATAATCTTGTTATCTTTTATGGAATAGAGTTAGAACAAGAAAATGTTTCAAAATATTTATATTAGTTAGTGGTTAGGATCCACCATGGCCAAATATAAGATCTTATGAAAAATATGAAGTATCTATGCTAAGAACAATGAATTATGATCAAGAACTAATCTAAAGACTAATCTAAGATGGATATTTACAATGACAATTAAACTAAGGTTATTTGGTTAAAAAAGAATCAAAAGGAATGGTAGCCAAAAAAATATTTTTCTAATATTCATTCCAAATATTATGACAAAGTTAAAATATCATCTAGGCATGCACTTCGCTAATGTGTAACATGAAATAACATAAGCCTAAATCCTATCACACATCAGGAAAACTCGTTAAGGAAGATGGAAATAATACAAATAAGAGCTTGATTCACTTTAAATATTTACCTTTACAAGTAAACATCATTAGTCCAAATGAAAAAAGAGTAAAGGAAATGAAATGAACCTAAAAATTTTTAGTCAACCTAGCATTAGTATAAGTTAATAACTCTAGAATCAAATGTACATACCAAGAATTTATAAGAACCATTCAAATCTGGTAATCAGAACAAGAAAGTGAGAGAGAAGCCATGATAACATTGAACACAAATAAATACTAGATAATCTTTGTAGATTTCCTTGCTTATATTAATTGTTCCAAGTTTACAAAGTAATTTTAGCTCTAAGAACTCCCTCTTTTTTACAAATTACAATACTCATTTTATAAAATGCAAGGAAGAATGTTGGTCAATCATATCAAATTACAAGTGTATAAGTGTAAGGATAAGTGTCCTTTCTACAAAATTTCTAAAATACACTAAACTTCTCCAAGTGGACTAACCTATAGGCAATGTGTTTTATAAATTGCACATCATCATAAACTTCTATTAAACTACTCACTAGTGGTCTACAATACAATTTTGAATTGATTTTAAATTGTAATAGTGGTAGTTTAATTTTTTAAGCTTGATTTATGGAAATCATAGGGTCAAACTGAGGCTTACCTAAAGATCTCATAGTGCTCAAATGGTGGCAACATTTGGACTTAAATGATCATTAAGCCGTAGATCATGTATTTCTATCTTAATTTTCTTAGGTCCACTATATATTTTGTTCCTATTGCTTTTTTGCTTATGTGGCATCATCTTGGCATATGTGTGGCATCCATGTGGCACTTTTACATAAAAATTTCTTGTCAATGTTTAAATAAAGACAGTTTCCCTTTAAATTTTGAATCCAAAAAACTATGTTAAATTTGACATATGTACAACCATCATTTGACATCTATAGGAATGTCTTTGATGATTGCATGACCATAAATTTTAAACACATTATTTAGGATCTCTGATATGTTAAAATTGATGTCTACATGACCATCATTTGACATTTGTGGTAAAGTCTTTATCAATCACGTGACCATAAATTTTAAACACATGATCAAAACTATTTTCCAAGCTTTCCACTTGTCATTTTGTGATTTATCTTGCACTCTACAAGTGCCACATGTCAACTGATAAATGTTTTTTGATCTTTGTACTAGGTTATAAGGTTGTGCCACTTGGTATTCTATGAAACCTTTGATAATTCAATGTGATCTCACTCCATTCATTTGAGTGGGTATGAATCAATGTGGGCCATTGATTTCTAAAAGGTGCTCAGTCTTTAATGTGTAATAGGATCTAAGGTCGTGCCCCTTGGCAGTCCCACAGGACTTTTAATATCTAAAACTTGCTTGATCTATCAGCTCATGCATTTTCACCATGTGGTAGTCCCACATTATCTCAGATATTTGTTGAAAATTCTTCATTGATTTCATTCCATTGATCTAGATTTATATGCTAGAGCACATACAATTGATCTCTAAAGGGTGATCAATGTTTAAACTAGGGTTCACTACTTAAATTTTCAATTATTGATTTCACTCTATTAGATTAATCCAACTCAAGTGAACATGGGTCATAGATCATGATCCAAGTAGTTGAATGTGATTGGTTCCTACAAAAATAATTAATTAATCCCAAGAATATATAAATCTTTGGTCTAATGTTTTATTTATATTAATAAATATGAATAAACTTTAGTTGAATTTATACTAAGATAAGTTAAAAAACATAATAAAAGGACCCCATGAATAATTAAAGGGACCAAGCACAAGGATTTTAACCTAAGATTTTTAAGCTAGGTTAAACATATTAAAGTGACCTCATTGATTATAAAGGTCCTAGCATAAAGTTCTTTGCCCAAGAAAGGAACATAAAAAAGGACCCTAAAAAATATAACTTAGCATAAATTCTTAACATAAGGTTTCATTGTATAAATAAATATAATAGAACTTTGGGATAAGGCCTTAGTCTAAGTAATAAAAGTGACCTTGCATTTTCAGTTGGACCATGCTAAGATAAAAGGGATCATGGATCACGGGACATAAAAGAGACCTAGCATAGTATTTTTAGCCTAAGATTTGGTTGTGTTGAAAAACATGACCAAGCCTTAGGATAAAAATTAAACTAAGTCCATGGTATGATTAATTTGTTCTCACTTAATTACATAAAAAGCTCCCACTAAATTTAAATTTGAATTGAAAGGTTCAGGGAAAACATTAGGATACAGTTTCAAAAATATGGATTTAATTAATAAATTATAGACCAAGGTTAATATAAGATCAATTTAACACTAAAGTACCAAACCCTAAGCATGTTCATTCACAAATGGGCTCCATTAAACCTACAATGTAAGACACAGATATTCAATGTTAGCAACTTGAATAAGATTCAACATAACCATGAACAAATAAGTCAGATATACCATGGTGTGGATGATATTCAAATACAAAATATTGTGGAAAAATGATAACGACACTGTGATCATGTGTATTTTCAATTTTATGGTACAAATTTTCATAATTTGACACATGGGTCCCCATTGTTTAGAAATGGGGGTATGTTGACCTTAATAGGTCCTTTGGAGGAATTTGAAATTTAAGGTGTGGTTGAGGGTTAAAATATTAGGTAATTATTTAAAAATCATGTTGATATGGTTTTAATCCCCTTAAACACATTTTAAGACTGTTCACACTCCAAACTTAATACAAACCCCATGGGCAAGCTCAAATCCCCATAGGTAGTCTCAAAGTCATAAAGGGCAAAGTTGGGTTTTGATAATTTGAATAGTATTATGAGATGTTTTAGGTTCCATGAATATTATTTAAATAAAATATCAGTAGAAAGGTCAAATTTTTCCTTTGGAGTATTTTGATCTTTTCAGGCCTAAGACACCCAATTTTAGCCCATCTTTAGATGCTCATATCTTTCATACCATGAAGAGTTGGACAAAGTAATTATAGTATATTTTGATTAAACCTATGTAATTTAAATTAATTATGGTTTTATTTTGTTTAACATCTTTATTTTTATGAATAATCATTAAGAGTGTAAGTATGTCCAGAATGCTTGCAAACCCTATAGGAAATTATCTTTATGTATGTATCTTTTCATACCATATGCATGGGAGCCCAATATTTTCAAGGGTGTTTAAGAGGTATAATAAATAAATATAAATGGAAATAAGTGGTGTAATAGATGTCCAAATTGTATGAATAATCATCTTGAAGGTGAGCTTGTTTGAGCTTGCAAAACACTTTTTGACTAGTTTCGGGTTTTTGGACTCGTAGGTCAATAATAGCCTATAATCACTTGGAAACCACATGGAATATTTATATGACTCCCTCCATCTCCTGAAAAACCTATTTTTAGAATAATTTAGCACATTTGGGTTCTTAGGAGGCCCAAAATGGATAAAAGTGCTTATTTTTATAGGTCTTCAGAGAAAGACATGGAATAAAGCCATGTAAGATGTCTAATAGGACCTAAAACATCATTACATGTCACTTTGGACTCTTAAAAAGGGTTTTTATGGTGCCTTGCTAAGCTAAAGGGTCAAAAACCCAATTTTTGACATTTTGTGCATTGTTAAAGGTCTTGAAGGTTGTCTAAACCTTATTTTCTTCCTCATATGCATGCCATGGATGTATAAAAGTATTATTGAGGTCCTTAAGTGGTATTTAGAGTGCCAAATGGCCTTAGGAGTAGGTTTTAGGGAAGTTGGTTGAGGGTGACTCGAGCTTGTGACCTCCATCAAAGGGGTCCTTGAAAGTTGTAGGTTTCATGGATTTTGTTACAGGTTGGAGGAGCAAAGTCAAGTTGAAAATAGAAGAAAACATTAAAAATAAAACACAAAATATAACCTCCATGGTTATTTAAACATCTTATGCCAGGTCAACTAAATTTTTTCCTAACATCTAGAATAACAAGCAAACGGGGGTGTAGAAGTCCAAAGGAGAGAGGTTTGGAGGTTGGGAAGATAAATGGACAATTCAATGAGTTTTCAAAGTCTTTGGAGACTTTTCCCTATGAGTGGATAATGACATCATCATCCTAAAAAAAAATTGTCTTCTAGTGTGTTTCTAAGCCAATGGAGGGACTGAAGGCTATTTAGACTAATTAGGGTTATGTTATTGAGGAAGGATTAGTTCTAATTGATATAAAGGAGTTTGAGACTCCATAGAAGGTGGTTGTGTCTCATTTATTGATTTTTTTTGTTTGATTCTTCTCTCTCTATTCCCTTTTCTCCTATATCTCTGATTTCTCCCCTATTTTATAAAGATATTCTCATTTGACAAGCAAAACCCTATCAAAATTTATAATAAATACCTTTTGAAGTAATAAATATAAATTTTTACCTATCTCTTGCCTCTAAATTTTATTTATCAAGCTTGTGCATGATGGCTTTGTGAAGAAGTGTTCTTCCATGTCCATTGTCATTATTTCTTTCCTCTTTTTAGGTGTTTTCAAGTTAGTTGTAGGTCTAAAATTGAGCTCTTTCTACCATTAATGGATTCTTGGTGTGATTTTTATAACTCCTCTTTGTGTCATGTATTATTTGGTGAGCCTAGTTTAAGAAATACTTATGCAAGTTAGTTATTTTATGAGATTATATGAACAAGGATTATCTTATGATGAATTAGCGTTCATTTCAAGATTATGTGAGTGTTAATTAATTTGGTATATCACCATTTTAATATTCTTAGTCATCCTATACCCCCTTTCTATCCTTTTCCAAGTATAAGTATGATTTTATGTGATCTACCAAGAGGAAACCAACCTTATTTGAAGTTTCAACCTCACTAAAAGATACCCAAAACCTAAGTTTGATCCAATATTATAGCTAGGAGTGAGAGAATATAAAAAACTCCCCCATAATCATACAATTCTATGTTACAACACCAACCACTACCTTTGATGATCATTAAAGTTGGGTTGGGTAAATATGTATTAAAGATTAATTACCCCCTATTCCCAAAATGGGAACCCCCTTATCTTAATTTTCCAAAAATGCCTAAGTATCAAGTTTGATAAGTCCTTCAGCTACATTGAAAATCTAAATTAATACTTCCTAGAAATTATTGGTTACCTATTCATCTTTCAATATAGATTAGCATTTAAAAATATATATATTATTTCAAGTTGCTTAGATTGCTATCTAAGTTTCAAATGAATAATTAACAATTAATGGATTCAAAATGTGGAGACAAAATTTTCCAAGAATGCTCTACTTAGTTCCTCAATTAGCATGAACATGACCAGCTTCACTAGATCTTACTGCATTAACCTTTTGATTTATTTAAAGAATCTACTTATAAGTTTTTCTTTAAAACTTCTTTTAATATACTTGTGATAGACATTTGATGTTTCTTGAAGTATAACTTAACTTCTCATGTGACTTCACAAGATGTAAAATTAAAGGTAGTAGTCTATGATGCCTTATAGGATTTCAAATTATAGAAGGGCTTCCAAAAGTATACTTGTTCTTCAATGTGTCGTATGGCATCATGGTGTTCCTCTGAGGCATAATTCTTTGTTGTTAAAACTTCAAGTTATGCCATTGGACAAAAGGAATGTGCCCCAGATATGAAAATTGGATTGAATCTATCAAACCCAAAATATGTCACATGGTTCCATCTCAAGGACTCATGAAGGAATTATCCATTATAATTCAAATCTATAGGCTACATTTCATGATCTTAGATCCCATGAGCAAGCCTATTCAAATATGAGACACCAAACATCCCATTAAGATCCAATAGCCCATGAGATGATGCCACATGTCCCAAGAACAACCCAATAAATCTTCCAAAATGCCACATTATTCCTTCACATTCATCTGAGATGAATGCATAGATATACCCAAGCTATCTAATCTAAAGCTCATGAGAGATCACCAAGTAAATGCATGGAATCACCTAAGCCATCTAATCAGAGTTTGATGGTGTAAAATTATCTAGGTATCCTTTTGATAATGATGCATGCCCCTCTAATGATAGTTGTCATGCCCACACTTCTTCTATATAAATATCCATAGAACACCTTTGAAGACCCATAAAAATGATGTATGTCCCAACTAGACCCATAAGATGATGCCACATGTCATCCCTATAAAGCTCCATCTGATATCAATAGATTTCCCCTAAGAGTGACATGTGGCTCCATTTGAGCCACATGTTTAAAAAAAAATCCAACAACTATCCATAAACCTCTTGAACACAATACCTATCCAAGCAAAATCATGACAGCTCATGAGAGCACCACCTAGAAAAAATAAGTTTGATTACATGTGATAAAAACACGTGGCACTCCTACAACCATCCAAAATTAGAGGGCCCTACCCAAGATCTCTATATAAGTTAAATGATGACACATGTCATAATACAAACAAGTCATCATGCCTTCCTACATTTTGAGAGCCTGTAACCAATTAGAATGTGTAACATGTCTTAATTATAGTTGACTAAGTGGATTAGTCATATTCAAACCCCACAAGTTTCTAGATGGAGCCAATGTGGTATGCCACATGTCAAAATGTGATGACCTTTATCTTTAAAGCTAAAATGGATGGTGAATCAAAGGCAAATCAATCATAAATTTGAATACAAAGGTGATGAGCTTGATATTAATTTGATATGAACTAGAATTGCCATCTAACCTTGCATTAATCAAAGAAACCTATAAAATTATACCCAACTCAACCATTCATACCTAAATTTGCATTAAAATCCCTAAGTTTTTTCTCTCTCTTTGTTATCCATGTTCTCATATCAACCAAGCTTGAGTTCTTCATGAATTAAACCCGAACTACCAATGTTTAGAGATCTAAAGTTACAAAAAACTACAAGAAGATTTCAATTAGTACCCATGATAGTGTAAAAATGACATTGACAAGACCATCCAATTCTATTAAGGGCATTTCATATGGAAATGATGACATATTGATTTAGTTTGGAAATTTTGTCATTTTTAAAGACACAAAGTTCATCCCTAAGGCCTTAGACATGGGGGATATTCATTATAGCAGTGTATTATATAAAATTGAATGAGTTGAGGATCTTGATTATTCTAAGACCATACCCCACATTATTTATCTTTCCTATGACATCCTAACAATCTAATCTACCCATCTCCACAAAACATAGCAAAACTAGAGGTCATGCCATGTGAAAACCTACTATATGGCATATTTGGGATATAAGAATGCAAGGATGAATTCATCGAATTCATGAATCAAGGGATTCCCATTTCCTTCATTACAAGGCCAACATTTTAAAGGTATTATGACCTACTCCTATCATAGCTAGACTACAACTAGAGCATCATCGATAATTAATACAAGGTACATAAACCAAAGACGATCTTATCTTCATGGGTAATAAAACCAACTAAAGTGGTCTTCATGGATGAACACAAGAATTTTCCCATCCACCAATTTAAAAAGGGGTCAAGATTGGCCTCACCCTACTAAACATAGTATATTTGAAAATGTGCACATTGGATAGTGGATATAAGGGTTATACCACTATTACAAATAATTTTGGAAGATGAACAAATCCCCTCACTTTTATATATCATTATTAGAAAATTGATTACATCTATGGAAGAAACATGCAAAAATGGAGCTCTATTTTATATTATGAGCTATCTATTAGATTTTATTTATGTAACCACATAATTAAGACTAAACACATGGACTCATACATGGGATGAAGTCATGCCTTAGACGTATTATGTAATGCATATCCATCACTTCAAGAATCATATCAAAATTATTTTAGAACATTTCTACCCCTGTAAACAATCCCATCATAGAATGTGAAATTCAAAGGGTGTCATTAGAAGTTAAGAAAGCACTAAGAGACATAGTTAGTTTCTATCTCTACCCTAATTAGACATTCATCTGAGTAGAAGGGGTAATGGTAGCTCCCCTTAGGTTAACATGGTATATTTTAATGAAATTGGTAGAGGAGATAGCCTAACAAATACTCCATGTATTTTATGGAATCTTTAATAAGAAGAAAAAGACACCCCCCACAAGGCTCCTTACCATTTGGGGAGAGCTAAGGTAAATCAATGGCAAGACATAATAATGGAAGCAAGGCATAGTGAATCATATTGATTTCCTAAGGATGACTGTAAGATGTGCGATATAAACCAATTAATTGAAAAATATCTCATCAAGTTCAAAAGGGATGTAACTATGGAATATAATCACAAAGATGAGATGTATGACTTGATATACCTAGATGTAATGAATGATGAGGTAGTCTTGAAGAACTCTGCTAGGAAGAACATAATAATTAAACTAAGGATTGATAAAAAAAAAAGGAGGAAAGAAGACATAGTAAATCCTCAACTCCCACCAACTCATGGGAGCATGTTCAATGTATACTATGAGGAGAAGGAAGAAGAAGAAGAGTATGACACTCCTCTCATAAAAAATAAACCCTGTAAGCCTCCACTTTAGGCTAATATATGTAGGAATGGCATGCATCTGAGTTATGAGCAAGGAGATTCAATTAGCCATCCTGGCCCTTCATAAGAACCTATAATATCTATTATATCTTTTGAGAAAGTTGACATAAAAAACTTGGGCCAACTAGGTCCCAATGGCATTGATCTTGATGAAGGGTAACAACTAATTGAGATATTATTATAAGGACTACATGCATTAGCTAGGAGTATTATTGAAAGATTTTATACAAGGAATAAGTCCCCTAAAACTATAATGAGAGGAGTAGTGTCTCCATCATCAGTTTCTCAAAATCCCAGTGTAAGTACTACAACATTGCCTTCATTCCCTATTATTAAAAAATTCACAACTACTCCTACTTCCACTAATGTAGCCACTCCCTTGTTCATATCCCCCACCATTACCTCCTTTAGAGGCACCATTCCCCACTTCATCTCCCATGCCACTACCAATATTACACCTCCAAAGGGATCTCAAAGCATTAGTAATATCCAAGTTGGAGGTTCTACCCCTTTGCATGTAGTTGTTACTAGTGCATCACTTACCCTTGGTTCCCTTGCACCCACCAAGCCACTCAAACCCATTCCAAAATCATTCACTTAGCAGAGGCTACTTTACTCCACCATATAATCCAAAAATATTTATCCCTCAACACTTCCCACATTTGTTATTAGTATGGGCCCTGCTAAGTCTTTGTTTGATCCATTAGGGAAATTGGACCCAACTAATTTATATATCCTATTTATAGCCCTAACTTCTTCCTTCTCTTAGGCACTCCCATTAAAACCACACCCCAGTCATCCATCAACTACATCCACCCCAAATTGGGTAAGGGACATGATGTAAACAATAAGGCAAGGGAGGCCGTAGGTAATCCAAGCTACAATCCAAGTTGGCATGAGACTTTATGCAGTCATTATAACCATAAAGAGAGTGGTGAGAAGACATGTGGAGTATCTATAGTCAATCACGGCTGTGATATATAAAAGTGAAGAGCCACTCCTCAATTTGACTAAGAATAAAAAGGCTAGACCTAGAAAGGTACAAAAGTATGTAGAGGATCCTATATCCTTGGTGCAAGCACAAGCAAAATCAAATATTACCTTATGAATGGGATACAACATTAATTGAAGAGGTTAGAAGAACAAACATTGCCCATTGTGCTAGAGGGCACTTTGATTTCAATAATCAATGTTATGATCAATGTTTTCAACCTCTACAAAGTTATGAATAAGATAAAAGGAGATGGGATCCAACAAGATAAGGTGGTCATAAAGCTTGACCAAAGTCTTATACTCTATGACACTAAGTTAGCAAACTTGGTGAGAGTGGCAAGAAGCAACAAGTTTCCTGACCTTGAAATTTAGGGCATATATGAAGGTCTTCATTGGTAAATTATATCAATATGTATCAAGTGCCAAGATAGATGTAGAGTTAATAGACATTATGGTATTTCCCAACTAGAGGCTATAGAAGCTAGAGACAATTGAGGGGGAATTAAGACCAATACTCATAAAGCACAACAAGCTAATCCAAGACATACCTAATTTATTTAGGTCCATGATCCTATATATTTATTAAATAGATAAAGATTATCATGCCTATGCATAAGTTTGGACTAAGGTGGAAGTTGAAAAGAAGTAAAAACAATAGCAGTAAGCAAGCCAACAACCACCTTCAAGCCCATAGAGGACATTTTGTTTTGTTTTGTAAACTCAAATATGAATATTTCATTATAAATGTGGAATTTTAGGCCACTTGTTTATATTTGGGAATCATTTATGGGCCCACTCAAAATTTTCATAGGCATCTTGAGCCTATAAATAGGGGTCTTCCCCTTATTTGTAATAAAAAATAGTTATTTGCAAGAATCAATACAAGAGAGCCAAATAATTCACAAGATTATCTATAGTGTTTAATTATTTATTTTTATATTACTATTCCTCCATATTTTTATATGTTTGATCATTTCCCTTTTATTATTTAATATGGAAATTACATTTTATACACGTATTTTTTAGTTTGAGCTTAATGCTAGGTTGACTAATTTGATAGTATATTTGCTCTTTTTCTCTCATTTACAACTAGATGTGTTGTGCAATTTACTATTAGTGAGTTATCTTTATGTAAAATGTGTTGTCAAATTTATTCATTTTCTTCCATTGAATCTTTAAATGCATTTATTTAGATTTGAACATTACTCTAGGGTTGGTAGGTGTTATTTTCATGTATTTTCCTTTAAAGTTAGCAAAATAAACATCTTTTTTCATCTTAAGCACAATCTCCTTTCTACCCTACCCTACTCTCTCTTGGATCCACCCATGAACCACCTTAGCTTAGATCATGTTATATATATCCCTTATTCATTTAAATTTTGTGAAATAATTTTAAAACATTAAGATAATTCATAAAGATTAGCTAGAAACTATGTTACTACATAACATCTATTGTCCCTATAACAGGGTTTACTTGCAGACTTTGAAGTGGAAACCACATCTCTATTATTTGTGTTATTCAAAGAAATAGTTGTACAAACAACTAAATAACTAAGTCATTCCAAGAATTTTAATTTAGTTTCTTACTTTTCACTTATTCCCTAGTGACACGGGGAACACTAAAAGTGCATCAATAGGGAGGGAAAAGATGGCAATAGAAGGAGGGCCTATGCAACTATTTTCATAAACCTTTATTGAATTATAGTGTGCTTCATTATATACATGATTAATATTTCAAATTACATGAATAATATTAAATAACACTAAATAAATACATTATTTACATGAATATTTGCATCCTTTGCATAAATCTTTGCATTCTTTGAAAGATTTCATCAAAGTTAGTGTTCATTTATGCAAATTTGGTAAAATAATATGATATTTGCTTAAAATTCATGTAAATATAGGTGAAATACACCATTATTTACACAAATAAGTTGTTTTTATCATATTTATAAAGTTTTGTATAAATTTGTTAAATATCTAGGATATTTTTTCAAAGATCAATCTCCAATATGTTGCTTATACTAGATCTAGGCATTTAAAAACTTAATTGATCTATTTCATTTGTATTTAAGTAGATATTTTCATTATTTTATGCTAAAATGCTCTGACATTATTAGATTGATAAATAATACATAGAGACACTTTTATATATTAGTTTAATATTGATATTTATAGGCTTACATGTAAAGCTAACAAATATCCATGCAGGTTTTAAAGAATTCAGAGGTTTCTAACTTAGACCCTTAAAGATCTAGGTAAATTCAACTGATCTAGTCTATTCAAAGTCTTTTTTGTGTTAAGATAGTTGATATTTATATTATTTGGTTCTTATGAAGTCTATATTTATAGTTCCTTTACTCTTAGAACTTGTCCTGTATCTTAGAGTTGCCTAGGATTAAAACTAGAACCTGATTTAAGCCTAGGACCCCCTTTATATATCTAGAAACCCATAGGAAGGCTAGATCAGATAAAGTAGACAAATAAAGTCTAGGACTCAACAAAATTATCTACCCAACCAAAATTTACAACCCCTTGTTTCAGTCATGTCATGGTTGAATGGTTCATCCATTAACATCCTTGGACCTATTTATGATTTACCAAGAAATCTATAGAAGTATTTGCTTCTCTTTATCCCTATTGGTAGAATCACTATTGAAGAATATATCAAGTCCTTTAAGGCATCTTGTAGGCTCCTTAACATGATCCATTAGGACATGGATTGTCATCTTTTTCCTTTCACATTTTGAGATGTTGCATATGCTTGGTTCCTTAATTTTCCTAAAGATTCCATCATCGTGTGCAATCATTTTAATGACAACTTTATTTCCTAGTTTGGTAGGATAGTTATCTTGAGAGTCATGTACTAAAATTTTACCACCATAAAAATGGACTCAAAACAACCAGTAATAATATTAAACACTAGGTTCCAAAATATGTACACCCTGATGTCCCCACTATATAAGTTTATAGATGAGGTAGCCTTAGAAATATACAAAAATGTTTTAAACCCAATGATGGTTGTCTTGTTGAAAATAACTTAGAATGTTGACACATTACCTTTGGAATATGATGAGTCTATTCATATTGATGAGTAAATTCACCTACAAGGGCATCCTACTTTTTCTATTCCTAACTTTGATCTTACCATGCCTGCATTGAACATCATTCCCAATATGAATCAAAACTAGCCTACCTTAAACCAACTTACACTAATCAACCAACTACCTTTGAGTCATATTGTACCTAACCAATAACTAGGCTTCTTTAACAAAGAAAATTCTAGAGTGAATCCCTAGAATAATCAAATTATGGTGCCTTTAAAAAATACAAATGTCTAAACTACCACCTAGACCAAAAGCCCAGAACCTCCAAAAGGAGAGTTAACATTCAATCCAAAGATTGGATCTCAAGAAGTAGATGGGTAACACTACTAAGAGCTATAAAAAAAATTATAATTTCAAAAGGTACAACATACCTTTCAATATGAATAACAATAATAGTGCACCACTTTTGAGTAAACTATTTGAGATCAACATATATGAGATGGCCTTGCCTAACTTGTGCCAAGTGAATAATACTGATAGACATGGATAGCTTGATTGTGTTTAGTTATGCCATGTATTTAAGGCTATAGAACCCCCTTTGATAAATTCCACTGCACCAAAAAAACTAGACATACCTCATGATGGTAGGATAAATAATAACCCTCCTCACCCTAAAGGTAAGGAGACTCAAATAGCAACAAAAGATCTCTACACAACATTAAAATGTGGATATGACATACTGGAAGACATTAAGAAGATCAAGGTGAATATAACATTATATGATCTCACACAAATCACTGAATAATTTGATTTGTTGTTGAAATCATTGAATGAAAATCCTCACTCCAACAAGGTTAAACAAGCTCATGCAAATGTAGTGATGTACAAGAGTAAAGATGAAGTTCCACCATTCTTATTAACTATTATAATTTTTGGCAAGAACCTCCATAATTTCTTACTTGATTTTGGGGCTTTGGATAATATTATCCCTCTAGGAATTTTTGATAAATTTGGGTTAAATCCTATCAAATTTGAGAAGGTAGGAGTACAGTTAAACAAGTCAATAGTGAAGGTAATTAGTGAATTGTTTAATATCCATATGTATATATATCACAATCCTTGAATATATTAATTCATTGAAATTTAGGTCATTGACATACCTGAGGCATATAGATTATTACTAAGTCATGATTGGACCAAATCCTTGAATAGATACATGTCTATCGATTTTGCTCACATGTGGTTTCCTTGGAATGGAATCCCTAATTAGATTAGGATCAATCAAGAACTCAAGATGAAATACATGATTACTAAATACAATGCCAATAATGAAAATGTAAATTACCAATCCTTTGACTTGGGTGTTTATACTCTAAAAACCACTAACATTGTTATGGGTGATAACAAGATAGAATAAGAACAAAACAAAGGTCCTTGGACATTTCACTTTGATGTTGCATGAGATAAACAAGGCTTAGGTGTGGGAATTATGATAATAAATATTTAATGCAAAGAGTGTCTATCTTTTTATAGATTATTATTCTCTTTCACTAATAACTTAACATAATATGAAGCTCTTATCTTAGGACTTCAATCTAAAATGAAACATAAAGTTAAAGAACTGTTAGTTTATGGTGATTATAAACTAGTTATGAATCAAATTAGAAGTAGATATCAATGTAAACATTATTGTTTAAGAAAGTATAAATTTAGAGAATGGTATTTAATCAAGTATTTTGACTCATTCAACATTATTTCCTTACCCAAGGAATAAAACTAATTGGTAGATGCTATGGTTTTGCCAACAGCAAAATCAATGCCTCTCAAGGATTTAAAATTACAGTAATTCACTATGGAAATAATCTCATCCCCCTCGATTCTAGGCAACATCAATCACTTCCAAATATTTGATGATAACAAGTAAATAATTGACTTCTTGTGTAATGTTGGTGTATTTGAGTCTTACATCATTGATGAACATGATGAAAGTTTTGTAGAAAGTTATAGGGATAGTGTAGATGGAATTATTCAATTTAAAGAACCAGATTCCCAAGGGCATTATCTATTTAAAAATAATGTTTGACCATGATAAACAAGTAAATGAATATAATAATCCTAAATTAAGTGGAAAGGACTATAATCAAGTCAACTTGAGAAGTCATGAGAATGAACAAAATATCAACATTGGTCAGGTTCGTATCAATGAGGAGTTGAATAAAGTTAATACCCTCTTAACCAAATTCAAGGATGTTATTGCATGATCATATGATGACCTCAATATATTTGATAATAGTGTGGTTACTCACACTATCCCATCAAAGGAAGCTTGTAGACCTTTTAGACAAAGAAAAAGACTAGTAAATCTAGTGCTAAAACCACTAATCTATAAATAAGTGAAGAAATTACTTGATACAAGGATAATTTTTCTTATACATCAATCAACATGGGTTACCAACCTTGTGCTAATGCAGAAGAAGAGTAGAGAAATCAGACTTCATGTTTATTTTTATAACTTAAATAGATCTTCTAAAAAGGATAATTATCCCTTTCCATCTTTGGATGAAGTCATACAAATAGTAAGTGGCTCTAGAATGATGTCATTCCTGAATAGATTTTTAGGCTACAACCAAATATTGGTAAACAAAAATGACATAATGAAGACTACCTTCATGACTAAATGGGGAACATTTGCTTACAAACAAATGCCATTCAGACTTATCAACATAGGAGTGACTTTCTAAAAATTAATAGACCATGTATTCCATGGATTGATAGGTAGATTCATTATTATTTACATGGATGATTTAATTATTTTCTCTAAAGATAGGGAAGATCATATAATTCATTTAGAACAAGTGTTGGAGAAGTGTAGAAGGTATTGTATTTCCTTGAACCTCAAGAAAAACATCTTCTATGTGACTGAAGGTAAACTCTTAGTATAAGTCAACACTCAAGAAGGTATGACCATATACCCTAATCTAATCAATGAAATTTCAAAGGTAGAAGTTATAAATAGTAAAAATGAGATAAAATATTTATTTGGCAAAATCAACTTCATAAGAAAGTTTATTTCTAGTTTTACAAAAATTGAGAGGCCGCTTAACACCATGCTGAAGAAGGACACAAAAATAGAATGGATATCAAAAGAAAATAAGGCCTTTTAGGACATCAAGAGTGTTATCATTCAATCTCTCATCCTAATTTTAATAGATATTTATATCTATATTATTTTGCTTCTAATCATACTATTGTTGTTATCTTAACATAGAAGGAAGATGATAAATAACACCTCATAGCCTTTATGAGTACCAATTTGAATAATACATAGCTAAAATATCCTATCCTAGATAAGCAATCTTACACACTAGTAAAGTCTATCAAGAATTTTAGACACTACATCCTTAGGAAGAATACATACACCATAGTGTTTGATCCATCTATCAAGATAATGTTGGGATAGAATTAACTTAGAGAAAGAAGATGAAAATGGATGACCAAACTTCAATAATATGAATTAGAGATAAAATTTTCTAAGTTAGTAATGGGGTAAGGTCTAATCTAGCTCATTACAAACACTAATCCTTATATTGATGTTTTGGAAGTAAAAACAAATCAATTACCTAGTGGAGATTGATATAGGGACATCATATATTATCAACTATATGGAGCATATCCCCCATATCTTAAGAAAGAGAAGATAAGAACTTTGAGGTTGAGATCATCTCACTTCATGATCAAAATATGAGTCCTCTATCAAAAAAACTATGAAGGAATTTACTTAAGGTGTGTTTCCAAAGCTGAAACCACATAGATCATGGATAAGTTCCATGACAAATTAGGAAGTGGCCATCCTTCAAGGTACACTACTGCACATAAGGTATTGAGAGATGGTTATTATTTTCCAACTATATTCAAAGAGGTACATATTCATGTGTGAACATGCCACCAATGTCAAGTATTTTACCAAAGAGAGGTAAAGGTATCCATGCATATATAATCAGTAATTAAGGTAGAGCCATTTACATAATGTGGACTTAAATTCATGGGCATGATCAACCCTAAATCTTTAGTAGGACATAAATTTATACTCATCAGTATGAATTATTACACTAGGTAGACTGAAGCAAAGGCCACCAAGATAGTATAATAGTCAATGCCATCATGTTACTTAAATAAAATGTCATTATTTAGTTTAGGACACCCCTATCACTAGTATGTGATAATGGCATAGCCTTTTCATGAGATGAGTTCACTGAATGGGCATATGATAATCAAGTCATCATCAAGTCTAGTTCAAATTATTACCCCTAGGGTAATAGAGTGGTTGAATCTTCTAATAAAAACTTGATGAATGCTATCAAAAAGTCTACAAAAAAAGAAACTAAGAGAATGGCAGTCCTTACTAAAATTTGATCTATAGGTAGATATGGCTAGATATAAGTAAGATCTTAGGGCATCCCCATTCCTACTATTTTATGGGTAACAACCTATATTTCATATTACATTAAAGCTACCTACATATGAGTTCATGGTTGAGTACATGGAAGATGATGACAACATACATTACTGGATCCTAAACATCATCCAAAAGGAAGGTGATAGAGATGAGTCATTGAAAAAATTTAGAAAGCATAACGATGTTATGAAAATATGGTTTGGAAAGTGAGCCAAGGTCAAACCATTCCAAATTTTAGACTTAATCCTACTGTGGGACAAGGCCCATGAGAAAAAAGGAAAACATGACAATTTCACTCCTCTCTAGATTGGACCCTATCAAGTAATAGAGAATAAGACTTGTTTAGATTTAGAGTAGGTGGAGGTAGTGTAGGTTTCCTTTCATGATTTTATTTATTTTCTTTCTTGTTTTCTTGATTTGTTTTCCTTCTTTTCCATTTATCACTTTTCATATATTTGTTTATTTTTTATTGTGTGTTTTAGTCTAGTAATAAGTCCTCTGGACAAGAAATCTCTGGCTCAATTTGTATCTACCAGATCATCAATAGGAAGAAGGGATTGTTGATCTTAAACATTGTTAGTCCAAAACTAGGAAACCCTTAGCATTGTTCTAACTTATAAAAGCTAGGTAGGTTTAATTAAAAATTAGTCTTCTCATGAAAATTGTAAGTCATTTTAAGGTTGTAATAAAGTTTAGATTATTGAACATTTGATTGAACAAGAGTTTGAACGTATGTGGACCATCATGTAACCACTTTAAATTCACTAAATAAATTACCTAGATATGGCTTGTTATCTAAGAGTGAATAACATCCAGACTATGTCTTGACATAATCCTTACACTTAGTTAATTCTAGTTCCCAACCATTCCAGTTTATGAATACATGTATATATAAAATATATATATGATACCCCAATAAATTGAAATCATAAACTACTTCATATTTCATGAATGGTGATTTAAGAAATCTCTATCAAGGCTATAGATGCCTAGATGGAAGTATATCAAGGTCCAAAGTGGAGCCAAATGTATATTTGTTAGGGCTATGGATGCCTGGTTGGTGGTAGAGCAATGCCCAAGCCATCCCCAATTAAGTAGAGCATTATATAAAATCTAAAGAGTGTTTAAGTCATTTCATGTCTTAATGTATTGAAGCTTTAATATTAACAGTCCTTAACCCAATTAAAATGGTTAATGAACTACAAATCACACACATAGTACATTTGTCTACAATATTTAAACTCTATTTATATCTCATGTGCTTTTATTAGTTCCAAAAAATTAGTTTCAAGTGGCTAAAAATCATAGTGAGATGACTAATTTTTTATTCATCTTTGAACAATAATTCTAGATTGTAACATTTTGTAATGTTTCCCCATAGAGGTCATCATTTGTTGATGCTTAACTACCCCCTATTTTTAGAATTTGGACCACTTATATTAATTTTACAAACATGCCTGAGTACTGAGTTTGATAAGTCCTTTGGCTACATTGAAAATCCGAGTTAATACTTCCTAACAATTTTTGGTTACATATTCATCTTGTAATACAGATTATCATTTAAAAATATCTAGATTATTGCAAGTTACTTTGAGTTTTATCCAAGTTTTCAATTAATAATTAACCATGAATGGATTCAAAATGTGTATACAAGCTTCACCAAGAATTTTGTACTTGGTTCCTCAATTAGCATTATTTTAGTTAATTTTCACTCATTTCTTAATTTGGAAGTAAGTAATGAAACTACTAATAGGGTGTGTAGAAGAATAATTGATAAAGTGTGCATGTGATCCAGATGATGGTTATAACTCCTCTTTATCTTGGAAGAAATAACCTATAGATAAGAAAGACACTAGAAAAAGGGGTTGTTAGATGGATGGTTGAGTGGATTGCCTAGTGTGAGCTAGATCCAAGAAGCACAAACTTACTAAGAGGCTATCAATCCATTGTTTATAAAAAAAAGTATATATAAATGAAAAGAAATAATAATTTAATTCAATAACTAGAAATTAAATGCATGTAAGATAAGATGAAAGTAAATTAATTGTTAAAAAAATGACTAAATATAGCAAAAATGGGTCAATACTCATGCTAAAATATTTGGGGTTAAGTTCAAAAAATTAGAAAAGTTTCTATGAATAGGAAGAGACATAGAAAATAGGGTTTAATTAGGGTTAAGGGGGTTAAATTAACTTGCTATTATTTTCTATCATAGTGACCATTGATGGTTGGGTGAATTATTAGTGGTTGGGCTAATCATCAGTGATTGGGTAACCATCGATGGTTAAGGTGACCATCGACAGTTGAGCTAACTATCAGCAATTACTTGTGTGATTATGAAAATGATCAAAAAAGGGATTGAAAATTGGGTAATTGGGAAAATAGAGGTTTTTTATGGATCAAGGGAATGGAAAATATGATATTGATGGGTCTGATAGGGTAGGTAGGTTAGAAATCTAATATAGATCAAATAAAATAAGTAAGAGATACTTGTAACTTGGTGACAAAAGGTTGAATAAATTTAGCCAAAGTGATAATAATTTATCCTTCTAAATTGATACTAATAAAGGTTTAGGTCTCCATTGATGTTTCTTGTTTGTTGAAGGGACACTAGATATATGTATGCAAGATAGCTTGGACACATATTGCTAGAGTTATGGATGTTTTGCACTTCCTACTTATCTTCTTTCATAATATGAAGTTACTAAATGTGTATGATGAATTCACTAATTGGGTAGAGGACACAGTTACTAATTATAATGATTTAAAGCTGGTTTGCATCATAAAATGGAAGTTGATAAATGTGTCATGCTTATCTCATCTAGCTAGTAATGATTTTAAAGCTTTAAATAAGGCTTAGATACCTGACCATTGATGATTATTATAACCATTAGAGGTCTAAGGTCTAGATGAAATCAAGTTAAAAGAGAGGTGAATTAGAAAGTTTTGTTAGTAAATTAATAATCAGGACAATTAAATTAGGTGGTCCACTAGATTTAGGGTTGGGTAGGGGTTCTAGGAGTTTTTACATCTAAAACTATGTAGTTTTCATATGTCTACAATCATAAACATGACCAAATTAATTAGATCTTACTATATTAACCTTTTACTTTGTTTAAAGCATCCACTTACAAGTTTTGATTTAAAAACTCTTATAATCTACTTGTGATAGGCATTTGACATTTCTTGAAGTCTACTTAACTTCTTGCATGAATTTATAGGACATCAACTTAAATGTAATAATCTATGTTGACTCATAAGATGTCAAATTATAAAAGGTATTCCAAAATAAAACTCATTCCTCAAGGTGTCATGTGTCATCATGGAACTCATTCAAGGCATAATTTTTTATTGTCAAAAATTTAAGTTATACCATGGGCCAAAAGGAATGTGCCCCACATATGACACTTGGAATAAATATACTCAACCCAAAATATGCCATGTGGTGCCATCTTGAGGACTTATGAAGGAAATAACCATTAGAATTCAAATCCATAAGCTACATGTCATAATCCTATATCTTGCAAGTAAGCCCATTAAAATCCAAGCCACCATGCATCCCATTAATATTTATTAGTCCATGAGATGATACCACATGTACCAAGCACAACCTGAGTAAATATTTCAAAATACCGCATGCTTCCTTTATATTCATCTAGGATCAATGTATGGATACACCCAAGCCTTCTAATTCAAGGCTCATAAGAGATTATCAAGTGAATGCATGGAATCCCCCAAGCTATCTAACTAGATTTTGATGGTGTACAACTATTTAGGGCCCCTTCTAATAATGATGCATTTCCCTCTAATGACACTTGTCAATCTTATGTTACCTCTATTTAAAGCTCCATATAACACCTTTGAAGTCTTACCAAATTGATGCATGTCCCCATTAGACCCATGAGATGATGTCACATGCCATCCCCACAAATCTCCATCTGAGATCGATAGATTACCCCTAAGAGTGATGTGTGTCTCCACTTGAGCCACATGTTTAACAAAAAGTTTTTGATAGCTATCTAGAAGCCTCCTGAAGGTGAAACCTATCTAAGAAAAAATTTTGATTGCTCATAAGAGTGCCACCTAGAAAAAAATAAGTCTGATTGCATGTGAGAGTAATATATTATTCTCCCATAGCCATCCAAAAGTATAGGGCCCCACCCAAGAGCTAACCATGAATTAAAGGAAACCACATAGCATATTGCAAAGAAGTCATCACACCAAGATACCTTTCAAGAGCCCATGCTCAATCAAAAGGTGACACATGTCCTAATTATAGCCTACTAATAGTCATCTTTAAACCCCATAAGTGCTTGGTTGGAGCCAATGTGGCATGCCACATGCCAAAAGGTAGAAACCTTTAGCTTTAAAGATAAAATTGATAATAAATCAAAGGTAAATCAGCACTAAATTTGAATGCAAAGGTGATGATCTTGCCATTAATGTTGCATAAACCAAAATTTCCATCCAACCTTGCATTAATCAAAACAATCTAAAAAAGGCTACCCAACTCAATCATTGCTACCTATATTTATATTTGAAGCCCTAAGTGTTTTCCCTTTTTTCTATCTACATTCTCAAGTCAACCAAGCTTGAGATCTTCATGAATTTCACCCAGACCACCATTGTTGGAGATCTAAATTTGCATAAAACTATAAGAGGATGCCAATTGTTACCTAGAATAGTGAAAAAATGACACAAGTAGGACCCTTCACTTTTGGCAATGGCATTTCATATGGAAATGATGACTTATTTCAATTTGGTAATTCAGTCATTTTTAAAGACACAGAGTTTATCCCTAAGACCTTAGACAATAGGGATATGAATTATAATAGTGTCTACTATAATATTTAAGGAGCTAGGGATCTTGATGATTTTGATACCATGCCCCATATTATTTATCTTGCCTCTAACATCTTAGTAATCTAAATTGTTGGTATCTACAAAGTCGTAACAAAATTAGAGTTCATGCCATGTGTAGAATTAATATATGGCCTCTTTGGGATGTCAAAATTCAAGTATGGATTTCTTAAATCCATGACTCAAGGACTTTCCATTACCTTCATTATAGGGCCAAATTTTGAAAGGTATTGTGACCTACCCCTACCATAGTTGGACTACAACCAAAGCATCATCAACAATCGGTATGAGGTTCATAAACTAGAGATCATCTCATCTTCATGGGTAATAAACCCAACTAAATTGGTCTTCATGGATGAGAAAAGGAATGTGCCCATCCATAAATTTAGAAATGGGTTCAAGATTGGCCTTGCCTTGCTAAATAGAGTATTTAATAATACACACATTAGATACATGGATATAAGTTTTATCCCACTATTAAAAATAATTATGGAATATAAATAGATCCCCTCACTTATGGATATCATTAATAACAACTTTATTAGAGATATGGAAGACACATGCATAAATAAAGCTCTATACTATATGATGAGCTATTTGCTAGATGTTATCTATGCAACCACATAATTAGGTATAAACACATGAACTATTACACTAGATGAAGTAATGCCCTAGACATATTATATAATGCTTATCCATCACTTCAAGAATGAAATCAAAATAATTGTAGAATATTTATACCCCCTATCTATAATTCCATCATAGAATGTGAAATGCAAAACGTGTCATCAAAAATTAGGTAGGCACTAAGAGACATAGGTAGCTTTTGGATCTACCCTAATTGTAAAGCCATTTAAGTACAAGGGGTAATGGTAACTCCCATTAGGCTACCAATGTATGTGCTAATGAATTTGGTAGAGGAGGAAATAGCCTATCAACTAATCCATAGATTTGATGTCATCTTTATGAGGAAAAAAAAGACACCCCCCCCCCACAAAGATCTTTACTAGTTGGGGAGATCCAAAGTAAAGCAATGGAAAGATTTAATAGTGGTAGTGAGGGATAGGGACTTGTACTAATTTCTAAAGGATGACTATAGGATGTGGGATCCAAACCAAGTCATTACCAAACACCTCACCAAGTTCAAAAGGGATGTAACTATGGAATATAATCACCAAGATGAGGTACATGACTAGATATACCTAGATGAAATGAATGATGAGGTAGTCCTTAGGAATGCTACTAAGAAGAACATATTGATTAAAATAAGTCTTGATGGATAAATGAGGAAAGAAGACATATCAAATCCTTAGCTCCCACCAACTCATGGGAGCATTTTCAATGCATAATATGAGGAGAAGGAAGAAGAAGAAGAGGATGACACTCCTCTCATAAAAAATAGACCTTGTAGGCCCCCATGTTAGGCTAATCTAAGTGGGAAATTCATGCCTTCAATTTTTTATCAAGGAGAGTCATGAATCCATCCTATCCCCTCACAAAAACATACAATAACCATTATATCTATTGAGGAAGTTGACATAGAAAACTTGGACCAGCCAAGTCCCAATGTCATTGATCTTAAGAAAGGGTAGTAAGGAGTTGAGATCTCATTGAAAGGACTATAAAATATCTAGGAGGACTATTGAAAGAGTTTATAAAAGGAAGAAGTCCCCCAAAACTACAATGAGATTAGTTTCTCTATCATCAACTTCCCAAACTCCTAATGTAAGTACTGTAACATTGTCTTCCTTCTCTATTTTTAGAACATTCATAAGTGCTCCAACTTTTGTTACTATAACCACTCCCATATTCACATCCCCCATCACTAATTCCTTTTGAGGCACCATTCCCCACTTCATCTCCCATGCCACTTCTAATATTATAGCTCCACCAAGATCCCAAAGCATTAGTACCATCCAAGCTAAAGCATTAGCATCACTCACCCTTAGTTCCCTTTCACCCATCAATCCACTTAAACCCATTCCAGAATCATTCCCCTAAAAAAGGTCACTTCACCCCACCATAATAGCCAAAATGATTGGGCCCTCAACATTTCCCACGTTTTTTCTTAACATGGGCCCTTCTAAGTATTTATTTGATCCATAGGAGCAATTATACCCAACTAATTTTTATATCCCAAATATATCCCTAGCTTCTCCCTCATCCCAAGCACTCTCATTATAACCATCCCCACTCATAAAACATCTACATCCACCCAAAACTAGATAAGGGACATGATGTAGACAATAAGGTAAGGGAGGCCTTAATCAAGCCAAATTTTAGCCCAAGTTAGCATGAGATTTGATGCAACCACTAGAACCATGAAGAGAGTGGTGAGAAGACATGTGGAGTATCCAAATTCAAGATTGACTATGATATACAAAAGTGAAGACCCAATCTTCACTTTGACTAAGAAGAGAAAGGTTGGTCTTAGAGAGGTACAATAGTATGTAGAGGATCCTATATCCTTGATGTAATCATAAGAAGAATCAACTATTGCCTTAATAAAGGGGATGCATTATGAATTGAAGAGGTTAAAAGAGCAAACATAGCCCACTATGATAGAGGGAAATTTTATTTCAATAATCAATGCTATGATCAATGTTTTCAACTTCTACAAAGTTATGAATAAGATACAAGGAGATGGGATCCAACAATCTAAGGTGGTCACAAAGCTTGACCAAAGTCTTGTACTCTTTGACACCAAGTTAGCAAACTTGATGAGAGTGGAAAGAATAAATAAGTTTACTACCTCTTGAAGACATCCTACCTACATAAACCATCCTCATGAATATGAGTATTTTGAAGACATTGTTTAACCAGCTCAAGGATGCAAACACATCCTTTGAGAAAATTGAGTTCAAGATAGCCCACTTACTAAAGGACACCATGATCACAAAAATGACCAAGCCTAATGGTTCCTTAATGGATGATCTAGATTTTAAGGCATAAATGAAGGTATTTATTGTTTAGTTATAGTAAGATGTAGTAAGTTCTAAGATATCCATAGAGGTAATAGACATTATGGAATTTACCAAATAGAGTCTGTAAAAGGTAGAGCCAATTGAGGAGGCATTAATATAAATACTCATTGATCATGGCAAGCTAATCTAGGACATAATTTATTTAGGCCCATGATCCTATATTTTTGTAAAATAGATAAAGATTACCAAGACTATGCATAATTTTAAACTAAAGAGGAAGCTAAAAAAAAGCAAAGACAAAAACAACAAGCAGCAAGCAAGCAACCACCTTCAAGCCCATAAAGGATATTTTGTTTTGTTTTATAGATTTAAATATGAATATTTCATTACAAATGTGGCATTTTATACCACTTGGATATATTTGGGCACCTTTTTGGGGCCCACTCAAACTTATCCTAGGCATATTGAGCCTATAATAGGTGTCTTCCCCTCATTTGTAATCAAAAATAGTTATTTTCAAGAATTAATACAAGAGGGCCAAATAACTCACAAGATTGCTCGTAGTACCTAATTGTTTGTTTTTGTGTTGTTACTAAATTTTTTATATATCTAATCATTTTCTTTATAAAAATTAATATAGAAAATACATTTTACATATGCATTTATTATTTTGAGCTTAACGCTAGGTTGACTAATTTGATAGTATATTTTCTCTATTTTGTATCATTTGTAAATAGATGTGTTGTGCAATTTACTGTGAGTGAGTTATATTTACACCAAATATGTTGTTATATATATGCCTTTTCTTCTATTGAAGCTTCAACTACATTTAATTATCTTTGAGCATTATGCTAAGGCTGGTAGGTGTTAGTTTCATGTATTTACCTTAGAAATTAGAAGAATCATCATCTTCTTTCATCTTAAGCACAATCTCTTTTTTTTTCCTACCCTATTTTCTCTTGGATTGACTTATGAACCACCTTAGCTTAGATCATTATATATATATATATATCCATTTTTCATTCAAATTTTGGGTAATAATTTCCAAACATTAAGATAATTCACAAAGATTAGCAAGAAACTATGTCACTATATAACATTTATAATCCCTACAGTAGCATCTACTTGTAAACTTTGAAGTGGTGATCACATTTCTACTATTTTTGATATTCTAATCAATAATTTTATAAACAACTCAAGCCCTAAGTCATTCTAAGACTTTAAATTGAGTTTCTTACTTTCCATTTATTCCTTAGTTACATAGGGAACACTAAAAGTGCATAAATAATATGACCTTGAGTCCCAAGTTATCAGTTTTAAGCTCAAAAGGTTTTACCAACAAATAATTCCTCTAAACTTGTGAATCATGAACTATGATAATGAGTTCTAGGTCATGAGGAGCATAATTTACATCATAAGGCTTCAATTTCCTTGACTCATAGGTAATAATTGAACCATATTGCATAATGAATCCTCCTAAAGCATCCCTTAATGTTTTGTTATAACTTCAAAGTGACTATTTTGATCCATAATCCACAACAATTGTGCTAAATTAATCTTCTTTTCAGAACTTGAAAGGCTTCTTCACACTTATCAGACTAAATAAAAATTTGTTCTTTCCACTAAAGAGAGGTTATTAGATTATCTATGTTTGATAAATATGGTATAAAATTCCTATATTACCCTACTAAACCCATGCAACTATGCATGTTATGTACATTTTTGGGTGCTTGCCAATTCATAATGACTCTAATCTTGGTTGGATCCACTAAAATTCCTTTTATAGAGATTATATACCCCAAGAATTGTACTCTTATTTGATTTAAATCACACTTGGATAACTTTCCATAGAGTTTGTGTTTTTACAACCTCTACAAGACAAAACACAAATTCTCAACATGCACTCTTTCACTTTTGGAATAAATGAGAATATCATCCAAAAAGACTAGCAAAAATTGATCAAGGTAATCCATGAAAACACTATTCATGGGGTTCATGAAAGATATAGTTGCATTAATTAGTACAAAAGGAATTATTATGAGCTTTTAATCCCCATAAAGAGTCCTAAAAGTTGATTTAATAATATCTTCCTCTCTATGTATCAACTGATGGTACCTAAAATGAAGATCAATCTTTAAAAAGACTATTTTACCACACATTTAATCAAATTCAATACAAGGTAAAGAGTACCTATTATTAATTTTTTCCTTATACAAATTAAGGGTTCCATCCTTATTTTTGATAGAGACTATAGGTTTACCCCATGGTGAAACACTTGGTCAAATTAACCCTTTGGATAACATTTATTGAAGTTGGGCCTTTAACTCAATTAACTCAATTGTTATCATTCTTTAAGGAGCCATGGGTTATATTTATAACCTTATAATGAATATCAATAATGAAATAAAATTTTATTTGGGAGGTAAACATAATAATTCCTCTAGAAAACATCCCTAAATTCTTACAGGAAAGGATGGTTTTCAAAGTGGGTTATTTAGTTTCACCATTTTCATCCAATTTAACTAGGAATGTTTGACATCCCTTTCATTATGCCTTATTCAAATTAATGGATGAAATTCTCCTAATTTTTAACTCTCTCTCTTCTCTCCTTGGATTTGGTTTTGATTTTCCAAATCATTTAAACACAATATTTTTAAATAATTAGTCAACTTTGGATTTGTTCTTAGAGAGATAATTCACTCTTAAGATCACATCATATGACCCTAGTGGTGAACTACATAAATATCAAAAATAGTGGTGAATTTTGGAAACTTTATTTCAACCTCAATAATACATTTATCAACCTTGACCTTTGTTGCATTCCCATACTGAATTGATCAAGTATTTAACATAAAACCAACTTTCCTAGACAATTTACTTAACATTCTAAAAAAGATAAAACATTTAATGGCTCTTGTATCTATCAAAATATAAATAGGATGGCCAAAAAAATTGCCTGCTACTTTGATGGGAGAGGATTGAAATTTCACTTGATGTTTATCAACTAATTCATGATTATGTTGTTGAAAGTTTCCTTATTTTGATGTAGAGGTGGAAGCATTTTTATTTCTACCATATGTCTTCCACCAAGGATAATCCTTAGCATAATGATCTCTTCCACATGTAAAACATATCCAAAGTTGTCATTTATTCTCATCCTAATTAACACCCTTGAATCACTCTCTAAAACTACCTCTTATTTTCTTGCATCCTAAAGCATTACTAAGTCTCACATTCTGACAATTTAATCATTTCTTGGGATTCCTATTCTATTTCCAGTTCTTTTTCTTAAAGGGTGTTTTATAACTCCCAAACTTATTTTTAAATTTTTATCTAACCTCTAAAAATGATTCCATCCTTTTCTCCTATTTAACTACCTTATCAAAGACCTAGTCAATGGTGAAAGGTCCATGCACATCCACTTCACAACCAATTTAGATTTTTAAGCCCATAATGAACTTACTAATCTAAAAACATTCATATTTATGATATTATAGAACATACTTCAAGAGCATTGTCAATTTATCCTAGTATTCATTTATTGATAAACACCCTTACTTTAGATCTATAAATTTGTTAATTTCTGATCAAAATATAGTTGAGGTATCCATCATGCTCTAAAAAGAGTCAAATGGTGGTAATGGAATCAAGTTTCATCTCAATATTCTTATTATCCTACCAAGTTGATACTTCACCAACTTATTATTAATCTCCCCACATAGCCTTAGTCACCTTAGAATAATTTCAAAATTTTAAAGACTTTTCCATTTTCATGAGCCAAGATTCAACTCCATCACCTAATACCATGCTACCAAAATTGGATGGGTTTAATTTATTCATATCATGCACAAGATATATAGCTATTTGAGCTCTATCTACTTATTGAACTTCCACATATCTTGAGGAACTTCCTATTCGGTAGGTTATTCATTTGGAACCTCCCATTCATCTTCCTCCTCAACTCCATGAACTTCTCATTCTATATCTATTAGTCTATATTTAGTCTCACTCATGACAATATGTATCTGATCAAGTTTTTAAAGCATATTCTACTACTAGATGATTAAGATCAACTTGAGGGCTTGAATTTGATGTTACCTCACTACTCAATTTATCTCATTCCATTCTCCTCACTAAAATTAGGATAATAGATTTATGTTAGTGGACTCATTAAGTCTGAATATTAAAACTTCACTTAGATATCATATTTTTATAATCCCATTGGGTTACACAAAAGTTACACATTAAATATATATATATACATATATATATATATATATATATATATATATATATATATATATATATATATATGATGCATTTATACTATCATTACAACTATCTTTAAAATCACTATTTTATTACTAAATGCATTTAAAATAATGAATGCAATAATATATCAACCCACTAGTTGATAAAATGATCCATCTAGTTTCCAAAAAATATATAACATATTACAAGATGAATATTTCTCACAAAATGAATATTGGAAAAAATAAAGTACAACAAAACACTAATATAATCCAAATTTCAGCTATAAATAGAAATATAGCCACTACTATCATAAAATTTACAATCAATTGCAAATCTCATAGCCACTAT
>JARHVA010006244.1:607500-610000 GCA_037957365.1 Torreya grandis
ACCCTAATATCCTTCTACTTTTTCACTTTGTGTCATCTCAATTAAACATAATTAGAATTCCAAAATTCATTTTATTAGTTTGCTTTGAGGTGTTTTTACCCTCTTTTGACTCCTTAATATGTCACCAAAAAGGGGTATAAATGTGACCAACTCAAACATGATCCATAAATAAACAAACAAGACTAATAATACTCATACCTTCACCAACTATAATGAAATTAATATTATCAAAGCATAATTTAGCTCTTATAAATATTTAAGAACACAACTAGTAAATTTATCGACTTAACATAATATGTAATTAATGACAAGTGATTTATATATATAATTAAAACAAACCTCATATGATAAAAGGAAAAAAATCAAGCAACATTCATTTCACTTAGGCAACTAGAATGTGGTATGTGTGGGCTCAACTCAATTATTTCAATCCCCAATGTTGGTATTTGCATCCCATTCCCTCTAATGATAATCTCCCTCTGTACTATCTATGATGGTGGAATATTCTTAAAATAACCTCAATAAAACAAATAGGTATATAGTATAATATTATAACAATAATCAATATCTAAGCATAAATAAATTATTATAATGTAGATCATCTACAAATTAAATCATAGTCAATCATGATCATAAAGATAGTATAAACATATGCAAATGATATCCAACATAATAACTAGTCATTAAAAAAAAAAGTGATTGTCAACCATGCAACATACATACTCAGATCAGATAAAAATCAAAACTACAAATAATTAATTTCATAATCATCTACTAATACTTAAGTAGTTTATAATGTAGAAATTGATGTGGAAATGATTTAAGAGCAAGTCATTTGATTGATTCTCATTATTTTATTTATAATCCATTATCCATAAATATTTCCAATTATCCCTTAACTATAGTATTAGTTTGTCCTAAGATTACAATGTATTATGGTAAAGATGATCTAGAACAACACCTAAGAGCCTTTCATACATCATGTGTAGATTATGACTCCAATGCCAAGTTGTTATATGACATACCATTTAAATTAGTTAAGGTATTCAATCATTTTTACAATAAATTTATATCACATTTTTTTATCAATATCAGTGACAAATTGTCATATATTCAAAATTAAAAACTTAATAAGGATCCAATGAACCAATTAGTGATTATATACTTCAATATAAGTCCATGTTTTCCTACAAATCCTATGGTCAAAAATTAGTTACAATATATCTTCAAGTTTTATTTATCCTCTCCTTGACTCTATATGTTCGAGAGATTAAAATCTTTTGATGAGTTATGCCATACAATTAGAGATCGATAAATTAATCTCATTAATTTAAATAAGCTAAATTATGTGAATAATGTTCTAACTACTTCAACTACAAATTTTGAAAGTAAACCAAGTTATGAGGTTAAATAAAATGATACTAAGAATGAGGTAAATATAATAATTAAGAAGTATCATAGACTACTAAATGGCCCATTTTATCCAATTAGCAAAGGTGGTAATTTTCATGATTACCTAAACCTCCTCCAAAATTTTTTATAAAAGTTACTTGAGTGAGACCTAAATAGGTTGATATTAGTAAATAATATCATGACTATCATGTTTTCAATGGAAATTATACAAAAATAAGATTTTTAATAAGACATAATATTCAATATTAATTGATGACACCATAATTAAGCTTAGCACACCTAAAAATGATTTAAGACCATAACCAAATGGGAATAAAAATTTGAAAATATTTTACAATCTCTTTCCAAATATTTTGACAAAAAAACTAAGGATAATTTTAAGTTGAAATGACATATAATTCACATCCTCATCCTTTGACACATAATAACCCATTTTATCATATTATTTGTATATTTGAAAACATATCTATATAATGACCCATAATTATATTTGATGACAGTGAGATTGTAGATGATGATCTTACTTATGCATAACTACTTATATGATCATATGTTGATTGGAATCCTATACATATTATCATGGTAGATAATTTTTCATATGAAAACATTTTTACAATGATAATTATTCATAATCTTAGATATATACATGATGAGTTGATGGATATATCAAAGATAGTCAAAGGATTAAATGGAAAAAAAATTAACTATCTTAGGTGTATTATGTTAATACTTAAAGTATGCCCTACAATATTTAATAATTTATTATTAGTTTTACCAATTACATGGGTATTTTACATGTTATTAGGATTTATTTGGATACATAAGATCTATGAAATCCTATATTAAGTACATATATGTGTCAGTTTTATACATTCCAATAGGGTGGTCATAGTTTTAATATATCATATGAGATCCTTTTGAGATATAGGAATTCCATTTTCAACCCCACTCCCCTCCCACCACCACAATTAATTATTCAACCTATTTAGGTTCTTCATATGCAATCAATCACTCTATTTATTCAATTTAATTCTATGAAGATAGTTTGATTGAAGGTAGTTAACTTTCTTAGATGAACAAGGCTTCA
>JARHVA010006244.1:615000-737500 GCA_037957365.1 Torreya grandis
TTTTCCTTACAGTCTTGAGATTATGCCATGTGGCATGATCTCAAGGACTCACCTATTTTTTGTTATGTTATACTACTCTCATTTGGTCTAGATACATAGAGAAGTGGGAAGATGCCACATGGCATAATCTAATTTACTCAAAAGGCCCATTGATTTTTTGTTTTATACTAATCATACCAAGGGCCTAGAGAAGTAGGATCATATCATATGGCATGATCCTAGGCACCTAAGGATTGAAAGGCTTGGCTATAAGTTTAAATAATTATGGAGAATCAAGGACATGAAATATTGAAAAGTGGTGACCACTCAAATAATATGAACCTATGAATATAAAATGATTGTTAGTATTTGAATAAAGTATATCTATTAGATTTCAAACTCACAGACTAGCCATTGGATCTCAAATTTCATGAAAATTGACAAAGGCAAATGTCTTGATATGAAATATGATAAAAATGTTAAGTTTAAAAATTAAAAATGGGGCCAATACCAAATATACAATTAGTCCATTCCATCAGATATATGATTAAATTTTTAGATAAAAAATAATAAAAAACTAGTGGGTTTTAGATATTTCAATCCTTTTATATAATGAAATTAGACTCAAAATTGATATATTTTAGTACATTTAAATATTTAGGTCTAAAGGGAAAATCATGACAGTTTTGTGATGGTCTTCATGGGACAAATGATTATCAATTTTATTTAAGTGAAAAGATGATGTGTGTGCCAACACTCTCTCTATTTAGTAGTTGATGCCATGCAACATCCATTCAATCACTTAGGATCTACTTGGGTGTATATTTATACTAACGATATACATGATCTCAGTTAAATGAGATCTTGACATGCATCTAAATATTGTTCACCTAGTTATTAATGATATACTTAAAAGGATATATATCAGCCCTGGGGGGCTAGATAAATAGGATCACACTAAGAATTTAAAGGGTTTACAAACATACAAAAGTATAAATATTATCCCTAGGTCCTAAATAAATATAAAATGACATGTGGCAAGATATCACTCATCTATAAGATCAATGGTATATTGAGTAAATTGAGGGGGATAGGGGATTAGGGACATGGTATTGTGCCACCAATTCACTTGGGATATTTTGATAAAAATAGATGAATCCTGAAAAAATCGAGTGACAAGTGGAATATCTTTGTTTGCCTAAGGGGTTATGGGGAAATTCATATAAACATTGGCCCATGGAATTCAAATAGTTTTTAAATGTTATAAATATGAATTTGAAATATATAATGACTAATATTTTTAACTCAAAAGTGACCAAGTCTGAATAACCTTAAAAATACTATAACATTTGATAAATTCTAAATCCAACTAAGCCCAATTTTAGAGAAATGACTAAGCAAAGGAATAAATTTGCATGGAAGCTTAGTCATTTTAGATAGAAACAAAGTATAAATGGACAAAATTGTTTAGGAAAAGAAGTAGAGGACCTTGAAATAGTTAAGTAACTTGCATAAATATAAGATGAAATAACCTAAAATGATAACTTTAATGTAGTTCAAATTGTGATACAAAATAAACTAGGACTTATCAAATTTAAACAAGCTCAGAAAGTTAAATAAATATAGATCTAATCACCAAAATTATTCAAAACCAAATGCATGAAATGGTTTGATTCTTAACATGTTCCAAGAGTAAATCCAATGAAATGTCAAACATGTAACTTGTCAAGAAATTTTTCAATGAAAGTATAAATTAAAAAAGACCTAGAATTTGATTAGGACATAAGCCTAGGCTCCATGATTTTAGTGATGAAATTAGGTAATGTTTGGAAAGCAACAACAAATGGTCACTCTAATATAAAATAATCCTAAGTATTTTAAATCCAAGATTTAGTAAAAAAAACCTAGAATCTCTAGTTAAAATAGTGCATGGGTCATGAATAAATCCAAGAACAGATAATAAGGGAGTAACTAAGTGACCAAATAATGTATCCATTTTGACCTAATGTGTGAAAAATGAGTTTATTTACAAATTCATAAGATCTATAAGGATTAATTACTATAGATTCAAGAATCAAGCTAGTGATTCATACCTTGAAGGAATTGACCTGGATATTACTCCACTACTAGATAAACAATTATATCTATGATAGATTTGTCTTTGATCCCACTCAAATCCTTAATCTACTTATAGATAGACATTCATATCCCTAAAAGAGTTTGATCGAATCACCTAGGACTATTTTTTTTTAATTTGATTTGATTTTCTATTTTCCTTTCTTTTTCATTTTTGCCTTAGGTTAGAGTTGGGGACCACTACAACAAATGACAAATAAAACTATATATTTTTCACCCTAGGTTTTTCTCATAGTAGGTTCACCCAAGTAAAGATAGAAAACTTTTAATATGTGAATTTTTTCTTGGTTTTCAAGAAGGAACATTAAATAATTATTGACCAAATTTGTCTTAAGCACAGAATATACTAAGAGGGGGGGTGAATCATTATATTATATATCTTATAAAACTTTCCTTTAACCAATATTACACTTAATCAAACATTCAAGATATGAAATAAAACTCAAACAATAAACATCACACAAGACAGAGAGAGACACCAGATATAACATGGAAACCTAGTGTGGGAAAAACCATAGAAAATCAATCTCAAATATATTCATGAGAAAAACCCCATAGGAGCACCATACCCCTTTGCCAAGTACAAACCTCAGCTACAATTCATGAGCACAAACCCACAAGAGCTTCAAACCCCTTTGCCGAGAACCAACCCAGCACCTATTCATGAGCACCAACCCCTTTGCCGAGCACCAACCCAACAATAATTCGTGAGCACCAACCCACAGGTGCACCAACCCATTTGTGTATAACACACACCTATCTCTCAATGTTGCTATCTCAACAAATGATAGATCAATACAAAATCTTCTTCCTCTCTCTCACTTTTGTTCTTCTAAGCTAGATATAACAAATACAAATCATCTCTCACAATTGCTCTTCTAAGCTAGATGTTACAATATCAAATCAACCTCTCACTCTTCACATTAAAAATGGCTACTCAAGCCTTTATTTATAGCTTTCCAAATGACCTTTGGCCTTCCCCCTTTGTGACCTTTCAATCCTCATGGAAAATGGCACCAATCTTGGATGACCCTTCATATCCAAGCATTTGAAAAGTCATGTGGTGACCCTTCATAACCAAAAATGTCTTTCCCACTTTTGTCCTTATCTTTGGTGACTTTTCATATTCCTCAAAGTGTCCCTTCATGAGAAATTCTCCCTTTACTCTTTTGTCTTCACCTGGTGACTCTTGGTATTCCCCAAAGATGACTCTTCATGGGAAAATGTGTCCCATCCTTCTCTTGTCTTTATCCCGTGACTCTTCGACTTCTCCATGGGCCCTTATTTTGTCTCATATGTAACCAAAAATATATTCGTTAATATTAAATAAATATTAACTCATATTAGCCAAGATAAATAACATTAAATGCAATGGGGCCTTTATCACCAATAATACTAAACCTTTGACATCAATGACAATATTTCCAACAATCTCCCCCTTTGTCATTGATGGCAACCTCAATCTTGAAATTGCCACATCCTATCACCTACACATACCATCATCTGAAAACATACAGTAACTCCCCCTTACTGTAGCAAACCTTTACCTATTCCTTGTGCTTGTTTTTTGCACCTGTACTTGTACCTATTATTCTCCCCCTTTGACATCAATGGCAAAATGCCTACCTAGAGCTAACACTTAGCTCCCCCTCACTTGATGTTAAACATCAATGGCAGGAAGTAATAGAAATTAATCCCAACTCCTCTCACTAATCTTTGAATGTATCCTTTGATCGTGCCTTTGAGAAGATATTTGACAATACATATGCATTGTTCCCTATCCTTTGAGCATCTGTAATCAACTCATTTGAATCTTTTCTTCTAATATCACAACCTTCAGCATAAAACCTTAATGTGTATCCTTGATCAAAAATTTGACTAACACTCAATAGATTATGCTTAAGACATTTTACATATAAAACATTCTTAGTCTTAGTTCTACCATAATCCAAAATCAAAGTACCTTTTTCGGCTATCCTGGTAGTGGTTTTATCTCCAAATCTCACTGTGCCACCATTGATCTTCTTTAGATATATGAATTTACTTTTATCACCTATCATATGCCTCAAACATCTGCTATCAATTAACCATGGCTGATCTTTACCTCTCATATGCAGAGCTGTCTGCACCATCATAGAATCTTCATGTTGTTTCTTCTGCCATGAACATGTCTAAACCTTCTCCCTGATGAATGGAGCTTTGAAACTCTGATTCTTTTTCTTGATGAATGGAGATTTAAAACTCTGATCCTTCTTGACTAACTTGAACACACTTCTACAATACTGAGCTATGTGTCCAAAGTTGTTGCACTTGTAGCACACTATGGTCTCTTCATTAAATCTTGATAGAGGAGCAAAAGAGTTGTGGCTTCTGCTTGACTCTACTTGACTTTCCTTCTCCTTATTTCTAAAATTGTTAGCTCTTTTTCTACATTCTACTTTCTTGTGACCATATCCATTACAATAAAAATAATAGCCATAAAAATAAGATCTATCTGTATATCTCTGACCTAATTTCCTTTTGTAGCTTTGTTCCTTCCAACCTTCTATATTTGGAATGTCCTCTATATTTTTATCTTCTCCCCTTTTTGTTTCCTCTTCTATAAGAGCTTTAGCATAGTTCTTTTTCTTTTCAAATCCGATCCCTATCTTATCTGAATATGCTTTTTGACTTTCTAATATCTTATTCAGCATGTTAGTGCTATCCTCAAATTTTGAATCACTAACTATTTTATCATTGACTGCTTTATAAATATCTTCTTTTAAAGAGGAAATTTTAATAACATACCTTTCACAATATTTTCTTGATATTTCCAACTATGCTTTGATATATTCTTCATTATTCTTGGCTTTTTCAAAGTGTGCTTGTAGATCTTCAATCAATTCCTTTGACTCTTGTTCATTTTTCTTGATTTGGTGCTTTAACCTTCGATTCTTCTTCTAAACAGCTTCTAACTCTTCTAGGGCACAATTGAGTTCTCATTCCATATCTACTTCAGCTTTTTCCTCTTCTTCTTGATCATCATGTATGGCCATGAATAAAATCTCTTCTTCTTCTGAATCACTGACTCCACTATCTTCAACTGAGCTAGGATAATTAGAATACAGGCTCTTCTTCTCAAATCCCTTCTTGGATTTGCCTTTGAAATTCTTCTTATATGTAGGCTTTTCTTCTTCATCATCTTTAACCTTATCTGGGCATCTAGCTGAAAAATGTCCAATATTTCCATAATTAAAACATTTAAAAGGTAATTTCCATTGATATTTACCTGTTCCTCTTTTTTGCCTACGAATGAAAAGTGCTTCGTTGTCATCTTCATCATCACTGAAACTATCACTTGATTCTTGAATCTTATCTTTCTCCTTCTTTGATGTCTTGAAAGCTGCTTCTCTCTTTGAGGGTTTATCTTGTTCTATTCGCATCTCATATGCTGTGAGAATACCATGAAGCTCATCCATCTTTAGCTTGGCTAAATTCTTCATCTCCTTGATTTCTGAAACCTTTGCATCATATCTCATTGGTAGAGATCTTAAAACCTTTTGTACCACCATTGACTCTTCCAATGTTTTTCCAAGACCTTGAATCTAATTTACTATCTGATCAACTAGCAAGAGATAACTTGCTATATCTTCTTCTTCCATCTTCAAACTTTCAAACTACCTTTTGAAAGTCTGCAACTTAGCTTGCTGAACCTTTCCATCACCTTTGTAAATATTCTCAAGTTTTACCCAAGTTTCATGAGCAGATTTACATTGCATAACCTTAACAAATTCAAATTCACATAAACCACATAAAATAGCATTTAAAGCTTTAGCATTACATTCACTTGCCTTCTTTTTTGCTGGAGTAATTGTAGATGTCTATGGCTCTTCATATTCCTCCACCACTAATTTCCATATGTCGAATCCAAGGGCCACCAAATAAACCTTCATTCTCATGCTCCAAAAATCATAATTCATCCCATCAAACAAAGGTGCCTTATTTGTAAAAAATCCTTCTTGTGACCCATCCATCATGCTTTCCTGATCTACCTTCAATCTGTAAAACTTTTCAAAAAGGAACCTGCTCTGATACCAATTTTTAAGCATGGAATATACTAAGAGGGGGGTGAATCAGTATATTATATATCTTATAAAACTTTCCTTTAACCAATATTCCACTTAATCAAACATTTAAGATATGTAATAAAACTCAAACAATAAACATCACATAAGACAGAGAAAGACACCAGATATAACATGGAAACCCAATGTGGGAAAAACCATATAGAATCAATCTAAAATATATTCATGAGAATAACCCCACAGGAGCACCATACCCCTTTGCCAAGTACAAACCTCAGCTATAATTCATGAGCACCAACCCATAGGAGCTTCAAACCCCTTTGCCGAGCACCAACCCAGCACCTATTCGTGAGCACCAACCCATAGGAGCACCAACCCCTTTGCCAAGCACCAACCTAGCAACAATTCATGAGCACCAACCCATAGGAGCACCAACCCCTTTGCTAAGCACCAACTTAGCAATAATTTGTGAGCACCAACCCACAGGAGCACCAACCCCTTTGTGTATACCACACACCTATCTCTCAATGTTGCTATCTCAACAAATGATAGATCAATACAACATCTTCTTCCTCTCTCTCACTTTTACTCTTCTAAGCTAGATATAACAAATACAAATCATCTCTCACAATTGCTCTTCTAAGCTAGATATTATAATACCAAATCAACCTCTCACTCTTCACATTAAAAATGGCTATTTAAACCTTTATTTATAGCTTTCCAAATGACCTTTGGCCTTCCCCCTTTGTGACCTTTCAATCCTCATGGAAAATGGCACCAATCTTGGATGACCCTTCATATCCAAGCATTTGAAAAGTCATGTGGTGACCCTTCATGACCAAAAATGTCTTTCCCACTTTTGTCCTTATCTTTGGTGACTTTTCGTATTCCTCAAAGTGTCCCTTTATGAGAAATTCGCCCTTTACTCTTTTGTCTTCAATTGGTGACTCTTGGTATTCCCCAAGATGACTCTTCATGGGAAAATGCGTCCCATCCTTATTTTGTCTTTATCCCGTGACTCTTTGACTTCTACATGGGCCCTTATTTTGTCTCATATGCAACCAAAAATATATTCGTTAATATTAAATAAATATTAACTCATATTAGCCAAGATAAATAACATTAAATTCAATGGGGCCTTTATCACCAATAATACTAAACCTTTGACATCAATGACAATATTTCCAACAATTTCACTTTAAAGTCAAATTAGGGCACCCCTAAGGAAAAAAATGAATTTTAAGTGTTTTAAGGGTATAATATAGATGTAAAAAGGTGTTTTATAGGTTAATTAATGTCATTTTATGTTATAATAACCTTAGGCTTTAGTCATTTTAGTCCCTTTAGTAATTTTGGGTCATTTGAGGTTAAAAAAGGGGCATTTAATGATTTGCATGGATTTATTAGGAAGTGTTAAGGTTACAAAGTATTATGTCACATCCCATGTGTCTAAATAGGTCTTAATAAATTGACATAATTGAAAGGTGGTAGGTTCTTCATAAGAAAAGGTAGTTTTATTAAAGAAAAAGGTGAGTTTGGAATTTATAAAACTCATGGGGAAGTGTGTCACGTGGGATAATTTCATGGTATGTCTCTTAATATTCCATAGTACCAAATCCATTTTTGAAGTTCCATTTTTGGCCCAAAACCACTCTACTCCTTTTTCACCCTTTTTGGCAAGTAAAAGTTGTCTTCAGGTTTGTACTTGGTATAGCCAGTAGAAGAGATTTTAGATAAAATTATTTATGGAGGTGAAATTATACTCAGATGCATTCATTTAAATATAAATAATTTTAATAATGGTGACCTTTTATTCATGAACCATCCTCATGAAGTTGACTATACTTTTTTGCTAGTTATTTCATGCACGCTATAGGTTTTTATCCATTTTTGGTAAGTCTATATGAAATAGTTGCTTAGGTTGGTTCTAAATTATTTTAAACTCATATTAAAATTATTATTTTCATGTTTCAATATGTTTGGATATACAATTATATCAATGTTGTAATAAGATACACCCTTCTAAGTTGCAAGTAGTTTTGTAGCATTTTCAAGAACTTTATACTAATTCATGGTTTCAAAGGGTTGTGATATGAAATTTAACATGTATCTAATGTTATTTTGTTTCTATTAACCTAAAAATATTATTATATAAGGAAAATTATCCATGAAGGTGTAGTCATATGCAAAATACAATAAGATAGCCATTAATGAACATGTACAAGTGTTATGGAGGAAGAAAATCATGTTTAAATGGAGGTTTTGAAGTTAGTTCAAAGATAATTATAATTAGGAGTAAAATTTTGGGAAATTTTTAAGGAGTCTAGGCTTATTCATGAATCTTTTCCCCATGCATATTACCCTAATTCTACCCACTACCTGTATATAACTCCATTAACACCTACAAGAGAGCAAAACACTAGGATGGAGCTTTGAAATTTTTTTCAAACATTTCATGATAAAATATTTTATGCTTTTAAAGTTTTAAAAGGTTAAAATACTAATTAAAATAATACCACTAATTGAATACTCATCCTCATCTTCACTGACTATACTATGGAGTAATCAGCTACAGGTCATCTGAGCAGAGTGCTTAAAATCCATATAGAAAGGTTGACGCATGTGTTAACATCTTCCTTAAAATATTAATATGGTTAAAATATCATGGGAAACTTATGAGAAATTATGTATGGATAAACAAAGTTAAAAACCACCTCCAATGGTAAATGACTAAATTTTGAGACCAAATCCCTAAAATGGGAAAACAAAGGTCCAAGAGGTTTTATGAATATCCTATAACATGTTTTCCAAAATAATTAGAGCATCTAGCTAGGTGAAAATTTTAATATCTAGCATAAAAAATGAATTTTTCAAGTTTTTAAGGAAAATAACCAATGGAGGTTAGTTGTTAGAAGGTCCAAATATTCCCCTAAATCATTGTTTCTAGGCAGTAAGTTCTACAAGCTTTGAACTACAAAGTAACCTTAGCATTTCAAGGTACTAGTAAGGAATAATTTCATGTTTGAATGTTTCCAATGGTTTAAATGTGTAATCATGATCTAAAGGACCACCTTAATGAGGATAATTCATTATGTTCTACTTCCTACACACTTTTAGTTTGTAATAGGCCATGAAAACAAGTACCTATAGCCACTATGTTGACTGAGACATTCAGTGGGATAAACCATGACACTCAAGAGATTGGGGAGCTGATATTAAGTTATTAAATAAATTAATTATTCTAAAATATTTTATTTGACCCTTTTAATTAAAAAAATGTCTCTATCATCATGATAAAAGTCATTCAGGTAAAATATTTACTTACAACCAACTTTGAGTGACTGAGATAGATAGTTACTTGAGCATGTGTTTTGATCATATTTTAGCCATAAAAAGTGAATATAATATGAATTGTAGTGAAAAAATTTATTTTTTTAACCTAATGGGGGTTCAAAATATGTCCTCAATATATCATGACCAGATTCAAATGAGCAAATGGTCACCTATAAGGGTTAGATAAGTAGGGTATACATGTAGTGAGTGAGGAGCATGGTATTCTTGATGCTAAAAAGGTATAAGCCTGATGTAAAATGACTCATATTATTTTTAAATGAACTTATAAATATCAATAAATTATTTTATATTTTTTTTCACACCTAAACTATACAAGTGCACCTATACGTACCTCTTCCAAATAGTAGACACGGTCAACAGTCCATCAAGTTAAAAAGCCAGGCATATGTGAGGTGTTTGGAATGATAATTGAGTTACAAGTATTTCATTTATATTTTTAATATTTTTATCATACACTCACATATCATTAAATATGAAGATAAAGGTTATAACCATGTAAAATATAGTCTATTTGAGAAGCTTGCACACAGTCTTGTTGCTTAGAAACTAGTTTTGGAACTTGAAGCTTTGGAAGGTCATATGAGATGACAAGGAGATAAAATTTTATAAATATGGTAATTAAAACCTATATAAAATCCTATAATACTTTTTTTACTATAAAAAGATGTTAATTTCCCTCTCTTTTGTCTCAGATAGAGGGCACTTCCCTAGGTGCACAAAACTGACAACTTTGAGGAAGGAAAATTAAATGGTAGACTAAATACACATATAAAACTTAAATAAGGTGTGATGAGTTGAAATAAATATATTAAATAATATAAAAACAATCAAGAAGGGGTTAATCTTAATATAGTGTCTCAAACCATCAAGTTTGCTAGCAAGCCTAGTAAGCAGAATTGAGGTCTAGAAGCCAAAAGGAAAAACACTCCCATTTCTAGTATGGGGTGATCATTATAACATATATAAACATGTTTATTATATTAATAAATGTGTGTTTTATCTATAAATAGGAAATTAAAACATCAATAAATTTATTTTGAGCTTCAAGGACAACTCAAGTGTACTAAGCAAGAGTTAGGCCTAAATCCAAATAAGATACCAACTTATTTCTTAGCCTTCTTAGAGAATTAAAATGAATTTTTTAATGTTATTAGGGTCAATAAAAAAGTTTATGAACCATTAGGTTACAAATAAACCATAGAAGAAGCAGTTTTTGGACCTTAAGGTAATTGAAGTTTGTTGAAATGGGGGAAGGAACTCAATAGGTTAGGTTCAAATGCTCACATATTCTTGGAGTTTTTAAATGGATACAAAATTAATCTATGGATGTTTATTAAGGTCTTAAAATATGAATTTTTGAAATATTTTTTCAATTTGGATGTTAGAGCTTTATGAATGAACCTTAAGAGGTCAAACTATTCAAAACCCTTACAAGGACCAGTTTGGAGAAATGAAGCTAGAGATGCATTAAAATGGAATATTTTTCTCATTAAATTTATTGTATATTTTATAGTACTACTCAAAATGCCTCCCATACTTTTTGATCTATACAAACTTGTATGGACATGGTACAAAATAGGATTTTTTTTATAGTTCTATGCATTATGTAGGCTACAAGAGGAGTCTGAAGCTGAAATTAAGTTTGGAGGGAATATTAGGACTTGTAAAAAATCCTTATTTTAATTTAATTATAATAAAATTATCATAATTATGCAAACACATAGGTTCACCTCATCCAGTTAAAACTAGCATATTAGACAAGTTAGTGAGAAGTGTGAAAACTCTAAGTGAAAGTGACTTTAATGTATCTCTGATACTTATAATGATATGTAAGGAATTTATAGGTTTCATCTGCTCCATCACATGTTATTTCATGTGAAATTGAATCCAAATTTGAGGCCAAGTGTTCAGGGTACATGGAAGAGGAGTTTTATTGATAACAGATGATGATAGCTCATTTTGGGATGATTCTAGATGACCAAGCCTATAAAAAATTAATGGAGAGGAATTTATAAGACACTTTAAATTATTTAAAATAATTATACCTGGTCCTAATCAGTTATGAGGTGTTTAAGAAGCTTAAATCATGAAGCTAATTTTTTGAGCCAGAATTAGGAGTTTTATGCCACTTTGCAAGAGTTTGATGACTTGGATGGACACTTGGATTTCCTAAAGTTACATGGTTCATTAAATATCCTATTCTCATACATAATTAACTGATTCTCTCAACTTTACAATTGTCCTTGTGACCCTTGGACTTCTCTCTTCCCTTCTCTCTCTCAAGTTTTATAAGAAGTAGCCATTCTAGCCATTGTAACTTATGCTCCTCCTAAATATGGTGAGGCCTTACTCATATACATACCATTTTATCAATAATACTACTTATTTTTACCTCTCCATGACTTTTCATAATTTTTTTTAATTGGATGATGAATCTTTCTTAGTGAAGACTATGGATTCCTTAGCATGTTGTCTCATTCTTTCACCCTATTTGCAGTTTAAAAGCTTCTTTTTGTAGGGTATGTGAAGTGTTCTAGGAAATTTCAAGGATTTAGTGAGTTATTATATTAATTAATTCCATTAAATACCTCTTTTATAGTCCTAGTTTTTCACATCCATCCATAACCTCATAATGTAACATTGATGTGAGAAGATAAAGATTAGAGAAGTATATGTTCAGTTTATCCCTTGATTTCATGTGTAACATGCATCTTTTTATAATTAATAATCTTATTTGGTGCATCACCTCCCTTATAATATTTTTATTTTATTTATCTCTCTCCCTTCCCCCCAAGTTTAGGTGTATTATCAATCCAAAGTGGTATATCAAGGGAGCTAGCCCTATCTAGAGATTCACCTCATCCATAGGCCACCCACAAACCTAGAAGTGTTTCCATTGTGTCATTTATATGAGGAGATATTTTCCATATCCTAACAGGGTTAAAATCTAAGTGACAATAATAAACACATGTTTTAACCCAAACTTATATAAACAAGAATAGGTTTAGGACATATATAACAATATCAACCTTTGAAACTGATGCAATGACATGATCTAACTTAGTAAAATAACTTAGGTATCACTTTTCACACTAAGTGTCACTTAGGATTCCTAATTTAAATAATTCACTTCATCATGTGTTATTTATTAATTTGGAACCACAATAAAAAATAGTTGGGAACCAAACCCAATAAGGAAAACAAAAAATAAAAATAAAACTAAACAACAAAAAAAGAAAAACAAGAAATGAAAGAAAATAAAAATAAATAAAATGAAAATTATTTAAAATATAATTCCAATATATATCAAACTTGGAATTAGGAGTTTATAATATTTCATTTTGACAAGAAATAAGATCTCCTCATTAGTTAGATACTTGAAATAGAACATAGTCATGTTCATGATTTTGAGAAGGTTGATAGGAATCCTACCAAGGGAAGACATATTAATTACATTTATGTTGTCCTTTTCAGTAAAAAACACTATCCCAAAGACTCTTATTGACAATGTTTTCATGAAATTTAATTGTATTTATGTTATGAAATTCAAATATGCACTTACATTCCATTAGCATGAAACACCTAAGATAGAGTTTAACAAAAACCTCTACCCAAACATTAAATTATGGTGAGGGATAAGGATGGGAACCAATACCTACCATAGTAAATTGTGTAATAAACCTAGTATATATGTTTTATTTGTGATATCCTAGTGGTGAATCCACTATTGGATATTCTTCAGCTAATACAGGCACTTTGGCAGTATCCATATTATCATTTTTCTATCCATAATATGTGGACTTGGTTCTTCCCAAGTCAAATAAATTATGGATTTATAATTAGTTGCTGAGGTATGTGGAAAATTACATTAAATCAAGTAATTATCATATTCAATTATTATTAGCATCAATTTTTCATTCAGGCCATTATATTCCTTACTTCTCATGTCAAACTTGTTTGTGTCTACTATTGAGAATATTCCATGAGTGTTGTTTCAATCCCATTATGCAAGTTACTTCAAATATTCCAACTCTTTAAATATAAGGACAACCAATTTAATCTCTTCTAATTATTTCATGTCTAATTATGGATGGGTTTTAATTCGATACCACCAAGTTATTGATATTCTATAACCAACTTGCCAAATGTAAGAGTAGTAGTATGTGATAGAGGTATTTCAGATGCATAATATACATATTCTTCATGTATCTTATTCAAATATTATATTTCATACTCAATATGAATGTAGGAAAAATTGATTCTTTTTCTTATTAACACATATCTTTGTTACTTGAATCTTCATATGTTAACTAACCTAAAATTATTATTATATTTTCATCATTAGAATCATCATCATCATTACTCTCAAGGACTAGTTCTTTCCTTTTAAAAGGGACATTTTTAGTCAACATGACTACATAAACATCCATCCTATTTATACATCCATAAACACCAAGTTTTTAAATTTTAAATGTAGTCCCATATGTCATCCTATGTAGTGATTATGTAAAAATTCCTACAACAAATGACACTTGATCAATAAAATCACCAAAAGATACTTGATTACTAGCACAAGGCAAAATAACCTAATGATCAAGAATTTAAAAATCAAAACCATTTTTATTTTAATAAAAAATAGGGTTCTCTTTTATCACGAGGAAGTCTAGTTGGCTTTTTTTTCTTATTAACACATATCTTTGTTACTTAAATCTTCATATGCAAATTAACCTAAAATTATTATTATCTTTTCATCATTATAATCATCATCATCATCATTACTCTCAAGGACTAGTTCTTTCCTTTTAAAAGGGAGATTTTTAGTCAACATGACTACATAAACATCCATCCTATTTATACATCCATAAACACCAAGTTTTTAAATTTTAAATGTAGTCCCATATGTCATCCTATGCAGTGATTATGTAAAAATTCGTACAAAAAATGGCACTTGATCAATAAAATCACCAAAAGATACTTGACTACTAGCACAAGGCAAAATAACCTAATGATCAAGAATTAAAAAATCAATATCATTTTTATTTTAATAAGAAATAGGGTTCCCTTTTATCACTAAGAAGTCTAGTTGGCTTCTTTTTATTATTAACACATATCTTTGTTACTTGAATCTTCGTATGCGAACTAACCTAAAATTATTATTATCTTTTCATCATTAGAATCATCATCATCATTACTCTCAAGGACTAGTTCTTTCCTTTTAAAAGGGACATTTTTAGTCAACATGACTCCATAAACATCCATCCTATTTATACATCCATAAACACCAAGTTTTTAAATTTTAAATGTAGTCCCATATGTCATCCTATGTAGTGATTATGTAAAAATTCCTAAAACAAATGGCACTTGATCAATAAAAGCACCAAAAGATACTTGATTACTAGCACAAGGCAAAATAACCTAATGATCAAGAATTAAAAAATCAAAATCATTTTTATTTTAATAAAAAATAGGGTTCTCTTTTATCACGAGGAAGTCTAGTTGGCTTCTTTTTCTTATTAACACATATCTTTGTTACTTGAATCTTCATATGTGAACTAACCTAAAATAATTATTATCTTTTCATCATTAGAATCATCATCATCATTACTCTCAAGGACTAGTTATTTCCTTTTAAAAGGGACATTTTTAGTCAACATGACTACATAAACATCCATCCTATTTATACATCCATAAACACCAAGTTTTTAAATTTTAAATGTAGTCCCATATGTCATCCTATGTAGTGATTATGTAAAAATTCCTACAACAAATGGCACTTGATCAATAAAAGCTCCAAAAGATACTTGATTAATAGCACAAGTAAAAATAACCTAATGATCAAGAATTAAAAAATCAAAATCATTTTTATTTTAATAAAAAATAGGGTTCTCTTTTATCATGAGGAAGTATAGTTGGCCATATGATTGATGAAGGGTTTGATTATAAGACTCGGATAAGTCTACATGCTAAGATATAGGTAGATAAATCTAAGCATTGAGAGTGTGGATAACTAATTTTTATGATGAGTAGAGTATATCAACAACATAACCATGTGTAATTTATTATTTTTCAATTATTAATACTTATTTATAAGTGAAATACAAGTATGTGAGTGTATATGGGGTCCTATAAATAAGTATAAATTTTATGAGACCTAGTGTTTTTAGATAAAATTTAATAGCCACCACCTCTATTTTTAGGATTGGGGATTTTAACCTTTTGTATAACTAGTGACAATGACTATTGAATGAACTTATGGGTTTATATGATCCTTATATACTATAAAAATTTAATAATACAAGGTATTAAGGCTAATGAGCACACTAAAATGTTTGACAAATATATTTTCAAAGATAGTCCTTGAAGTGATATATCTATTTGGTAGACCTATGTACCAATGATAAGCATCTTCATCCATAGAATAGGGAAACAAATGTAAATACACATCTTCTTGTTGGATCTAGGTTTGGATGATGGCTTAGTTAAATTCCTAGATATGCTCTTCAGTAGTTTGAATCCCACCATGGTATATTTTGAATATAATTAGTCAATATTCTTAAACAAGTCATGAGCAAGCCCTATAATGTTCATAGGGTATAAACTTCCACCCAAATAATATAAGGCCATAGGTAGGTTCAAATTCAAGCAACAAGATTAAAATCAAAAAAAAATATTATATAGTATCCTACTCGTGCATATTTTTACCAAGCTATTGGTGTGTTATTTAGGCTTAAAATAGGGTATGTAAAACATAGACAAAAGACTAAAGTAAATGATATCTCTCCAAAGATACTCTAATTCATGCCATCCTTCTAGCACCAATATGTTTTTGTGCATTTTAAGCATACAATAGAGAGGGAAAAGTATGAAGGATGGCTACAAGACCACAATAAATGTCATCTATCTAAATATACTCAATTAATTCCCTCCTTCTAGTGATAATATTTTGGTGATCTATTTGTAATAACCATACCAACTCTATGGGGAAGGAGGGGAGAGTAAGGAAATGATTAACTAGTGAATATCCCCCTTTTTCCCTTCCACCTCTCCTGAAAGGAAGTAGGTTATGGTATAAACTTCCCAAAAGTCTCTATCTATCAAGTCATGGTGTAACAAATACCTCAATTGGTTGATGTATTTTATTACATACAAAGGGCATGTTTGGATTACTTATTTGAGACTTGTGTCATAAAATGTGGTCTATCTTGTGTTTAGAATAAATACCTAGTTCATATGTGTCAATGAAATTATTTTTGGTTGTAACCTATATTTATATTACAAATTCTAAAAATGCATAAAATACAAGTGAAAGTATGAATGTGTAGTATAAATAAATATTGACTAACTAAATTTAATTCAATCTAAACCAAAGCTATTATAAAAAAGATAAAAAAAAGAACAAAATATAAATAGGGTAAGGAGAAAGGAAATATGAACTCACTTTCTAATGAATATAGTTACAGATCTATTAAATAGGTAAATCTCATGAGAGACCAATCACTCTTTGGTCAACAAAGTACACATAAAAGGTATAAATGGTGCAAGAGTCTAAAGGTTGAGTAGCTATGTTGAAGATAAAATTAGAGTCACCATAGACATGCATAGACAATGAATATCATTCACAAAATATTTCATATAGAATATAGTTCATGGAAAAAAATTCAAGATTCATCAATGTTCAAATGTGTTACAGAAGAAGTCTTCACATATCCTCAACAAATGCTAAAATAAGATCCAATATAGAAAGTAGGAAATTACAAGGAAATATGTCTAGTTATCTACTCTATTCTTACACTAATCAACCATCCATTAATTTAGTGTCACAGTTGGCCTTATATATTTTTTAAATAATCTTCACCCACTAACCAAGTGGTTGAAAATATTCAATGCACTACCCAGTCATGAAGTAATTACAAGCATTTAATAAAAGGCACCAACTAAGTCATAATTTTAATGCATGTATATCTTTAAAAATAATAGTTATGTTCATTAGATTATTGGAAATGGGTAGTATTGGACTGAGGTATCACCTCCAATGACATAGAGTTAAGTTGAAATCTATTCCCTTTTATGGATTACTACTATATTAAATGTAGGGGCATAATTTTTATCCTCTAATTGTGAACAACCCTCTTAATAACTCACTATGCACAAGAATTATTTATATTTTTGTGATCTTGTCTTATTTTATTCTAATGTGCATAGTATTTTATAACATAACCCAGTATCTAATTTACTTTATAATCCATTTTCATAATCTATTGTCACTCGTTGATAAAATTCTCAATAACTACATAAATATGATTAGACTTACAGTCTAATTCCTAGATTTTGATAGGTTAGATGAGAAAAATAGGCATCATTTTAGATATCTAGTCTTATTTTTATAGTTTCATGTATCATCCTTATGAAGGTCACCCTACATGTTCTTTTTTTCCAATCAAAAAATGGAATGTGTCTTTGATATACATGGATCCTATTACATGTCACCCTCTCACCAACTAATAGTGTGTTAAAGTTTTTTGAATTTTCAAAATATGTTGGTGTAATGTAATCTTGACATGTGGAAATATCACATTAACTTTGAGCTATATGGATACTTGTATATCATTTTGTATCTTATTTATCAAAGATTCTAGAGATCATGCCATGTGGCATGATATTTGTGACTCCCTTATTTTATGTTATGTCATACCACTCTCATTTTGTATTTAGGCATGGAAAAGTGGGATGATTCCATGTGGAATCATCAAATTTACCTATAAGGTACCAAGATTTTTTTTTTATGTCTCAATCATCTTGAAGGCCTAGAGAAGTGGGATCATTCTATGTGGCATGATCTTGGGAATGTGGAGGGCTGAAGGGCTTGTCTATAAGTTTAAAGCATTCCATAGAAGAAAATACCTAAAATATATAAAAGTGATGACTGCTTAATGAATATAAAATTATGGATATAAAATTATCATTAGTCTTTAAACAAATCATATCCTTTATATTTCAAACTCATAAACTATCCATTAGATCTCAATTTTCATGAAAATTTGACTAAGGCATGGGACTTGAAATGAAAGACAAGAAAACTATTATATTTAGCAGTTAAAAATGGGTCCATTTCTAAAGATATAATTAACCTATCCCATTAGATAAATTATTAATTTTTTAGATGAAAAAGAATAAAAAACCAGTCAGTTCTAAACCTTTCAATCCTTGTAAGTAATGAAATTAGACTCAGAATCGATAGATTTTAGCACATTAATATAGTTAGGTCCCAAAAGAAAGTATTCATGTTTTATGACAGTCTTGATGGGATTGACAACCATAAATTTTAAGTAAGTTAAAATATTATGTGTGTCCCAACACTCTATTGATTTGGTAATCAATGACATGAACCATCCATTAAATCACTCAAGGTCTACTTGGGTGTATATTTGGATTGATGACCTACATGATCTTAATGAAACAATATTTTAGCATGCATCTAGATCTCATTCACTCAGATCTTTATGATAGAATCATAAGTATATATATGACCTTGGGGGTTGATAAAAAATATCATTCTACTTCGCATGATCTTGGGAATTCAGAGGGTTAACGAACATAAATAAGTATAAAGACTATCCTGAGTGCCCATAGAAATGGGATCATGCCGCATGGAATGATATTTCTCATCCATAGGTTCAATGGTCTATTAAGTAAATTGATAGGAACTAGGGGAGTTGGGATATAGGATTGTGACATGCAACATAATCTTATTCACCTAGGATATTTAGGTAGAAGTGGCTAAGGTAAAAGAGTCACAAGAAAGTGAGTGAGCAATAAGTTTTAGCTCTTCACTTATTTGGGGACTCATAAGGAAATTTAGATAAACATTGGCCCATAGGAAGTTAAATAGTCATTATGCTTTAGAAATAGGAATTTGAAATATAGAATGGCTAATACTATTAACTCAAAAGTGACCAAGTCTAAAAAACCTTACAAAGACTAGAACATTTGATCAAATCAAAAGACAAATAAGCCTAATTTTATAAAAATGACTAAGTAAAGGAATAAATTTTCATGGACACTTAGTAATTTTAGATGGAAACAAAGAATAAAGGGACCAAATCATTTGGAAAAAGAGTAGATGGCTCTAAAATAGTTAAGTAACTTGAAGAAATATGAGTTGAAATAGCTTGAAAATGATAACTTTAATACAATTTAAATCATGATATAAAATAGACCGGGACTATGTGTGGTTTGAATTCCCTCCTTAGAGTATTGTGTATGTATGCATTTCTCAACCAATCACTGAGGAGTTGTTGAGGTATCTCAAACCACCTTACTATTATTTTTAAATCTTAAACCTAGTGTTAAAAATAAACATTGGGTTTCAAAGAGAATGAGATAGGTTCTAGATATTTTGAACATAAAAAACTTCCAATATCTCACATAGAAACATATTTTTAATAGGCACAATAACTTGTTATAAATTAAAGAGGAAAATTTTACATAGATAAATCTAGTATAGTAAAAATGTTACCATCTGGGACAAACATCAATAGACTAATAATTTTTTCTTAATGTTTCCAGACACCTAATTCTTTATTTGAGAAACCCAAAATATACTTCTATCCCTTCCTAGCATAAACACATAATCCTAGATCTATAAAAAATAGTAACATATTAAGTATATAAATCCTTTACTTCTTCTCTATTTATAGTAAGTATAATTTTTCATATCATATTCCACTTTAGCATTAAGATCAATGTTTTATTTTAGTATATCATACAATCTAAATAGTTCAATTTTTTATACTTTTTTAGATAAAATATTAAAATATAAGGTAAAAATGCCTAATAAGGGGCTTAATAGTGGATCAAGTAATAAATCTAACAAATCTATTTTTTAGATTTTTTTCAGATCTAAGATGCATTAAATTTAATTTTGATGGTGTCTCTAGAGATAATATTGGACCTTTTGATTGTGAATATTTTATAGGATCATAAGGGATAATTGCTTCTAAATTTCTCTTTGGATATTGGGTCTGATATTAAAAATATAATGGAAGTTAGATCTTTCTTGAAAGGATTACAAATCAATATGATGAAGGTATGGAAAACCATCCTTGTAGAAGAGGATTTTTTATTTAACTTTAGGAGGAAACATCAAATCCTAGAGGATTAAGATCATTATGAATAAAATAACTTAGATGACTTGACAATTTTATTGGATTGTGAAGATTATAATTTTTTTGGAACCCCTCTCCAAAATTATATACAATCCATCTTGGTATATGATGTCTCCCATTCTAGTTTCTTTCATAAGGTTCCTTTTCCGGTGACAAAGATAACTTTCAATATGTATTTCCCAAAGTAATACTCTTTATATACTTAATCTTGACTTTGGATGTGATGTCCTTTTTTCACATTAAATTATTATTATTCATGCTTCTTCTCCTCTTTTTCACTTCAATTTATTCATGCCACTCATGATTTTCATAAGTGACACTATTTCACTTACAAATAACTAATGTAGTTTATAAGTTGTTGAGGGTCGATGGAATGGTTTGACTCTTCGATGCCTATTTTTTATTCTTATTATTATCCCATCATGAATCAAATAAATGATTTCAAGATTGAGGTATATTTTTCATCTAATACTTGGGCTAGAAAAAAAATAAAAATGTTATATGAAAAATAAGGGATATTTTGGTTGGTGACTTCACAAACTATATATACAAATAAATTGGAAATCCATTAATGCAAATTTGGTTGATGGATAATTCTTAAAAGCATAAAGGAGGTTGGTAATAAAGATACTTTAAAAATTATAAATATCTAATGTTAGATCTAAAGCAATTAGTTAGGTATCAAAATTTAATTTATGTTGCTCAATCTTTGAGTTGTACAAACATGCTTTCAAATATGGTTGGCACTTTTACTTTGCATGAATAGCATTAAAACATAGAAACTATAATTCACTCAGTTGGATTGGAAGGATTATATCACTAAAATTTTGTCTTGAATGGATTATGGAATAGTGGTAAAGGCCAAGCCTTTCTAGAAAAAATTTTGGCATAGAGATACTATGGAAATCTATGTTCAATCCATCTCCTTGATGTTCAAATAATGATGAATAAAGTGAGTGATAGGAGTCTACAAGAGATACCACATTTTCAAATAAGGTTATAATGTTGGATGGGGAATATTTATTTTTCAATAATTTAATAATAATAGATTAGTTAGTAGGGGTTTAGTCTTTTTTAACACATATATGATTAACATTATAATGTTATGGAGTGCATATGTAATTTACCCACTTTACATTATCTGACATGAATAATACTCAAATTAGTATATATGATATAATAAATAGATAGATAGTTTCTGTCTATGTTATTTTTTCATGGTTTGTGTTGGTACACATTGTAATATATTTACACACATCAATCAAATCCCATAATTAGTTTGGTTACAATAAGTGTATATATTTCCAGCACCATTTTAAATTCATATTCTCTACACATAAATGAACTATGTGGTTAATATTTATACTAGAATATCTTAATTTTTTGACTGATATGAATTTTTTATTAATATTTTCCATAAAATCCACTAGTTGCACTATGATCTTAGACACCATTGGATTTTGGATCAGATTTATGGGTTGTTCTAACATTCATATTTAGGGTTTTTGAATCTTATTCTATTGGGTTTGGATGGAATTTTAATTCAATTCAAATATTTCCTCAATGGATGATATAATTACCTTTGAATAATTTATGTAATTTATTTCTTATATAGGGAATGAGCACAATTGTGTCCTCCTCACTTAGGCATAAAAGTGGGGTTTTATTATTTTGATAATCAATTTTTGTAATGTTTTGGATGGTCCCATTTGATGGATGTATTTCCTCTCTTTTATATTTTTAAGGTGTTATACATGGTTATTTTCTTGCTACCTGTGTAGTTATACTTCTACATATTCATATTTAGTACTTGATACCCTTCATTTTATACCCATTACATATGTTCCCTAGGCCATTTTTTTGGGGGTTTAGGTATTCAACCTAGTTATCTCTTAAAAAAATTAATAAAGGACAACCATATATTTTATTTCTAAGTTCAAATGGGATGAGTGTTATCAAAATAATTTTGATGAAATCAAATAATATCTACATAATCTTTCAAATATGACACCTTCAACTTTTTATAATCCTTTATTATTGTAAATTTATACTACATAACATGAGTTAGGATATTTTTTGGAATAATATGTTGATTTTAATAAATAATTTCTAATTTATTAAATCTACAATACACTTGTGGATTTTAAAAAAAGAGTATAACATAATGGAGAAGGTATGCATGGTCATTGTTTTTGCAACACAAAATATTTGACACTACATACATAATAATAATATGAATCATTAAGAAAGTGCATCCAATAAAGTATATCCTAATGAATCCATATTTATCAGGATGCATAGCTAAGTGGGTAGTTAGTTTTATGAAATTTAACTCAAAAATTATATCTCAAAAATATATAGAAGGACAAGTAATTATAGATTAGTTAGAAACAAAACCATTACTTGACATATCATTGATCAATGATAATTCTTGATATGATGTTAATACATATCATATTGATGATGAAAATTATACTATGCACTTATATTAATCTAAATGTGCCTCAATAATTGGGGTAAGAATATTTCTAATAACTCCTTAGGGTCAAGTTATGCCATTGTAATATTGCTTAGGGTTCTCATGCAAAAATAACATAAAGTAATAAGAGGCATTGATCTTAGGAATATATCTTTTACACACATTACAAGAAAAATATTTTGAAGTATATTGTGATTATAAAATTATAGGTAGTCATGATTTATACATTTATCAAACAAAAGGGGAAAAAAGATCCCATATAGAGATATGGTACATAGTTAAATGATATAGTTTGAGAAGATTATAATTGATATCATACTTCAAATAAATAATAGTCATATATAATCTATGTATATTATATATTATCATGTTCCTATTGACATCTATAAATATTAGGCTATTTATACTATATGACATTTACAACAGCCATTGATTATGATGGTAGATTTGGACACCCCAATAGTATTTATTATTACACATAGTGTAATAAATTAAAAATGGTATAGTGATATTTATAATTTTATATAAAATGATATTACCATAGATAATCTCTCATGAAATTACAAACATAAATTATAAAGAAACTCAATTCACTATGTTATAAATAGAGGAGCTCTTTTCAAATGATCATTTGATAGACAATTTTTTCGATGTCTTAGCCATGAGGAGGCTAAGATAGCTTTAAAATTAGTACACAATAGTGAATGTGGTTTGAACTTAAAAAATTAATATGTCTTATTTTTTTTATGGATGGGTTAATATTGGCCTAAAATAAAACAATAATGTCAATAACATGTAAAATTATGTGTATAATGTCAGTGACACATTAATCTGGGCCATGTACTTCATAAGAGTTACAACCTAATATATCACCATGGCCATTTTATATTTTATGATTTGATTTTATAGCCAAGATAAATATATAATCATCATAGGGTCATATTTTCATCATTATATCTAAAATATATTTTACAAAATAGGTTGAGGTAATACTATTGCACTCAATTATAGGAGAAGGCATATGCCATTTTTTTATGATTAATATTATTTCATGATGTGGACTCAATTTATACATTATAAGGTATAATCATTTGTCCTTTAAGAATAATAAAATTAAGAAATTTTTTTCTAAAAAAAATCATCATACATTCTCCAACTCTTAATTTCCTCAAGGAAATGAGAAAGTATAGGCAAAAAATAAGACTTTTATTTTAATTTAGAGAAACATAGTTGAGAAACATGTGGAGATTAACATATTTAGATTATTTATCCCTTATGGTCCTATCACATGCATTCTTGCACACTAATTAGGAATACTCTTTAGTATATTATCTATGGTACAATATTTGTATTGACTCTAGAGCTAGAAATACCATCATTACTTGGCTCTCTCAAAGTTATCATAAAATACAATGAATATTGTTAAATGTGATTGTGTGACTTATAAATTTTGGATAAAAAATGAATCCAACTTATATAAGACCTCAAATGAAATAAAAATCATATTAATAAAGTATATATCAAGAATATTAAAAATTGATAATTCACAACTGGTGAGTTGGTACTAAAATAAAATAAAAATAATATCGATTAAGATAAATAAATAAAACACAAGTTCAAACTAAATTTGATGGGACCATTTATGACTATAGAGGAGATTAGCATAGAGGTGTATCATTTAAATTTAACTAAATGAAAACATATGAATAAAATTTTGAACATCATCTACTTCCATCTATTTTACACATAAGAATCTCAAATGCAAAATTTAAAAAAAATGGAAAATTCAAATATTTATAAACTAAATTCAAGATCAGGACGTATGTATGACATGATTTTGCTAGTATACATAATGGATTTATGTTTTTTTATATATATATGGTAAAATACATATCTATTTTATACACACATTTTTTTCATGGTATATGTTATCTATCTAATTTTTACCCCTATGAAGGTTGTTCAAGACTTCATAACTAGATGATATCATAGAATCACTTCTATGTTGTGGGTGGCCTAATTGGTGAAGTGAATCTCTATATTGGGCTATCTCCCTTGATGCTTCACCAAAAACTACAACTAATCTAATAAAATTTTAAATAAAAGGTATATAAGAATAGTAAAATAAAAAATGAAACATGGATGTGATGCACCAAATGTAGTTCCCTCTACTTGCCAATGCTTGCACTATGAAATAACAAGATTACAATCTAATTTCACAAATTCAAGATATTTACTCCCACACAAGTGTTTCTATATTAAGGTTATGGATAGTGAAATAGCCAAGGTGATTAATCAAGAGGCCTAAAGGAAGACACTAATGACCTTTCAACACTTGAACTCAACAAACCATTTGATACACTTCATAAGACCTATGGAAAAATTACTAACTCACATAGAGGCATGAATGGAAAGGATAAATGTAAGGAATTAGTAAAACTATCACTAACACTCATAAAAAATTCATCTCAAATTCACTAAATACAAGACTAAGAAAATAAAACTTAGCTTGAATTTTATTTCAAAGGTAATAACAAGTATCAAATTTGGTAGGGATTCACCATACACATTTAGAGGTTACACTCAATGCCTTTCAAAGCTTGATTTATATAAGAAGATAAGGAAGAGAGAGAGAAGAGAGGTGTCAAGAGTCCATCATGACTATAAATGTGTCATAAGATCAATTTCGTAGAGGAAGTGAAAGAGAGAAGAAAATGAGTTGCTTATCTCCTTGTCCATGTGTCAACTCAAAAGGTCGACATCTTCAAAAGTTGTCAAAGAAATGAGGAAGAGATGCTCATTATGCATATTGAGCTAGTTGATGTGGGTTTTATGCACACCTCAAAATATTTTAAAAAGGTAGACTCTACCATTTGGGATCTCTATGGAAAAAGGTGATACTCAAGGGCATGAGTTATAGGTATGTAGTTTAAACAACCATGTGATGGAATAACATGTTGAGCTTGTGGGTTTTTTAACTAGGTTTTATGGATGGATACATGGAATATAATAGGAAGTAATCACTAAGTGAGTTGGATGGATAGAGAATTATTCTACAGTTGGAAGATCTCAAAAAAACTCAAAAAAGGAAAGAAGGGTAAGGAAAAAAAGGAAGGTTATGTGGTTCTGAAAGGTAGCTTCTAAGGTTGTTCATTTGGTGGACAAGTATCTCCAAAACTAGTGTTTGCCATTTACATCTATTTCACACTCACAAACAATCATGGATATTAGTATAGGATAAAAAATATAGGATGCTTAATGATCTCAACTCAAGGTTGTTATTCTTAGGGTTTTTATTGTACACCCTTATATAAGAGATTATAGTTTAGACCAAAAAATTGTCTAGGGTAGTGGTAGCTCACACCTAGAAGTCTATATCAGAAGATACTTCTACACACATTGGATTATCAATTAAATATTTACTAACTATTTAATTCAATGAAACCTATAAATCCTTAATTGATACTGTGCATCTAATATCATCATTCATTAATAAAATAATTAGATTCATTTATAGCATTAACACACTTCAAAATTATTGAATTAATTTACACAAAGAAACTTCACTTCATTAATATAGAGAGGGAAGAAGAAATAACAAACATAGTTTCATGACAATCAATTTCTTTATCTCTTCATGTATATTCTTCCAAAACTTTGACCCTTTAAAAAAAGGATTCTACATGTATATAAATAACTTGGGGAATGGGGTGCCTCATCCTCCAAGTTTAGAAAACTTTGATTACATCTTAAATTACTAGATCATAAGTCTTAATTAAAATTCATAACTTAGAGATAATTCAGACATGTAATGTGTGCATGTTAGAAAAAATAACTTATCTAATTACAACATGGATGCAATTAAAACTTAATTGTTCATTTATTACCATTACATGAAAAATTATACAAAAATAGCATTTATATTTAGGTTAAATTATCTCTTGATTAATAGTTTTCAAAATTGTTAATTTAAGTATTGTTGTGTTTGTTGTTATAGATGTGGTGACCAAAGATCTAATTGGTGATGTAATCATTGATTGAACTAGATTTATAATCAGAGCTAAACCATGAGGTGGAATTGGTGTAGTTATTGATCTAGAAGGGATTTTATATGATGGAAGTGTTATTGATGTTTAGGTGGGGTCTGAGGAGCATAATTGGTAGGTGGAACTGATGCTACTTTCTTCTTTGGATCCAAATCTTGGTAATATTTGTATGCATTATCATATTGCATGTGAATAATGTTCATTTCAAGAAGATGGAGTCTTCTCACCCTACCAATTTATTCCATCAACCTTTTAAGTTTTCTCTTGGTGGCTCAAAATCCAACCCATAAGACTTCTACCTCTAATGCATTTCTCCTTGATGCGCTCAACTTGGCTTCAATGTCATCCAATATTAATTCTTTTAAACTTATTTTAAATCTATTTGAGACTTGTTGAATCATTTTATCAAAAGTACCAGCTTGATTCTATTATCCTAGACTCCAATCAATTCAATATCAATCAAAATTTGTGTTTATTACTTTTTTTTTATAAAAGATTATTCATGAGAGATTCAAAATATGACACCTAATCCTAATACTCTTGAGTTTTGATGAGAGATAAATTCAATGCATTAGATGGATCTAGAGGGGTCATCAAGCCTAAGTGGTTGAATACCTTATTGGGGGTGTATAATACCAATAAATTCAATTTATTCTCATATTCTCTAATAATATTTAACAATTTGGTTATTAAATTCACATTCAGAGCCAAATTGACTCTAAAAAAATGAATTGAATCCAAAATATCATATAACCTAAGTGTTGCATTTTATACATCATGTTCTGTTCTAGGGGGAACTTGTATCACCTATTATTTCTCTTTGATATTTTCCAACTCTTCTTCTAGTTCTTGTATGGCCAACTCCATCATCATGTATATCTATGACTACCTCAATATGGGTCTCAATAGAGGACATAATATCTTTGATGTATGGGGGATGACACTTCTTCCTATTCTACCTCTTTTATAGGGAATAAACCTCTTCCCTTTCTTCTAAAATTAAACATCTCCTAGAATTTTCCTCAATATTTCTCTTTTTGACCCTTTAGACTGAGGTTTTATCTTTTTTAAAAAGTTATCTTACCATGGGAAGCTTAATAATCTTCAAATTAGGCCTCTTAGAGGCCAAAGCTCATAGCTCCTTGGCCCAGTCCTAAAGAGTGAGTTTTAAAATATCTAATAGTTGAGATTCCACTTGTGCATGTTCCTTAGTTTTAGGCTCAAGTTTAGAAGAAGGTTTAGGAATTGAGGGTAAAATTATTTTGTAATAGTCTATGTTCCTAAATTATGACATTAGGTGTACAACATAGATTGGGTTTATTTTGGGGTCCCTCTTGGTTATCACTGCTATTATGGTTTGGACTAGTATTAAATAAGGCATAGGTGAATCCAATTGGGTAGAGGAAGAAAAAATATAAGTGATGGTATGGTTGATGGATATGATGGAAAGGATTTTGGTTGAATAAATGGAGGTCATAATGGAAAAACCAAAAGTGAAAGTTGAATAAGTAGATGTGGTAATAGGAAAAGTAGAGGCTGAGTGCATGAAAAGAAGACCAACTAAAAGTTATTACATAGGAATGAAAGCATAATCAATTAGAATAGGTATAATAGAAGTAATTGGTAATGTCATTAAAGGTAAAAGGCCCAAGGGGGTAGTGAAAAGAGCACCCTTATTAGATGAATCACTAATGAGAGTCACCTTTACTTTAAGGGCTTCCAAGCTCAAGACATTGACCTATTGTAGTTCTTCTTTTTCCACCTCTTAACTTGGCTCACCTTCTATTGAATGTTTTGCCTCATTGAGTTATTTCATGGATGGGTTCTAAGGTCTATCCCCCTTTAGTTTCCTCTAATCACATTGTGTTGTTCTTCATACTTATGGAGTAGTCACCTATTAGGGAAGAGGATGGGTAGTCATGCTAGATGTTAGGGATATTGTTTCCATAATTTCGTATTCATTATAATAATCTAAAAAAAATGATCCCCTTAGATTCTCTTCTTGTGATGTCCCTTACATTAATCAATTCCTCTACTAGCTCCTACTTAACCTTCCTCAGTTCAACAGTTAATGCTCGAACTAGAGGAGATTATTTCTCTTCCTATTATGCAGGGGAAAGTATTTATAGTTTTTTTTATTGTTGTTCATGTTCTTCATAAATTTATGCTTCACCTACCAGATATTTTGGCTCTTGTTATTAGTCTTGATCCATGAGTGGATGTTGGGGATCATGTCCCTAGTCTACTATTTTTTGATATTTCTTTCTACTCCATAAGTTAGAGGATATTCATCCTCTTGGTGGTGGGATCTTGAACATTTATTGTATAATTATGAGGGAGGATTTTTCTTGTATTACCCTTAGTAGGTATTCACTCAATCCTATTGTCACTTCTCTCTATTTCACTTCCTCATCATCCTTGGCATTAATAATAGAAATTCATGATCAAATGGCTTATGTTTATATGAGAGGCCAAGGTTGTTAGTAGATGTTACTAAAGTATCATAACATGATAAGGATAAGGATATATAGGATATACTTTAGTGTGTAGAATAGTTTATCATATTCATACAAGAGATTGGATAATAAAAGCATAGTATGCAAGAACTATTATGTATTAAGTAGGAGGTAAGAACAACCAATTATTCATTAACATAAATATATTATTTTGATTAAATTAGATATAAATTAATCAAAAATTATACATGATAAAGCACATAAAGAAAAAATTAAGAAATCACACATGTAACCATAACTAGATAAGTCTCTATTGATCTCTTCAAAAAGTGGAACTCTATTCTTCTTATAATCCAAAGTATATATATATATATATGATGCAGTCTATGAATTTTCATCTTCTTCTCATACTTGGCTCCAAAAGTGGAGTCTGTTCATATTCTAACCTATTACAAGTCATGGAGATAGGAAAAAATAGACTTATACATGATAAAATGAGTACATAATGCACAAATATTAGACAAATATCCTGCACAATTTTACAATCTAAATTATAATCCCCACACTTTATAAAACTTAAAATGTTGTCTCACCCTAAGATAATGTCATAAGATATTCTAAAATTGCACGAGTAAGGGTTGAATAAATGGTTAGATCAGTAAGAGTTGTAATAATTTCTCGAGGCACTATTTATAGTTTTCACCTCTTACATACTACTTAGCCACCCTTTCAGGTTTTCAACTAAGTAGCATACCAACCTAAGACCCTTTCTGGGTTTTTAATAGGATGGAATAACTAGGTGGTTTCCCTTTATGGGTTTTCAACCAACCTAGCCCCATTTTTCTTACTAAATCATCCCTAATATAGAATGTTTATATAAAAATGTTTAAAATTTGTACTTTGTGCAGTACTTAAATTGATGGAGGTGGCATAGTCATAGATGATGACTAACCAAAAGATTCCTTAGACTTAGGCTATATAACCTTATGTAAAGTGATGATCTACTAAAGATATGAAGGTGGATTATACATAGGTGTGTTGACTATCTAGGTAACTTCATTAGAAAATGGAGTCAGATTGGTCTTGAAGGCATGTTAGTCTAACATGACTTATCGGATCATCTTTACCAGAGTGTATAATAGAGAATGCTAACCAATAATCTACTTAAGATCTATGTCATCAATTATACTCATGTCTACCTTGCTGTTGGTATCCCTAGTATGAATCTTTCCACTCAACTACTTCATATTGTCTACATGACATTGAGCTTGGAGGCTAATGAAATAATTGTACAAAATCTAACTCTGCTAGTTGAGGAGGTTGTCACACACATTATCCCTAAAATTGAGTGACTACTAGAATGATCCATCTTTATCCTCCCTAATGTTAGTGTGGTTGACCATGGTTTCTTTCGTGGTGGTAGCCATTACAAGTATATGTTAGAAATGGCTAGGGATTATCCAATTTCTACTTCCAATCTACCAAGTTACATGTGACCTATTGTGTTTGAAGTGTATTAGTGTCTATCATGCCTTGAAACTCCTCCAAAAAAGTGATGAGAGCCATATCCTTGCTCTTAACATCCTATCCTAATGTGTTGACTACACAAAGTTTTTATGCTATGTATCAATACTTGGTTAACTTAGAGACCAAATCTTGAGTCTATGATGGTCGAACATGACTCAGTCCCTAATCTCTCTAATTACCAACTCAAGATAGGTGTCCTAGAAAAGTTTTGTAACTTCATGGAAGTAAGCCTTTAACTTGACATTCTTAGCCTTGGATTGATCTATATCCTACTCTATCAAGGTGGGCTTTTACATAATGTATTCCTAGAATGTTGTTATGCCTTCTAGTTATTTATTCAATGGTAGTCTAGATACATCTAATGATGCTTCCTACTAGAGATGGAATGATGCCAATGTGCTTGAAATTATTGAAGGGTCAGGGCTTGGCATGTTCATAAGTATAAGAGAGAAGATGGTGTGTCAAGCACCCATAGTCAGGAGGTCCCATAACTAAACCCTCCCAAAGGTAATTCAGGTAGCTATGGACATGTTTAAGTTATAGTTGGTTCTTTTTCTTATTTTGGATACTCTAATTTATCTTGTTATTACTCAGGTACCTACTATTATTTTGTCATGGCCTCTACTACAAGCTTATTTTCTTTTAGCATCCTCCTATGATTTTCTAATAAGCTCATCTTGTGTAACTTTCTATTTCACTTTTTGTTCCTCCTATAGTTTTTGTGAATGTGTTTATGCTTTCTTCTATTCTTATAAAGTATAATCCTTGGCTTGTTTAACCATAGCATGTGCCTACATTTGTGCCTTTGCTTTTGCCTATGCTTATACATGTGCCTATGCCTATGCCTTGGTTGTACTTTATTATTATGCCTAAACTTAGTCCTATTATTTTCATAGGGATTCATCATCTTCTTCTTCTTATTTATTCTTCTTTTCAACTTCCTCAACTAGTTTCTAGAAGAAGTCAACCCTTTGTTATAACTACTCAACTTATTCTTTCAAAGTATCAATGATAATGGATACAAGGCATAGTGGTAGGTCTATGTATAGATTAAAAGGAACCTTATTATGCACTTGGACCATGTACATGACCTTCTAGAATAAGATTACTTCTTTGACTCCCTATCATATAAGTCTTTGACCATATTGGTAAGAATTACCTGGTAGACTTTTTATTCATCTGTGACCATCTATGGTAGGTCGTATGATCTTGAAATCTAGGCCACCTTAGGATCATATAACTAGTTTTTAGTGATCCTTGTATTTTTATTCAATTGAGGTGACACAAATTGATGCTTGGTGGAGAGATTATGCTTTCCTTTCTACATTTATAAAGTAGTGGCTTCCTCTTGTTAATATGTTGTAGGGATGATTACACTAGGTGGTATAGCTTAAAATGGTGTCACATGGCTGGCTATGAAGGCTTTCTATTTTATGACTTTAGCCTATACCATGGCCATGGTATAAAATAATGGTAGAAGTCTAATAGGTGAATTTGGTAGCTTGTGGATATGGATGAATACACCTTTTGGTATTAAGGTGATATCAACATGTTATCACAAGTATTGTATTACATCTACCAACACCTAAGGATGTGTGCATATCATCTCTAGGTACTCCTCCCACCATGTCTTAAATTTATTTTCTTATGCTAGGGATCTATGCTAAAGAGTCCATATCAAGTTGGGAAATTACTACATTGACTAGTAATTGATGTCAGTTATACCTCTCCCTTAGGGGACTTCCATTGTGTGAAGCATAATAAAAAATGAAGAATTGGTACTATAATTTCTACTTGGGATATGTGTGACACTTTTCAATGTTCATTAGAATCTCTCAAATGAAGTATTCAAGCTAATTAAATTTCTCATTTTAGTGGATCATACGGTGGGAAATGTCCATGACCCCTTTTGGAATTCGCTTGGCATACTTAGTGGTTTACCAGATCCTTTGTGTGATGCATTCTACCAAAATGAACACTAGTTCATCATTAATTTATTTAATTGGGATCCCTTTATATCCTCAAACATATAAATCTTAGACCTCCTAAATAATGTGAGGCATTTTCATCTTGTAGAAGGAAAGAGAGTATCCTCATGTAGACATGGCCAAAGCTTAGGCCATTAATATTGTGTAAATGATGATTGTAGTGTCGGTACCAATGTAGATGTTTTCATCATGTTATTAGTAAAAAAAGTCTTGTAAAATCTCCCCCAAGTCACCAAAAGTGGGTATTCAAAGTAGGTGCTTGACATCTATGTTGTGGAAATGGTGGCAGACTATGAGAGCTATTGGTTGTGTAGCATCGATGGGGTCTAGGAGAAATAAATTTTTTTCTAATACTAAAATAAAATTTAAAGTATCTAGATCATTTAATTTTTTTTGTCAAAGGGCCAAATCGATGCCCATTTCTTCATTTTTAGCATCTGTCAAACACCTAATGAGTTATGAAGTATCCATGATTACTGAGTGATGAAATTGAATCTTTGTTAGCTCTATATACAATAAAACTAGCTTGGATCTTTAAAATTGTAGGTCATGAAAATATTTTGAAGGATGAAAAGTAGACTTAGTTCACAAGCTTATACCTTTATATATTTTGTGCCTATTGGTTTCCATATAGATGTCGCACTAAGCTATTTATTTAACATGAATGTAATTATTGATGTAGAAAATCTTATCCAATTTGTAAATTAATAGTTAGTCATTGGCACATATGTGGAGATATGTCATTATATTCTTTGTTATCTATATGAGAGTATGAGCGGATGATGCTGACTAGCCATTGATTTGTTAAATAATAGGTCAATTAAACCTTGGATATGGTATTAACTACTTGGGGATGACCATTATATAATGAATATCTTGGTTGATGTGACTTTTCCATATATTTCTTGGACATAATTTATTTATTTTACTTGTATTGACATCCATAATGGTGCACATGAATTATCTTTCACATGATTGGTACATGTTATACTTGGTATGTTGGTTCCTAAATGGTAGTGAAGAGTTCATCTATAAACACACACACACACATAGAAAAATAAACACACAAGAAAACATGAAAAAATTATAAATTTCTAATCTACTTAGTGCTACTCAACACCTACTCACTTAGCATAAAGAGATTAATTAAGACTATTGGTGGTAGGGATTAAGCCTACATCCATTCACCCACCATGGTAAAATTATTACATATAGATCTCTCAAAATAATGGTTCCTAGTTATGATATTTCATGTATAACAAAGGTCATTTCCATATAATCTATAATTTACCTAGAAATGCCTTGAAATTACTATCATATACTAAAACTAGCTGATATTTATGAAATTTCTCATGGCATAGATTCCTATCATGCCATGCTTTCTAGATTTATTTATGAACTTGCATCTAAGATTCTCTAAATTGATAATAATAATTTAAATTTAGTTATATAATACTATTGGTGAGAGACTCATAATCCCCTAGTCTCATGACCATTCTAATGTGTAGACTAGGTAGTAAATATTCCATTGACATAACTGATTCAAGCCCATAGACTAACTAGAATGGAGTAAAACATGTAGACCTATTATAGTTCATGTAATATTCCAAAAAATATATAGTAATCTCATCTTCCCAATCATCCCTCTTGACATCAAAAATCTTTGTCAACATTTTTCCAAATAATTTGTTGGAAGCCTTAGCTTGGCTATTAGCTTTAAGATGGTATGCAATACTTTTATGATGAGAAATCATGAATTCTTTAGTATGATATTTGATGATATTTTTAATGAAGTGTGTCTCTAGATCACTAATGAATGATCTTTATGGGGCATCCAAACCTTATAATAATATTTTCATACAAAAACTGTGTTGCATCTTTCATACCATAACTGGGTGTCATAGCAATTTAAACCCATTTGGTAAAGTAATCTATCATAGTGATAATATACCATACTTTATTTCACTTAATGGATTTATAGGTCTGACAAAATCAATTCCCCATTATTCAAAATATTTTTTGGCTAATAAAGGTCATAAGGGAATTTCATCTCTTTGTAGTGGTTTATCCATGCATTAACATACATTGTAGTGTTGTGATACTCTATGTACATCTTGAAAAAGATTTAGCCACCATAACCCACTCTATAAAAACTTCCTAGAAATAGCTTCTCTGAAAAAATTTCCTCCTTCTATTCCTTGGTGTTCCTCTTAAATTAGTTATGGTTGTTTATGTTCCATAACTACCCTACATAGTACTTCATCCTTCCCTAAATGATACAATGTCCCACTTATAATGGTACATGGCAAAGCTCTAGTGATAAAATGATTCTTATCTCTTTCTTGATAGTGCACAAGGAATACTCCTTTTTTAAGTAAATTAGAAATTGATTTAAAAAATTTAGGGATCATAAAAATGCAAAATGGATGGGCATTAGGATAATCCTCCTATAGTTCTTTTGGTTCTTCCCCATTTGTGATGTGACTGAGATAATTTGGTCCATTAATTAATATTCTTGGATTAATGAAAATTTGGAATTATCTAAATATCATCAACCATATATAAATGTGTCCTCCCAACATCAGCTTATTGACAAGGTATCATAGAGATTGATGATCCATGAAAACTTCAAATGGTGTCACAAGAAGATAATGAAAAAATTTATGTAGTGTGAACACAATAGCCAGTGCTTCCCTTTTAGTTGTTGTGTAATTATTTTTTGTGTCAAATAATTTGCATCTTTTAAAATGTATGGGGTGGTTCATTCTATCAATTCCTGGGTACATAATCAAAACACCAACTATGATTCCCAAAGCATTAATGTCTACATGAAAGGGCTTGATCCAATCTATAAAGATGATAATAGGTGTAGTAACCATTCTCTACTTCATCTTGATAAAGGCCACTTGGCACTCATAAGTCTAGATAAACTTCCCACCTTTGTATAGTAAATACTCTAATGGAGATGAAATGGTTACATATCCTTTGATAAAATTCTAATAGTACCTTGTATGGCCAAGATTAGATAGCACTTCCATAGAAATGACTAGTGGAGGCATACTTAGAATGACTATAATTTTGGCCTGGTCTACCAAAATGTCTTCACTAAATACTACATGACCTAACAAGATACTAAAAGGTGTAAAAATAATTTTTTTTTTTTTTAAAATTTAAAATTTAGGGTAATGCAAAGAACTCATCAATGTTCTAACATGAGGCATGACTTGGAAAAATGTTCTTTAAATAAAGAAAATACTACCCAATCATCAAGATATATTTCCAAGAATTCATGAATGAAATATTTGAATACAGTCACCACTATACAAGAAAAACTGTAGGTGTATTATTGAGGCCAAAAGGGAGTACCTTGTATGTAAAAGTTAGATCCCCATTATATGGTAAAAGTTGTTTTTGTTTTATCTTATTTTATGATGGATATTTGATTATAGCCACTAAATCCATCTATAAAATAGTAAACTTCATGACCTAGGATGGTTTCTAAAACTTCATCTATGAAGGGAAATGAAAATGGAACATTCACACATGTATCACTTAGAATTTGATTATCACTACATACTCTAATCTCCCCTATTTTCTTAGGTTATAATAACATGGGACTAACCCAATCTACCTTTTTATGGCATATATTATACCTACATCTTGCATTCTATAGAGTTCATCCTTCACTTTCAATTTCATGTTTGGATTTAACTTATATGGCCATTTATTTATGTGTCATGCACACTCCTTGAATTCAATATGAATTTTTCCTAGAGATGTATCAACTCCTCTAACTTCTAAAAATTTAGTGGGGAACACTCTTGATAATCTTGTAGGAGTTTCATAGATTCAAAAACTTTAACTTTAGTCCATTAATCACCTATATGTGTCATTTTAGGAATCTCCTCACTTAATGTTTTCTATGTGATTTTTAATGGGATAATGGTAAATCTTATACTTTTCCTCAATAATAGATTCCTATAGCATTCATTTAAATTCATATTCTATATTTTTTATCTTTCACAACTTGTCTTCTTTAGTAGGTTCTATGATGAGGTCCTCTACTTGTTTTATTCACCATTCAGGTTCAAACAAATTAGTCAAATCGATATCACCATCAGTATCTAAATCTTCAATGTCCTCTTCTTCATCTTGTATTTAGTGGCATGGATTCATGAGAGGTTGTTACTTTATCTTGGAATCTTTATATCTTTTTAAATTTGTTTTTATATCACAAGTTGCATTCTTATGTGTAGTGGATTCGATCATGGTGCTTAAATATTTTATGCACCCATAACATATGAAATGTTTGATTTCTAGTAGTGCATTATGAAACATAGGGTTCTCATCTTAAAAAAAAAATGTCTGTATAAAGTCATTTTTCACCTGCACCCAATGCTTTATCTCCATCCTATATTCTTGATGCATATACCATGTTGATGGTAAAGGAGAGAGTGTATAATGAAAGATGTGAACCCAGTAATTCAATGCCACATGTGATCTAATCTAGACATCAACACATTTGTGAATATGGATTTTAGGGCATTCACCTTTTTGGAAGAAAGGCTAATTACTTTTAATGACATGTGGTAGTTGGAACCTAGTAATCATGAGTTCATACATATCATCCCAATCAAGCTGATTATTTTTATGAATTGCTCATCATGTCATTATAACTCCCTTCAGATCATAATTCAAAGAACTAACCTATTGACTAATGGTAGGTACATGAACTTGTAGGCATATAATGAATTGATTGATATCCTAAATCTCATAATACATAAGAATTTGTCTCTCATGTGTAGAGACCATTTTCAAGGTCAGAGTTCATGATCACCATGAGCCCAGCTGAGTAGGTGCATATCTAAGTCTCTACTAATAGATAAAATTAACTATTTGATAGAGAAAATTAACTATTTGATAGAGAAAATTAACTTCTAAATGACTAGGGGATTTAGTAGACATGGATTCATAGTTCTCTATGATAAAATTGGGTTACCAATGACTAATTAACTACTAGTTTAGCTTCCATTGTTCATATGTATTCAAATATTAAGTGAGTAGAGATTGTACCTAAGTTCTAGCATACTCATTTAATAATTTTCACTTGACTGTACATAGAGATTTTAGGTTCTCTTCAGATTTTGCCTTCATCTAGCTAGTTTTTGGCATGACATAAAGAGATTTTGATTCATTCAAAATGATGTAGGTTTTGTGCACCCTATTCAAAGGAATGACAAAAACCTTATCTCCTTAATGAACCTGTAGTTTATTTTTCATAGTATTGATAGTCATCTGACCATCATATGCCCATTTCTTATCAATCAACATAGAGTAAGTGTTGTTGTTGTCTCCATATTTATGACTTCAAATTCACCTCATAGGTTTAGTTTTAAAACTTTGATATCAACATCTTCAAATTTTCCAATGGGCTCAAATATTTCATAGTCTACTAAGCTCAAAATTACTAGGCTATAACTTAGAACTAGACATCAAATATCCTCCCATGTATACCTGTGAATCATGTTGACTATGTTGCCAAAATCAAAAATAGCATTTAGAATTTCATAGCCAACAAATTCAATGTTGATTCATATATCTACATCCCATGGATTCTTTGTTTTGACATACCAAACAAGCTCTTCTAAATTCCATTTCCCTCATTACACATACTACAATAGATTATGTAGTAAGTTTATGATGTTATAAGAGATGTTTTCATTATGTTTCAACAAACCACATAGATTTATCATTGTTTGCTAAGGCAAATTATACCTTGTTCATAACATCAGAGAACCTATGATCATAGTCATAGACTGATTCTCCTAGCTTCTACCTTAACTCTTTCAAGTCTTAAATAGTCTAATTTATACATTTTTTTATCTTGAACTCTATGATAAGCCATTCTTTAACCTATTGTATACTTGCCTACTAAATTTATCTATAGTATATAAACTTGAGTGGTCTTGTATTTAGTTCCCCTATTAACTCTCACTTCTTGATAACCTCATTAGTAATACCCTTAGCTTGCCATCTCATCTCATAGGTTAGTAAGTATTATTCAAGGTCTGAAAACCCATCATATGTCACTTGATCTATAAATTCTCCTAAAACACCCATTATATAAAATGGTGTTAATGGGATCTATTGAAAAAAATTTATAAGAAGAGTTTTTGTTTTGTATGATCCTACTTGCATTTTATGAATATTTATCTATGCATTGGGAGAGTTAACATGCACACTCTATTTTTCTATGTTTCGTTTTTTCTCTACTTTGTTTCAATAAACCCATAGCCTTATCAGCCTTTAAAATAGATTATTTTTCAATTTTAGTACCCTAATGATGTAATTTTTATATAAATGGGCCTTCCCAACTACTTTTTCCCTATCTTCTAGTTGAAAAATTCTAATGGAATGTAATAAAATGAACTACAGGGATGTGTGCTCTTATGGTGAATTATTCTTTCCTGTAACTTATTCTTATTCTACATTTGAACCTATGATTACTCTGTAAATTTTTTCTACTTATTTTCCTAATTATTCATATACTTATTCTAATAATACCTATTCTCATAGCTATTCACTACATCTATCATTTGATTTCTTTACTTTTACATTATTCTCACCTTCTTCTTTGAACATCTCTTCTTCCTCTTGTTCTCATCACTCTTTTATTTCTACTAGCATCCATCATCTTCTTCCTCCATCCTTCATTCTTTATCTCTTTCATCTGGCTTGTCACATATTTTTACTCATTCATCATCTATTTTAATAATACTCTTAACTCTACTCATAACTACTTAAGTATTCTTTTATTTACTCCATCTATTTTATTGTTGAAACTCATGTTCTGAATCCAAAATTTTATTATAAATATTTTTCCCTTGTGTCTCCATTCTAGATTTAGGTTCAATCCTTATCCACTCATATAATCATCATTCACTATCATGTCGCACACACCCCCATATACCTAAAGTGACTACTCTATCTTGGTTAGAGTGGGTACCATGACCTTGTCCAAAACCAACATATTCATAAGGATAGGTAGTCACTAAAAAAATTACCTTGAATTCTTATGATGAACAAGTCTTTTATAGCTTTAAAAGCTATGTATCCTTGTATTGAAAACTTAGTTATATATCTATCTATTATAGTATCAACCCAATAATCTATTTTTCTTATCTAATTAATTTCTAATTTTTGTAACTAGTCTATCTTTTCTTCAATCTAGATTATTGTTTCTTCCATTCTTGGGTTAAAATAATAATATTCCAACCATTCTAACTAGTTAGCTAGTAGTTTAGGCAATTCATACTAAATTGTTTCATAAATATATCCATAAATATGCTCTCAAATGATTTTTTGTATGGTAAGACTAGTCCATTTTGATTCTTCTTCTACAAAATTACATATCCTTTGGTTTAACCATGTTTCAATATCTCTTTGCCTTGGTAACCATCTTAGAATAATTTCCTCTAGGAGTGTTCCATGCTCACCACACCATTGTTAATAGAGGTTTCTAAAGCACCAGAACATGTTAAGGATGATAATGGCTAGAATATATTTTAGTGGATAGAATAGTGTATTGTATTCATAGAAGAGGTTGGATAATAGAAGCATAACAATCATGAATTATCATGCATTAAGTAAGAGGTAAGAATAACTAGTGATTCATTAACATAAATAGATTATTTAGATTAAATTATATAGAAAGTAATCAAACATTATACATGAGAATACACACAAGGAACAATGTAATAGATCACATAGGTAACCATAACCAAATAAGTATTTATTGATCTTTTCAAAAAGTGGAACTCTATTCTTCTTACAATCCAAAGTATATATAGATGTTTCTAGTCTATGACTATTCATTTTGTTTTTTTAATTGGTGCCAAAAGTGGAGTTTATTCATATTATAACCTATTAAAAGTTGTGTATATAGGATAAAATATACTTAGACACAACAAAATAAGTATGTAATGCATGAATATTAGACAAATATCTTACACAGCCTTAAAATTTGAATTCTTCTCCCAACAAAGGTTGTGGATCATTTTTGTAATTTTCCATAGGGGTCCCAATCCATATGGGTAGAGTGGCTAATGCATATGCTCTCTTCACATTTATAGCTTCCTTAAATTGCCTCCTAATGGTGTACTACATCCTCCCAATAGTGATATAGGAACTATGGAAGGTAGATTTCTTGTTATTTGTCATCTCCTTGTCTATACCATTCCATATCTAGAAGGTAATATATTATTCATATACATTATTAAGAATAAAATTAGGAAGTTAAAGAAGATACAACTTATGGCTAGCAAACATGATGACTATGTAGTTAGGGTAGATCTAATATTCTCCCACAATGGCAAGTGTTTTGGAAATACTTGGTGAAATCCTAGATAGAGGTTGACCATGAATGGCCATCTAGATTTGAGGGTAGATATTATTTGTAATTATGGTGATTTTATTGAAATATGATTACATGTGAATGAAAGAGTAATATCCACATATTTTATTATTGATAACATATGGGTTGGGAATCCATATAACCCCATTATGTATGTAAAATACTTCCATGAATACATCTAATAGGTAAGACATCATGAAATCATTTCCCCCATGGGTCATCCTATATTTGTGTAGAATTTTTACTTACAAGTGGATGTTAATGACTTCCCCCAATGCATAGGTACATTATGAAGTAATGAGTAACTCTAGCAGGGGAGCCCATTCCAAATGTAGGAAGTGGATGCTTATATGGCTGAAGAGTTACTTTAATAGTGTCATGTCTATGTGAATTCACATCCTAATTTAGTAATGGGGGCAATATTCTTTATGTGTTCTTTTAAATTAAACATCTCCCCTGGGATAAGCCACATTGATAATGCTCACTCCACATTGTGGGATTTCTTCTAGGTGACTACGGTATGTAATTCAAATGTAATATATAGGATAGGGAGACTAGAATACTTCATGGATTCTTCTCTATATATTAATTTAATAATTATGATGTTATCAATATATCATAGATAACCACCATTTGTAATTATACCCTCAAAGAATAGGCCTTGCATCAAGTTTATACATGACATGACCTCTAATTTAATAGTTACATAGTAAAGGTCTTGTTACTTGAAAGGGAGTAGGTCCTTTACCAGATATTTCTCCTCATCCAATATGTCTTCTTCTAATTCAAATGAATATATTTTCTCTATGACCTCCCATATAGTTGGGTAATTAGGATAAAGGCCATCAAACATAATTGTATCTAAGTACTCAGTAGAATCTTTGGTGGAAAACTTGGAGGGTGTTGAACATCCCTTATATGACCTAGATGAATATGCCATGGTTGTTTGATGGATATTGATATGATTCAAGATTTTGAGAATGGTGGGCATTGAACTAAATTATGCAAGTTTCAAGTCATCCAAGTCACAATTAGGCCTTGTTGAGATTGCAAGAGGCTAAGTTTACTTGAGCTTTTAAAAATTGAATGAGATGAACTCAATTGGGGGCTTGATGTTATATTTTTATGCATTCATTTATAGTTCATGGACCATTTATTACCAATGTCTATGAGCTAATCACCTTCATACAATTCAAACTTGATCACCCAGTCCTATTGTATATGCCACATAGGATGCTTTCTCATTTACAGTGACATGGTGTTTCCTTTCCTTTTTTTTTTGCATTTGTCATTAGATGGTTGAGTCAAATTTTGTCTTAGAGCCTAAAAGACCCCAAAAATCCAAATGTTCTTCGAATAAATTCATTTTGAAAGTTACCAAAGGAATAGTTCCCAAAGACTAAGAAATCTTTGGAAATATTGTAGTTCAGGTGGAAGTTGTTATATAGAAAGTTTTCGATGAGAAAATTTCTGAATGAATACTTGTAAATGAATATGTCTACCTGAACCAAATTTATTGCAAGAAATTTGTTGACTAGAATAAAGTTTATAAATGAAAGATCCTAATGAGAGTTTATAAATGGAAAGATATTGAATAGAAACCTTATGAAGAGAACGTTTTTGAAAGAAAGTTTTTGAATGAAAGGTTCACATTTATTTTGATGACCAAAGTCTCCAAAGTAAATATTTCGAATGAAAATATACCGATCACAAAGTTTTTGAATAGAAATTAGATGATCAAAATAAAGTTTCTGAGGATAAAGTTGCTAAAGAGAGTTTCCTAAGATAAAGTTTCCAAAAGAAAGTAGCTGATCAAAACAAAGTTTCCTAAGAAATTTTTATGATGAGTACCTTCTAAAGTAAGGCTTTTGAAGACCAAAAGTTTCTAGATAATCCAACCTAAATACCTAACATTTAAAGCCATTCTTCTTGAATTTCCATTAATATATTAGTTAGAATAAGTCCTTTCAAAATAGAAAATAAGCATACTCCAATGTGATTCAATGCTAAAAACACCAAGCCTATAGATATAATAATAACTAGCACAAACTCATACATATCCAGATAAAATATACATCCTATAAAAACTAAGGGGGTCCTCACTTTTTAAAGAAAAATATAAGGCACGGTGTGTTGAATAAAAAAATGGTGACTCACAGGGGTAAATACTTTTAAGTTTTCAAGAACCTAGAATCCATAGTTTTGCAATCACAATATCAACCCTAAACTATAATAAAAGAAATGATTAAATTAGAAATGAAAATAAACTCTTAATAATCCCATGTAACATACTAATTTCTCTTATACCTTAGATCTATGTGTGAAAAGTGACATTATTTATCTCTTGTCTTAGGGTTTTAGGCAAACACATGGGATGAGATTTAGGTTTCATTTTGATTGGGTGTTATGTGCATAGACATTGGGAGGGCTCATGCATTACTATGTTACCATCCATGCATCCATAACTCTAATAGAGATAAATTTGATCATCTCTTCTCTCTTTCCTCATATTTTCTATTATGCATGATATATTGATCTTATTTCATCATGTAGGCTTTGAAATCCTCTTTGATTTTATTTTGAACTTTCAAATTATGCCCTTTTAATTTTAAACTTGTTCTTCTTCTTCTTCTTTTTTCTTTCTAAATGAAAGAGGGAAGAAGGTGACCAATGTGAAGTTGTCTTTGTAAAATTTTTGTTTAATCAAAATGTCTCTATAAACTTTTGACCATGTCAATGCTTATTACCTTAAACAAGTATTAACATCTTGTGTGAATTTGACCCAAAGGGATAAGAAGAGTTTTCTAAATTTGCACAAAATTATGGGAGTAGATTTCATGTTCTTGATAGAATCATTATCTTTAGGACATGGTTGTGAATAAATCTCTCATTATTTACTTGGATTAAGAATTTTGAACTATAGTACATAACACCCATTGATTCAATTTTTATTCAAAACACATCAAATTATCATTTGATTAGATTAGGATTGATCAACTTAGACTACCATGAAATCAAAAGAAAAATACCCTAGAAAGTAGGAAAGGTACTAAAATTTAAAAAAGATAATCTAGAAAACATGACCTAATATAATGAAAGTAAATAATTGAAATCTTTCAACTAAATCAAATCTAACCTACTCCTACCTCTACTGAAACACCTATCATTACTTTAAGACTTTTCCATATGGGGTAAACATGAGGTAATGCTTAAAAAACTATATATTGACTAGATATGTTAAATCATTACTTTGAAGATATTTTAAATGGAATGCATTATTACCTAAGATCTCAAAAAATGGATATAGTCCTATCCATAGTGGGGTAAAATTTTCATGCATTCCTTTTTTTCTCATGGGCTTTGTCCCATAGTAACATCAAGTCAAAAATATTGAATGCTTTGAATTTTGCTCTCTTGTTGAACTATCTCTTGACCACATCTTGATGTTTACTTAAGTTTTCCAATGCTTCATTCTTAGAGTCTCCCATCTCACTTCCATTCTTAGCCTTTTTACTATGTTTTCATTTCATTTTTACCCTCATTTCATGTTTTCCCTCCTCTTTCCACCATATTTTCACCCTCATCCCCATCTCCATTCCATAAAGCTTGTCAAGTGAACCAAGGTTGATAAAAGATAATAAAAGGCATGATTAAGAGGTATATAGGCAAGAAAATCATCATATTACATTCATGAAAAGATCATTTATAGCTCATAACTCATCTTAGGTATGATCATGATGGTGCAAAGATGAGTTAGTGCATTTTGATCATCAACTAGGCCTTCATCAAGGTTCAAGAGAACAAAATGTCATGGTCAACAAGAGAGATAAGGACTAAATATGCCTTTAGGCCTTACTTAAGGTCATAAAAAATTATCTATCCATACAAATAACCATCATAAAGTCTTTTACAAAGGCAGAGATATGGTCTCTTTTGAGAATGTTATTTCAAGGTGTTAAAACATGGTTTAAGGTGGAAAATCATTTCATTATGTTTCAAAGGGGAGAGGGAATTTCAAGGTTTATTGAGGGTTTCAATAAGGTTAGATCATTCATCCGTACTAAGTTATATCCATGACATATAGGCCTACAGTTATCTAATGATTTTGGGACCTTACAAACATCACCAAGATCATGGACTATACAAACTTAACAATGAGTTTCAAGAACATTAAGACTAATGATCAAGCACATGAGGAGGAAGAATAAGGATTAGATCTGGTTGTGTGCCTTCCTTAAAGACATATATAGTCCTCAGTCCATATAAAGGAGAATGTGACATGAAGGGTTTAGGAGGTTAGGATCACCTACAACCACTCAAAGAAATAGTCACCTTTTCAGTTTGACTATGAGGATTGGATATAATGGTTTATAAAGAGGTTTTTAGATACATGATGAGATTTTTAAACAAAAAATTGAATGAGTATAAAAGATCATGAAGGGAGGGATAAAATATTCTTAACACACACAGTCTTAAAAGCATCCTACAGGGTTGTACCTTTCCAAAAAAGGATAAAGTGGTAGTAGGATGAACTTTCTTAAGGTTCAAAGAGATTTTTTTGGTCATTAAGAGGCATGAAAAACTTTGATTACTCCAATATCTTGAAGTTTTGAATGGTTAAGAGGTATGGTTTTCAATAAATCCTAAAATCAAAGAAGTAACATCCTACAACCATCAACATATAACCTACAGTAAGAGATAGGGTTTCATGTTAATTGTAGGGTTTATGCCCTAAAGGAAGATGTTATGGATATAGTACTAACATATGTGGACAAGGGATATTCACAATCATGCCTATAGATTTATAACTCCTTCAAATACTAGAATCAAGATCACAGTCCATACAATCAAGCTAAGGTACAACCCAAGGTTTTGGAAGGAAGGTAAAGTCTGTGAGTCAAGCACTTGAGCTTTACAAGGTTTTCAAATGAGTAAGGTAGGGTTATCTAAGGATAATTCAATCTAAAGGAAATTTTAGTAACACAAATATTGATCTATAGTGCCAAATTCAAACTCTACAAGCCTGTGACATAGCATGTAAAGCCTAATCTTTAAGAAGTATGGATTAATAAGCATAGAGACTATTGTAAAGAGGGCTAGAGAGATAAGGGTTATAAGTTTGAGGTCACCATGAGCCTAGAAAAGATAGGCCTATTAAAAATAAATATATTAAAGGATCCATATGATGACCTACATCCCTATGATGACCTATAGCCCCAATATTGACCTACAACCATACTTTGATAGGTTAGTGGTTATCTATAGGGTATCTTGAAGACAGGGTTTTTGAAGTAAAGAGAAATGGTCAAGTTTAATACATCAAGGTGAATATAGAGGTTATAAAATAGATAAATTACATGATTTCACAAATGCTCAGTCACCTTATAGCCCCAATATTGATCTATAACCATACTTAAGGGTGACAAACCTATAATCATTTACCAAGGTCTTTCAATGCTAGCAAGAACAAGAGTGGGCAGTGACTTATAGGATTATTAAATACCTAGTGAATAAAGAGTTTGAGGAGGGAAAATATGACATGTCATCAAAATTTCAATGAAATAAGCTCTCAAAGGACTACCTTTACAGTCCAACCATATAGATTTGTATGAAACATAACACTATAGGGGCTCAAACCTTGCATAAAGGAGTCAAATGACTACAAGGAGATGTGTGGAAAGGCTTAATTTTATATAAATAGTCTAAAATTACCTAATAAAGATGAATTACCATTATAATTTCTCAATCTTCATCAATATCCACCTACAGTAAAAATGTGTGTTCTGTCATAGGAAGGACTATTTACCTTGCTCCAAGGTCTAAACATGCTAAGAAGAAGGTAAAGTATTTTAAATATTATTAAGGAAATTTTTAATCCATTTTAAGGTGATTTTGACGTTCAAAACCTATAAAAATCTATGATATTACCTTTAAATAATGAAAACACAGTCATTTTGAAGACTAAATGCATTGGTTGAGGGTCAAATCATGCTTGAAAATAGGGGTAGAGGCTGTTTCCAAAATATTGAAGAGAATATTGAGATTAATGAAGATTATTTTGACCCTTATAGACTCTAAATCCATGAAATTAATCTTTAAAACACTAAAAATTAGTCAAATGTGTAGATAGTCCATGCACAAAGGTCAAAATTGGGAGAAAATTGAAGGTTTTGGGAGCTACAGATGGAGTTAAGACCTAAAATTTTATACACAAGGTCATCATGAGTTGGGTATATATATTAAAAATTTTCATATCCATTGTAAAAGTGCACATATCTTTTGTTGTATCTTAGACCTCAGCGTGTTTGTTTGAGGTCACCATTGGAGCATGCTTTGTCCCATAGTGCCTCAAAAGCTTCTAGTGCCAAGTAAAGGATTGATAAGAATTTTATAATGTTTTTAAATCATAATAATACCTATATATAGTGTTAAAACTCCAAATTTTATGCAAACCATGCTCACATAGTGTTTTGCAGGCAAATAGGCACTTAAGCCAAAAATGTTTTTTTTGGATTTTTCATGGTAAAATGACTTTCAAAGTGTTTTGATAGAATGGTAAAAGTAATATAATGATGTTTTAAATATTTTTTAAGCTTTTAAGGAGATATTTTCATTTTAGTGAAATTTTTCACTTTTTGTAGTTCTAAGCACCCTTCTAAGCCACCTATTTAGATGCTCATTTTGTTCACCACATGTGGAGTTGGGAAAAACACTCTTATTATGTTTTTATGACCCATATTCACTTATAATTCATGAATAATTGAGATAATTTTAGGGGCTGTGATTTATGAATAATCACTAAGAGCGTAGGTAGCCTAGAATGTAGTCAATTCCCCACATGTAATTTTCATTCACGTGGTAACTTTTCATATATTTTACATGGGAGCCCAATATTTATAGGAATGTTATAGGGTTAAAAATGATACACATAAATGGAATATGTTCAATATTTGGAGGTCTTTGAAGTTCCAGCTTAAAATCCTTCCTAAGCACCTTAAAAACTAGTTTTGAAAAAAGTGGATTTTACTGCAATCAAATCATCTTAGATCAAACTAAAAAAAATTTAGACATCAATTAAAATATGATAGGATTCTAGAAACATAAATTTAATTCTTGGATATGTAAATATATGGGAATAAATCACATTTTTTATGGTAAAATGTGTGTAAAATGAAGTACAGGGAAATTTAACAAATTCTAATTAATGGAGATTGAATATTATGACTATTTCTTCATTTTAAAGTATTCATTTGGTATAAAATAATCCCATAATTATCCTTACCATCTCAATCAAAATGGATAGTCTAATAGAATTTTGAACAAAATTGGCCTAGTCAAGCCTCTTGACTAATTGGCAAAGTTTTTTTTCTCTCAAAATCATAATTTTGGTGATGAAGAATTATTTTTCAGGTGCAATTTTTTTTTTATTTAGCTCTTAATGGTGCCCAAGTGTGAAAAATAGCCCTTTTTGGCTTAACTAGTCTAGTTGGCCTAATTGTTCAAAAGGCTAAGTGGAGTTTGGTGTTGAATGACTATTCAAGGAGGTCAATCTTAGTTTCTACACCATATATCTAATGTTCTCATGAATATTCATGCACATTTAAGCCTTCAAGGTCTTTCTTCATGTAAAATGGAGTTATTTGGATTTGACTAGATAAGATTGTTACACATCTTCCTTATTTTCTTTGCAAAGGGGAATATTCTCTTCTTCTACTCAACTTTCAAACATCAAGTGGAGTTTCCTTTTGGATTATGGCATAAAATTGCATGCATGAAGAAGTTTTGACTTTCCACATGGGCACACCATCCTTAATTCTATGTCAACCTTAGGGACTCATGCATGTTTGATGAATTTTGGAGAATTTAATGTTAGTGACTTTTTCAATGGGCCCACCATATTCCTACACCAAGTTTGGAGAGGCATGCAATTTTTAAAAAGGGATAAGCTTTTATTGAATATTTTAAATATTGTAAAGGGATTTAGATCTTGAGTTAATCAACCAGAAATAATCCTTATTTCTCAGAAACTCCACTTAGGGCTATTTTAGGTTTTGAATCATATTTACTGGCTTAAACAAGCCATTTTTGTTTTTAAAAATTCTTGAAATTTGAAGAGAGAAATTGTAAGTTGGACCATACATAAATAAAGAAGATTTTATTTTGTCTCTCAGTTTTGATAGAAGAATAGTGTGTATTTGATTATGCATTAATGTACAAGTGAGATTTATCTCCTTTTGGCAAGTCCCTTCCTCACCTATCTCTCTCTATCTCACCTTTTGTAGGTCATTTGAAGAGGTTTTCAACCCTTGATCTAAAATATTTATTCTGAAGGATGAAAATTAGGATTTTTATTGATTATATGTGTGTATTAATTTTAGTAACTTCAAATAATATGAAGAATTTAGGTGCATCACCCCTATAATTATGATTTCCTTTCAATTTTTCTTCCCTTTTCACCCCAAAAATCCATAGTATTTCAATTATAATTGATAAATCTAAATGGAACCAATGCTCTCTAGAGGCTCTTCTCATCACATAGTCACCCATGCTTTGAGAAGTTCTCATTGTATCAGTTGGAGCGAGGGTGTGATTTGCACATCTTCAAGCAAGGTGTACTCCAAAGTGATAATATTTTTTATCACACCTGGTGGGACCTTCATTCTACATACTATCCTTTAGAGGCATTCAGAAGATCATGTATCATTTTAATTATTGATTAATTTCAGCATTTGGTTAACTAATGGTCTTTAATGGTGTATTTTAGTATGGATCCATATTATCCTTACTATAATCAATATAACATATCTTATCATGAGCCATCCTACCCATCTAGCCATCCTAATAATGGTCATTTTTTATCTACCCAATCCATATGAACACTTTAAAAAAATCTAGTGAGCCTTGACAAGCATGCACTAGAGCTATACTCAAGAATCTATTATGGACAAGATACCCCTACTCACATGATTCATTATTTGAGGGAGTCATTATAGATAGTGAAGGAAGAATGGACATCGATTGAGAGGGAAAATCACTAAAATCTCTCAGATATTATGTTGGATATTGGAGGTTTCATTGAAATCATAGAAGATAAGCTTAGGAGTCTTGAAGGACAATAGGGACATTGTCCTTAATCTCATGTCCCTTCATTTATTCTATGAGAGCCTTCATATATTCCATTTATGATTCCCTTAGAAATAAATACTCAAAGTGTTTCAATTCATTCTTATCCTCCTCCAGCCTTCCCATCTTGAAATCCAATCCAAGAGACCATTTAAGAGCAAAAAGAGGTTGTTGTGGAGCAACAAACTGTCAAGAATCAAGATAAGGCATGGTTAGAAAGATTGATAGCAATGTGGAGAAAAGAAAATGAATCTACCATGGAAAAAAAATATACTCCATTCAAGATTCCAAGCTTCATGAGATTTCTCCCACTCTCAATGTTGAAATTGCCCAACCAATTCAAGTTATATCAAAATTTGAGTCATCTTGCACTCTTAGCATACTCACTCAGGAAGAGGAGCATGTCACATTAGAGCTAGAAGAGGAAATTTTAGATTCAAATGAGATTAAATAAGAATGTGTTGAAGAGGATGTAATTGTTCATGAAGAGGCTAAGGAAGTAGTGTTTCCATCATATGAAGAGGATGAATAAATGAAATTAACAAATGATCAATTTGATCAATTTATGGAACAACTAGAGATTACCAGTCAACTAGAAAGCTCATTGGAGGACTTGTTTGAAGTTTTGAGAGTAGGATATTCTCTTCTCCAAGGAGATTATGGACTAATTTAATCCAAGGAGAGAAGCATTGACAAGTAAATCAAAGAATATGGAGTGGGTGTCCTTCAATTCTACCACCTCAAGATTTCATGGTTCATACAGACTTGTTTTAGATCTTCAAAATGGTCTATCATCTTCTCAATCAACCTAAAAATAAAGGTAATATTTCAAAAGGTAATTCAATCATATTTTGTCTTAATATTAGTCAACCAAATTGTGAAAAAATGGATCTTGAGAAGGAGAAAGAGCCACCAAATGAATATGTTTATATCAGAGGTTACTTTATTCCTACTTTTCCACATTGGGCATGTCAAAGGAGTTGGTAAAGAAGTTGCTTGATTTATCAAAAATTAATCTTGAAATGGAACATGTAACACATAATTTTACATATTATTATGGAAGTTTAGTAAAGATATTTCCTTTTGATCCAAGAGGACTAGCTAGCTAGAGGTTAGTTTGTACATAGACTAGTTATAGTTTCATTCCTCTAATTGATTTTCCACACATCCTTTCATTTTTTTTTATTTTTATTTTTATGTTTTTTTATTTTCCTCTAAGTGTACATGTGCACATGTCCATTTTTATTGTGTTAGTTTCTCCTTTTGTGTGTTGGTCTACAAGCTTTCCCAGTTTTAGTGTTGACCTAGTCTATCCATGTTAGAATTCTATGTTCTTTTGACTAGTAGGCTAGTCAACCCCTGAAAGTCATTAAAATTGTTAGTAATTTTTCATATCAAGGCCAAATTACTACCCTTATTATCTGAAACTTTCCGTAGAATGGTCAATTTCCTAATGTAGTTGGTTAAACCAATGAATTATGGTCCAAAAATGCAAATTTTGGCCAAAAACACCAAAAATAGGGTTTAAAATCATAAAAAATGGTTAAAAAGTTTATATTTTATCTCAAAATATATTTATTGATGTGAAAAAAGGTGAAAATAGCCTAAGTCTAATGTTTCAAGTCATTGAAAGTTCTCTTGATATCTTATTTTAGCCAAAAAGGGCCCTTTTACCCCTCCCGCATGCCAAATTTCTAATTAAAATGGTAAAAAATATGAAAATATGCATGTTAGCCACGAAATTATTCTCAAAAATTCCATTTCAAGCGGTGGAGAGTGTAAAATTGGCTTTAAAGGGCAAGAAATAACTTATTTTCACCTATTTTACAAGATAAGTATGGAATCCATATGGTTACATACAATCCAAGGCAAGGGAAGTAATTTCCAAGAGATATCTAGGATTCATCAAGAGTTTAAAGGAGTTTCATAAGCCATATAGGTTCAGAACCAACTTTCTTTTGATTTCTTGCTTATTGGCATAGAGTGACATGCATGTAGGTTTTTTGATGGTACAGTCTACTATAAGAGGGTACAACTCTCAAATTTGGGGTGAATAAATTATACTTAAAAGGATTTTTGATGGTCTAAGTGGATTATCAATTGGATTCTCCATGCTCATGAACCATCCAATTGAATTCATGGCAAATTTTGCTACTGAGCATCCATAAAGGTAGTTATTTCTCTTCATTTTCTCTTCACCTGGGCAAAGTTTCAAAATAAAATCAAATTGTTATATAATATTAGGGACTTTATCTATATATCCATGTCATTATAAAGGTGTTATTTATCCAATTCAAGTTAAACAAATCCCACAAAGTCAACTAGTTTAAATCTATACTTAGCAAGCTTACAAGGAAAGGTTGTACAATCATTGAAGGAGATGTCAGCTCCAAGTTTTCAATAAATTCATGTTTTCGATGGTTTCTATCATGGTTTTCACATTTGTAAATAGTTTCTCAAATAAATATTTTCTTAGCCATCTCCATGCTTCAAGGATGAAGAGCTCGAGTTTGCATATGTTTTATCATTCATGGCTTTGTCACCCTCCTTCATCCTCCTTTCCCACATTCACCTCACTCATACCATCTCACTTCCATTATCAGCCTTTTCACTATGTTTTCACTTCATTGTCACCCTCATTTCATGTTTTCCCTCATTTTTCCACCATCTTTTCACCCTTATCCCTATCTTTATTCCATGAAGCTTGTCAAGAGAGCCAAGTTTGATAAAATATCATCAAAGGCATGATCAAGAGGTATATAATCAAGTAAATCATCATAGTAAATTAATGAAAATATCATCCAAAACTCATAACTCATCCCAAGTATGATCATGATGGTGCTGAGATGAGTTAGTTGGTTTTGATCATCAATTAGGCCTTCATCAAGGTTCAGGAAAACAAAATGTCTCTTTTGAGAATGATATTTCAAGGTGGAAAAACATGGTATAAGGTGGACAATCATATCATTATGTTTCAAAGCGGAGAGGGAATTTAAAGGTTTATTGAGGGTTCCAATAATGTCAAATCATTCAATCATACTAAGCTATAGCCATGCCATATAGGCCTATAGTCATCTAATGATTTTGGGACATTACAAACATCACCAAGATCATGGACTATACAAACTTAACAATGAGTTTTAGTAACATTGAGACTAATGATCAAGCACATGAGGAGAAGAATAAGGATTAGATCTGGTTGGGGGCCTTCCTTAATGACATATATAGTCCTAAATTTGTACAAAGGAGAATGCAACATGAAGGGTTTAGGAGGCTAGGATCACCTACAACCACTCAAAGACATAGTCACCTTCTCAGTTTGACTAAGAAAATTGGATATAATGGTTTGTAAAGAGGTTTTTAGATACATGAATAGATTTATTAAGAAACAATTGAATGAGTATAAAATATAATGAAGGGAGGGATAAAATGGTCTTAACACACACAGTCCTAAAAGCATCCTACAAGCCTATACCTTTCCAAACAAGGCTAAAGTGGTAGTAGGATGAACTTTCTTAAGGCTCAAAGAGATTTGTTTAGTCATTAAGAGGCATGAATAGCATTGAGTACTCCAATATCTTGAAGGTTGTAATGGGTAAGAGGTATGGTTTTCAATAAAGCCTAAAATCAAAGAAGTAACAACCTACAACCATCAACATATAACCTACAGTAAGAGGTAAGGTTTCATTATAATTGTAGGGTTTATGACCTAAAGGAAGATGTTATGGCTATGGTACTAACATATCTAGATAAGGGACCTTAAAAATCATTCCTCTATCTTTCTAACTCTTTCAAAGCCTAGATTCAAGATCACAGTCTGTACAATCAAGCTTAGGCATAGCCTAGGGTTTTGGAAGGAAGGTAAATTCTATGAGTTAAGGACTTGAGCTATACAAGGTTTTCAAATGAGTAAGGTAGGGCTATCTAAGGATAAGGAAATATAAATTAAAATTGAGTAACAAAAATATTGACCTATAGTTCCAAATTCAAACTCTACAGGCCTGTGACATAACATGTAAAGCCTAATATTTAAGAAGTATGGATTAATAATCACAAGGACTATTTTAAATAGGGATAAAGATATCAGAATTATAATTTTGTGGTCATCATGAACCTAGAAAAGATAGGTCTGTTAAACATCAATATCTCAAAAGATCCCTATGATGACCTACAACCCCAATATTGACCTACAACCATACTTTCATAGGCCAGTGGTTATCTATAGGGTATCTTAAAGATAGGGTTTTTGAATCAAAAAGAAATAGTCAGGTTTAATCCATAAAGTTAAATGGAGAGGTTATCAAATGGATAAATTAAATGATTTCACAAATTCTCAGTTACCCTATAGCCCCAACATTGATCTACAACCGTACCTAAGGGTGACAAACCTATAATCATTTACTAAGGTCTTTCAATGCTAGCAAGAACAAGAGTGGATAGTGACTTACAAGATTATTACATACCCAGTGAATAAAGAGTTTGAGGAGGGAAAATATGACATGTCATTAAAATTTCAATGATATAAGCTCTCAAAGAACTACCTTTACAGTCCAACCATACATATTTGTACAGAACATAACTATATAGGGGCTCAAACCTTACATAAGGGAGTTAAATGACTACAAGGAGATCTATGGTGAGGCTTAATTTTATCTAAATAGTCTAAAATTACCTAATAAGGATTAATGACAACTAGAATTTCTCATGCTTCATCAATATCCACCTACAACAAAAATGTGTGCTTAGTCATGGGAAGGCCTATTTGCCTTGTTCTAAGGTCTAAACATGCTAAGAAGAAGAGGATAGAGTATTTTCAATATTATTAAGGAAATTTTTAAGCCATTTTAAGGTTATTTTTACCTTTAAAACCTATCAAATTATATGAGGTTACCTTTAAATCATGAAAACATAGTCATTTTGAAGACTAAATGCATTGGTTGAGGGTCAAATCATGCTTGAAAATAGGGTTAGATGTGGTTTCAAAACTATTTAAGAGACTATTGAGCTTAATAAAGATTATTTTTAAATTTATATCATATAAATACATGAAATTAACCTTCAAAACACTAAAACGTAGTCAAATTTGTAGACAGTCCATGCACGAAGGTCAAATTTGGGAGAAAATTGAAGGTTTTGGGAGCTACATGTGAATTTAAGACCTAAAATTTTGTAAAAATGGTCATCATGAGTTGGGGAAACATTTTTAAAAAATTAATATTCATTTTACAATTGTACATATTTACTATTTTGTCTCAGACCTCAGCCTATTTGTTTGAGGTCACAATTAGAGCATGTTTTATCCTGGAGTACATCAAAAGATTTTAATGTCAAATAAAGTGTTGATAAGAATTTTATGATGTTTTAAAATCATAATAATACCTATATATAGTTTTAAAACTCCAAATTTTATGCAAACCATGCTCACACAATGTTTTACAGGCAAATAGGCACTTAAGCCAAAATGTTATTTTTGGATTTTCCATGGAAAAATGGCTTTAAAAGTGTTTTGATAGCATGTTACAGGTAATATAATTATTTTTTAATATTTTGAGGAGATATTTTCATTTTAATGATGTTTTTCACTTTTCGTAGTTTTAGGCACCCTTCCAAGCCACCTGTTCAGATGCTCATTTTGTTCACCACATGTAGAGTTGGGATGAAAGATATTAGTATGTTTTTATGACCAATATTTAATTTTAATTAATTATCAATTGAGATGATTTTAGGGTTTTTTTTAATGAATAATCTCTAAGAGCGTAGGTAGCCTAGAATGCACTCAATTCCCCATAGGCAATTTTCATTCATGTGGTAACTTTTCATATATTTTGCATGGGAGAAAATTATTTTTAGGGATGTCATAGGGGTAAATTTTATATGTATAAATGGAATATATTTGACATTTTTAGGTCTATACCTCATGAATCATCAGTTTGAAGTTCCAGCTTAAAAGCATTCTTAAGCACCTTGAAAACTGGTTTTGACAAAAGTGGATTTTATTGAAATAAAATCATATTATATAAAATAAAAATTAAAAATATATGTCAATTAAACTCCAATATGATTCCATAAACATAAATTTAATGCTTGGATCTATATAGATGAGGGTAGAAATCACATTTTCTATGGAAAAAAGTGTGTAAAATGAAGAACATGGAAATTTAACAAAATATAATAAATGGAGATCGAATATTAGGAACTTTTATTTTTATTAAAATATTAATTTCATCTAAAATCATCCCAAAAGTGTGCTTAATATCTCAATAAAAAATGGCCAGTCTGTTGGAATTTTGAACAAAATTGGCCTAGTCAAGCCTCTTAACTAATTGGTGAAGTTTTTTTCTCTTAAAATAATAATTTTGGTGATGAATAACTATTTTTAAGGTGTAATTTGTTGTTTTTTAGGTTTCATGGCTTCTTTTTCAGGTGTCATGGTGTCCAAGTGTGCAAAATAGCCCTTTTGGCTTAACTAGTCTAGTTGGCCTAATTGTTCAAAAGGCTAAGTGGAGTTTGGCATTGAATGACTGTTGAAGGAGTTCAATATAAATTTATAAGCCATATATCTTATATTCTCATGAATATTCATGCACATTTCAGCCTTCAAGGTCCTTCTTCATGTAAAATAGAGCTTTTTTGGAGTTGACTAGACAAGCTTGTTACACATCTTCCTTATTTTCCATGCAAACTAGAATATTCTCTTCTTCCAACTCAACTTTCAAACATATCAAGTGGATTTTCCTTTTGGATTATGGCATATCATTTCATGCATGAAGAATTTTTGACTTTCCATATGGGCCCACCATCCTTTCTTCTACACCAACCTTAGAGACTCATTCATGTTTGGTGACTTTTCGAGAATTTAATGTTAGTGACTTTCTCAATGGGCCCACCATATTCCTATGCCAAGTTTGGAGAGGCATGTAATTTTTGAAAATGGAGAAGCATTTATTGAATATTTTAAATATTTTAAAGGGATTTAAATCTTTATTTAATGAACCAAGACTAATCCTTATTTCTTAGAAACTCTACTTAAGGCTATTTTAGGTTTTGAAACATATTTATTGGCTTAATCAAGCCATTTAAAAAAAAAATACTTGAAATTTGAAGAGAGAAATTATAAGTTTGACCATACATCAATAAATAAGATTTTATTTTGTATCTAAGTTTTGATAGAAGAATAGTGTGTATTTGATTGTGTGTCAGCATATAAGTGAGATTTATCTCCTTCTGGCAGGTCCCTTCCTCACCTATCTCTCCTTATCTCACCTTTTTCAGGTCATTTGAAGAGATTTTCAACCCTTGATCTAAAATATTTATACTTAAGGACAAAAATAGAGATTTTTTATTTCTTATATATATGCATTAATTTTAGTAACTTCAAAGAATATGAACAATTTAGGTGTATCACCCCTATAATTAGGATTTATTTTTAGTTTCTCTTCCCTATTAACCCCAAAAAACCATATTAGTTTAGATATAATTGATAAATCTAAAGTGAACTAACCCTCTCTGGAGGTTATTCTCATCATAGAGTCACCCACACTCTGAGAAGTTCTAATTGTATTAGCTGGAGTGAGGTTATGTTTTACACATTTTCAAGTAGGTTACACTCTAGAGTGATAACACTTAGTAGGTTTAATTTCAATATCAAACTCTTGTAATTTTTCCATCCATTTACCTTTATGCTATGCTAATTCATTTGTCTGCACATAAGCTTGATAGTAAGATTTGGTACCATAAAAATGGTCTTATTATGAAGGATGTAGTACTTAAAATTCTTAACCATCTTGATGAGAGTGAAGATTTATTTATCAATCAGGAAGTATTTTAAATCTACATCTTTAAGTTAGTGCTCATGAATGTGATAGGGTGCATGCTTTTTTTCCTTTTTTGTGTAAGTATGGCACCAATAGTATGTTTTGAGACAAATGGGTACAATAAAAAGTCTCTAGTGATATCTATGCTTACCAACATTAGGGCTTGCAAAATAGCCTTCTTTATGCCTTGGAAATACTTCTTAGCTTTAAGTGTCCACTCCACTTTGTAAATTTTCTTGAGAATCACATTTATGGACTTGATAATCTCTACAAATCTTGATATGAATTTCCTTATGAAATTTATCTTCTCAAAGAAGAATTGAAGTTCCTTTTTATTATTTAGAAACATTATCTTTAAAATCCCCTAGATCCTCTCTTGGTCAATGGTGATGCCATATTTAGTACTAATTTGGCCTATCAACTTGCCTTCATTAGTGCCTAATATACTATTCTTAGGGTTAAGTGATATACCATACTTCCTACATCTTTCAAAAATGGACTAAAGGTGGTGGATATGATTAGCTCTATTTTAAGAGAAAATAATGAGATCATCCATGTATATGATTATGAACTTAGCTATTAGTCCCAAGAATGCATAATCTATTACTCTTTGAAAATTAGCTCCAATGTTGATTATCCCAAATGGCATTTACTTGTATGCATATGTTAGTAAATGTTATTTTCATCCAATCCTCTGATTTGACTAGTACTTGATTATAGCCTAAAAATATGTCTAGGAAAGACATCATTTCAAATGCACTCATAGTTTGTATTACCTCATCTAAGGATGGAAAAGGATAATTATACTACTTGAAATCCTTATTTAGACTCTTGAAGTTGACACATAGTCTAATTTCATCACTCTTTTTCCTTACTAGAACTAAATTGGCTAGCCAAGTTGAATACTTGATAGGAAAAACTATCCTATCACTTAACATCTTCTCTACTTCCTTTTAGATCAATGGTTCTAAGATGGGGTTAACTAACCTTTTCCTTTACTTAAATGCTTTATGATTAGGTTTGAGTGGAATCGTATGGGTGATGACTTTAGTGTTGAATATCCTTAAGCCATCATAGGTCCATGTAATTACATATTTATAACTAATAATCAGTTCCTTAACCTTTTTCATTTAATTTGGTGTTCAACTTAATCCAATATTGATGAAGTGTGCATCCCTTTCATTACCAACATTTTTCAATCTAAATTCAGATTCATTAACCTTGAGTTGCCTCTATGATTATGCTTGAGTATATTTATCAAAGTTACTTTCCAAGGTGACCATTCCCAATGGGAGATGATTCTCCTTTATTTGGATAACACCTTCTTATTCAAATTCTTCATGGCACCTATGGTTTATTTCCTCATCATCAATTATCTAAGATTTGAATTATCCTAAATTTGTCAAAAATTGAACAATCTATTATTCATGGTCAAACACTTGATTTTTTTTAATATTGTTTGGTATTAAAAGACAAGGTACCAATTCAATGAATAACTTAGATAAACTTGACTCCTATAAAGGTGACAAATTCATTGTTAAAGTAGTTAGTGAATCAGTGGCTTGGTTATGTTCTCTTAGGATAGTTACTATGTTGAAAACTCTAAATGATTCAATTAAATCCTAGGCTCTATGCTTGAATTTATTTAAATATGAAAATTTTAATTGATATTTATTTTTGACCTAGTTAATCACAAGTTGAGAGTCTCCATATGCCATCAGTTCTTTGATATTATTATTGAGGGCAAGCTATAATACCAAAATCAAGGCCTTGTATTCTACTCTATTTTTGGTGCATGGTAATTGGAGCTTTATGATACTAATAATCTATTCCCTTTTGGATCGACTAGCTTGATATCGATGCATGATCCTTTCTTAGATCTTAATCTATTAAAATAGAGGTTCCAAGTTCAAACATAGCACAAATAGTATTACACATAGGTGTATAACTTAAATTATCAAACCATAGTAAAATACACCAAAGGTATGTAGGAACTCAAGCTGGGTCTTAGAAAATATTGCTTGTAGATGTGTAAATGCAATGGTCTTTAGCAAATATCTTCTAATCACACTACCAAAAAATATAGTCTATACATCCTAATCTTGAATTCAATAACACAATGACCAAATCAAAAGTACATAGGAGTATCTATTAAATAGGCAAGGTAGGTTATTTCATGAAATAAAATATTTTTTTATGAATAAACATAAAATAAGAGTGTCTATTTATTATTGTGCACTCAACAAATACATGCACAAAATAGAATATCATCTCCAATAATAAAATAACTCCCAAATCAAGCTTAGTCACTTTAATCCAACACATGCCTCATATTAAATGTATAAATTCCAAGACTATGAGACTTATAACTTACCTTTTGATGGTGGTATTGTATTCTATAATAGGATGCTTCATCCTGATCTCTTAATCAATCCTAATTTGGTTAGAAATACCTCTCCAATACAACCAAATATCCAAAAAGTTCATGGAAAGATATCCATTTTAAATTTTTGACCAATCTTTGTTCAAAATAATCCATATCCTTTGATAATATCCACTACCAATATGTCAATAGTCATTTTTACTCTATGTTATAAGGGAACATGAATTATTACATCATTAAGTTATCCTAATACAAGCACTACTATTTTATCTAGTTGTGACACAGTTATCTTGGGTGGATTTGGTGTTAAAACAATCTTCTAACAAATGGAATTTGGCATTACTATTGTTGAAGCTCTAGAATCTACTAGACAATTCTGTATATTCTTTCCAAATGCTTGAATGGTCAAGAAAAAAGGAGGAACCTTAGGATTGATTTTGTATATAACATTTGTGTTGGTTGTCTTGGACTTTTATATAATATACTTGCTTGTGATGGACTTAAACAATATCTCCTACTTTTTTATTTATGGTATTTCATGAAGAGTGATGTTAGCCTTAGTTTTCTTCAATTATTCAAGAGTATTGTATCCTCATTTATTATGTTCCTCTCTATGTTGAGGTTGATAATTCCCTTTTGGGGGGAGGAGGATTAATATCAAATTTGGGATTTGGAGGGATAATTGTATTATTGGGAGGAGTAGAAGTAGTAAGAGGATGCATGTTCCTCGGGTTATAATTATTCCTATTAAACTGCTAGAATACCTATAATTCATCATAATTATCCTCTAGAATATTGTCATCTTCATTAGGGATGGAAGACTCATAAGTTTTAAAGACTATATATGAACTTTAAGGGTTAAAATCTTGAGGTAGATTTAGAGTATTCATCATTTGATCTTGTCTAATAATTTCTCTCTGTAATATTTCAAATGCTGCATAGAAATCTATACATTTCAATTTTCCATGTTTTGATGTGTTATTAAACTTGCACCAATTAGGTAAAGTTTTCCCCATGATATTGATTTCTAGTACCTTATTAGAATATTATTATTTTGCATTATTGATGGGCCTATTAAAACGCCTATTTTATCTTAGAAAGCCAAAATTATGGTTATAATTATGATTAGTGTTATTTCCCATCCTTTTCTACATATTTAAGAAATCATTGCTTAGATTCTAGACCATTATCTGTATAGAATACAATTCAAATTTATTGGATTCAAAACCCTGAGTGACTATTAAGTTGGTTTGATCATGATGTTTATTCTACTAAAGGCCATTCCTTTGTATATGATTTCTCAATAAATCATAATTTTAATTTGTTATTCATTGCATAATAGGAGGTAGATTGTATAAATGATTTTGATTAAATATGGGCGAATTTTGATTAGCATGTGGAATTGTATTCAAATATGGGAGTCCATTTTTGAATTCTTATCCCTCTAAATTATGAGGACTAAGTTTTATATTGAGCTACTTGTTGATATTAATATATTCCTAAAATGCCAAAGCTAGAGTATTAGAAATGGCATCTCTTTAAAAAAACATTGTAGTAATAGGATTAAGGTGTTTTTTTTTTAAAATCTCAATCATCAGATTCACTTTTGGATTATATGTGGCATTCAATATAGTGTAAATATTTTGGAATCTTGCATTGAAGGCATGGATGGACTTATTAGGTTTCTTTTTCATGTTGGTAAAGAGATGATATACCAAACTTGGATTAGTCACTTATCCAAATTATGAAAGTAATGTATTTTAACACTCATTCCATGAGGTGATATAATTATCCTAAAAATTGAGATACCAATCATAATAATAATCTTTCAAAGAAAATGGAAAAAGGATACATGTAACATCCTCATAGATGACATTCATTAACCTCATATCAACCTTGAAATATTTGATGTGTTCTTCTACCATCCTCCCACTTAAGGGGGTAAAAGTAGGCAAATACTTATCTAAATTATTTGGTAGATCATGTTGCTCTCTAGGGATGGTAATGGCAAATCCAATTAACCAAGGTTGATCCATAGGAATATTCATAAGTGGGATGTTTCTTATAGGAGAAGGTGTCCTGACTTGGTGTATCTCAAGGATGAAGGTTATAGGTTTAGGCCTCATGGGATTTGACAATGGTGAAACCAAAAGTCTATCTTGGGCTCTAGACCTTGTTAATATTATATGTGTCTCTAGTGAAAATTTATGTAATCACTACCCCCTATTTATTGAGAAAATCCATAAGTGTCCCCTCCTAGCATCAAGTTTTTTCTATTAATGTGGGTTTTATGCACACCTCAAAATATTTGAATGAGGTAGCCTCTAAATTTTTTAGATTTATATGGAAAAAGGTTTTACTCTAGGGCATGAGTTATAGGTATGCATTTTAAATAACCAAGTGATGGAATATCAGGTTGATCCTATGGGTTATTTAACTAGGTTTTGTGGATGGATGCATGGAATATAATAGGAAGTAAACACTAGGTGAGTTGGATGGGTGGAAAATTATTATATAGTGGGAAGATCTCAAATAAACTCAAAAAAGTAAATAAGGGTAAGGAAGAAAATAAGGTTATGAAAGGTAGCTTCTAAGGCTATTTCTTTGGTGAAAAACTATCTCCAAGACTAGTATTTGCCATTTTCAACTATTGCACACTCATGAACAAGCATGGTTATTAGTCTGGGATAAGAAATATAGGATGCTTAATGATCTCAACTAAAGGTTGTTCTTATTAGGGATAATATTTCACATCCTTGTATAAGATATTATAATTTGGATCAAAAAGTTGTCTTTGGTAGTAGTGGCTCACACCTAAAAGATGATATGAAGAGATACTTATACACACCTTGGATTATCAATTCAATCTTTAATAAATAATTAAGTCTATGAAACCTATCAATACTTAATTATTATTTCGCATCTAATATTAACATTCATTAATAAAACAATTAGATTCATCTATATCATTAGCACACTTCAAAATTATTTAATTAATGTATACAAAGAAACTTCAATTTAATTAACATAAAGAGGGAAGAAGAAATAATAAACATAGTTGCATGACAATCAATTTCTTGATCTCTTCCTATATATTCATCCAAAAATTTAACCCTTTCAAAAGAGGGTTTTACATATATATAAATAACTTGGGGAAGGGGCTACCTAGTCCTCCAAGATTATAAAAAAATGATCACATCTTAAATGACTAGATCATAAGTCTTAGTTACAAGTTATAAATTAGAGATAATTTAGACATGCAATGTGTGCATGTTAGAAAAAATAAGTTATCTAATTACAACATGGATGTAGATAAAACTTAACTATTTTTTTATAACCATTATATGAAATATTATACAAAAATATCCTTTATCTTTAGGCTAAATTATCTCTTGTTTAATATTTTTCAAAACTATTATTGTAACTACCATTGTGCTTATTGTTGTAGGTGTAGTGATTGGAGATGAACTTGGTGTTACACTCATTGATTGAATTGTAGTTATATCTAGAGTTTAATCATGAGGTGACATTATTGTATCTATTGAACCAAATGGGATTGTAGTTGATGACAGTGTTATTTTTGGCACTATAGGTGGGATTTAAGGAGAAGAATTGGAAGGTGTCACTAACATTGCTTTCTTATTTGCATCCAAATCTTGGTAATATTTGTATGCCTTAGCATGTTATGTGATAATAATGTTCATGTCAATAATATGGGGTATTATCACCCAATGAATTTATTCCATCAACCTTGTGTGTTCTATCTTGGTGGCTCAAAATCTAACCTAGAAGACTTCTACCTTTGTTTCTTTTCTCCTTACTATGATCAAGTTAGCCTTAATGTCCTCCAATATCGATCCTCATAAACTATGTTTGAATCCATATGATACTTGTTGAATCATATGATCAAAAGTGGATCAAGATACTAGCTTCCCTCTATTATCTTAGACTCCAATCAATTCAAGTCCAATCAAAATTTGAGTTTCTTATTTTTCTTATTCTCTAAGCTTATTCACAAGATATTTTTAAGATGACACCCAATTCTAGGCCTATTATGTTTTGATGAGATCTAAATTCAATGCATTAACTACCTCTAGAGGGGTCATCAGGTCAAGGTGGTTTAATGCCTTATTATGGGTATACAATACTAATAAATTCCATTTTTTCTCATCTTTTCTAATAATCTTGAATGATTTGGTTATTAAACTCAAACATAGAGCCAAATTGACTCTCAAATAATGAATTGAATCAAAAATATAATCTAACCTAAGTGATTTATTTTATACATAATGTTCTATTCTAGGGGAATTCATATCACCGTTTACTTCTCTCTAAGAGTTTCTAACTCTTATTTTATCTCTTATCTAGCCAACTTTTTTCCCTCATGTATATCCAAGACTACCTAAATATGGTTATGCAGATAGGACTTGAAGTCTTTGATGTATAGGGACTAACCCTTCTTCTTTTTCCACCTCTTTGATATGTGATAAACCTCTTCCCTTTCTTTTAAAATTAAAACTTTCCTAGAACTATCCTCAATCTTTCTCTTTCTAACCCTCTACACCAAGGCTCTAGCTTTATCAAAAAGTGAGCTTACCATGGGAAGCTCAATAATATTCAGATTGGGCCTCTTATAGGCTAAATCTCTTAACTCCTTGGCCTAGTCTAGAAGAATGAGATTTAAAGGATCTAATGGTTGAGATTAAATTTGTGCATGCTCCTCAAGTTTTGGATCAAGTTTAGAGGAAGGTTTGGGCATTGAGGGACAAATTATTTTGGAGTAGTCTATGTTCCCATATTGTGACATTGGGTACACAACATAGACTAGTTACCTTTTAGGGGCCCTCTTGATTATCACTACTATTGTATTTTGTATTAGTGTGGAAGAAGGCAGAGGTGAAACCATCTAGGTCAAGGAATCAATAATCTAAGTGATATATTGGCTGATGGCTAGGATGGAAAGAGTAGCAGTTTAATGAATGGAGGTTGAAGTAATGGAAATAATAGTAGTGGAAGCTAAAGAAGTAGAGGTGGAAATAGTAAAATTATAGGTTAAGTTCATGAAAATAAGACTAGATAAAATTGATTGAAATGGAATGGAAGTGGAATAAATTAGAACAATTATAATGGAAAAAATTGGTAATGTAATTAAAGAGAAAAGGCCCAAAGGGACAATGAAAAGAGCACCCTTACCAAATTAATTTCTAGTGAGAGGCACATTTTATTTTATGGCTTGCAAGCTCAATCCCTTGGCTTGTTTTAGTTCCTCCTCATCCAGATATTGACTTGGATCAACTTATAGTGAAGGTTGTGCCTCATTGAGTGCTTCTTTGGATGGGATCTTAGGTCTATTCCCCTTTGGTTTCCTTTAATAACATCATATTGTTATCCCTACTTATGGAGTAGTCACCTGTTAGGGAAGAGTAGGGGTAGTCATGATGGATGTTAGGGGTTTTTAAACCATCATTTATTCTTCATCAGAAGAATCCAAGAAAATTATCCCCATCTCTTCCCTTCTTGTGTTGTCCCTTCCTTGAGTCAGCTCCTATACTAGATCCTACTTAACCTTTCATAGTTCAATAGCTGATGCTTGAATAAGAGGAGTATGTTCCTCTTCCTCTTAATTAGGGGTAGGTATTTATTCTTCTTGTTTCTATTATTCATGTCCTTTATAAAGTGATGCTTCACCTTTTAGTTGTTTTATCTATTATTGGTATTGAGACATGGGTGGATGTTAGGAATCCTATCCTTAGTCTACTAGTTTTTAATAGGACCTTCCACTCTAGAAGTTAGAGGATCTCCATCCTCTTAGTGGTGGGATCATGAAATTTTCTTGCTAATGTGAGGGAGGGCTCTACTTTTATTACATTCAATAGATATTCACTCAATATCATTATGACTACTATGTGTTTCACTTCATCATCATCCTTGGCATTAAGAAATAAGAAATCATGATAAAATGGCTCATGTTTATATGAGAGGCTAGGGATGTGGATCTATTTTTGGAATTTCCATGGGGTCCCCAATCATTATGGATAAGAGTGGATAATGCATTTACTCTCCTTGAATTTTTATCTTCCCTAAAATTTATCTTAATGGTGTATTGTATCCTCTCAATAGTGATATGGGAAATGTGGAATCTAGATTTCTTGTTATTTATCAACTCTTCATCTATACCATTCCATATATGGAAGGCAATCTCCTATTCAGATACCTTATCAAGAAAAAACTTAGGAAGTTGAAGAGGATCCACCTTATATACAATAACCATGATGACTATATAGTTAGGGTAGAGTTATTAGTCTCCCACATTAATAAGTATTTTGGAAATGCTTGGTGAAATCGTAGCCAAAGGCTGACCATGAATGGATATCCACAATTGAGGGTAGAGGTCCTCTATAATTATGGTGATGTTCTTAACATATGAGTATATGTGAATGGAAGAGTAATAGTCATATATTCTATTCTTAATAACAACTATGTTAAGACTCCATATAACCCCATTGTGCCTATACAATATTCCCATGACAACATATAATAGGTAAGACATCATATAAAATTTCCCCCATGGGACCTCCTATCTCTGTACATAATTTTTTTCTTGTAAACGGGCACTAATGACATCCCCCAATGCATAAGTGTGCTCTTAAGTAATTTTTGATGCCTAAAAGTGTATCACAACTAGTTTAGAGTGTTTAAGAAACACTTCTCATTTTTAGATTCAGGGAAACCATTGCATGAGTTTCCTATTGTGATAATCCTATTATATTTGGTGGAATAGAGGCCAATGAAAGGAGTTATTTCACAAATTTATATTGATTAGGTGTTGGGAGCACCCCTAGCCTAATAGTTAACTTTGCAAATAATGAAGTAATCTAAGTTGAGAGTAGTGAATTGTGATCAAAATCTAATCTAATAAATAATCTAAGATGAATATTCACAAAAAAAATTAAACTAGAGTGACTCAATTAAAAAGGGAGCAAAAAGAAGGGTAAGGTAGAAAAGAAATGTGCTACTAATCTTTAATTTAGACATATGACAAAGTTCTAATTTCATCTAGACATACACTTAACCAATATATGACATGAAGTATCATAATCTCAAATCCTATCACACATCAGGAAAACATCAAAGGATAATAAGAAATAATGCAAATAAGAACCATATTTACTTTAAAGGTTTACTCCTACAAGAAAATATAATTATCCTAGTTGCAAGAAGAGCAAAGAAAGTGAAATAAACCTAGGAACTTTCAATCAATCTAGCATTGGCACAAATTGACAAATCTACATTGAAAGGTACACATTCAAAATTCATAATAACCATTCAAATCTAAAATCTAGATCAAACAAATGAGATACAATCCATAATAACAAAATATATAAGCAAACATGGACAAACTTTGTAGAACTCTTTGCTTATATTAATTTGCTCAAAAGTTACAAATGGTTTTTGTCTCAAAAACTCCCTCCCTTTTACAATGGAAAATACCTCTTTATATAGATAATTCATGAGGTATGTCAGTTAGTCATCTCAAATTACATTAGTACAAGTGTTAGAGATACTTGTCCCTTTTACAATGTTCTAGAATACACTAGACACTTCCTAATGGACTAACCTATAGGCAATGTAATTTACAAGTTGTACACACCTTTACAAAAAGAATATTCTCTTTTATAATATTATACACACTTAGTTACAAAAATAATATTCCTAACTCAACTAGCTTGATCTTGGGGTCCCTTTGCTACTAGAGTGCCATATTTTTACTTTTTCAAGATCTTCATTGCCTTGGCATGTTACTCATATATTAAATTTAGATTAAAAATAGGCTCCATGAAGAGTTAATCCCCTTAGTTTTCTAGGCTTCTAAGATCTTTTTCATCTCTTCTCAAATCCTCCTTGATACTTCTAGCTTCACTAATCATTTCTTATATTGTTAGAATCATGTCCATGATCCTACTATTATCCATTCCAATCTTTCCTTGTCTCTTGTTCCTCAATTCTAGTATGACTAGGGTGGCTTTGAGATTAAACTCATCTTTAGTAATGAGACCCATGGAACTAAGTGTGGATAGTTCATTAATCATGGTCCCAAGTATATGATCCATCTTGTTTTCAAACTATTTTCCACCCTTAAGAACATTTTATAGGTTTTTAGACCATGTGCTTAAACTTTTAATCTTATCCACTAATAATCCCATGGATATGTTCATATGGGATAGGTTGATTGTCTTGAAATTAGGAATTTGATCCTCAGTCATGATATTTATCAAATTCTTTGTTTTGTCCCTTGAGCTCTACCATTGGTGAATTAGGCTCTTGGCTACTACATCCTACTGGCTTAGTACACTTTGTCTATACTTTATTGACTTCAAATAATTGAAAATTTCAAATAAAGTCTCTTCAAACATTTTGAACATAACATCTAGGACTAACAATACATCTTCTTTATCCAAATTCTCCTACTAATGGATGCCTTTAAGGGTTGCTTACAATTGTGATAAATATACTTGGGATAATTCAAGTACATTATCTTAAAATATTAGGTTCTTACTAGGATTTTTTCCTCATATTAGTGTTAAATGGGTTAATGGATCTATCTTTTGCTAAGTGATCTCCTCACCACCAACTATGGCCTTATTCTCCATTAATCTTTGCAATCTAGTTATCTTGGGATCAAACTTGACTCCCACTGATGATTTTAGCACTTTAGGAGTTGGGATCTCCATTTGTGCTCTAATTGAAGATCCTAAAGTAACCATCCTTTTCTCCTCTTCCTTTTACAAGGTTAACTATCCATGGCTTCATCTCTTCATGAATAGGGATATTGATGGCTTGCATCATAGCCCAAGGATGGTGCCTAGTTGAGACCTTTTGTAATTTAGGTCCATATATGAACCAATATAGAATGGTTGGTCTATAAATCAAGTTCTCTTCACTAAAGAGATTGACTTCACTCAAAGGACGAGTGAAAATCACCTTGTGCTTTTTGGTCTTTAATAGAACCATGGCCAACTTATCCTTTATTTTTAGTGGGGTGGAAACAAGAACTAAGTACAAAACTTCTTTTTCTTTCTCTTCCTTTAATTCCTCCACCTGGGTTTCTTCTTCATTGGACTCATAGACACTGGAAAAAATTATACGTGCATCCTCAATTATTTCTCCAGGGTCTAATGCTACTATGTGAATTTCTTCAATTGGCAATCTTGGTTCTTATACTTGGATTGAGGAGGATGGAATCTCATCAAGCCTTCTTTATTATAGCCTCTACTCAATCTATGATTAAGGTTTGGGATCTACTTATGACTGAGATATTAGAGGTCTAGTAGTTGTACTACCTAGTAAATTATACTAATTTGGCCCCAATTATCATCTATCATCTCCCTTTTATTCCTTTAGCATCCTCAATTTCAGATTGATGTTGTGTTATTTCAATCTCCTAGTGACCTCAAAGAATAAAGATGATTTTGTGTAGATAAGGTCAAAAGGACCAGGCTAGTGATCATAAGGTATAACCAACATCCCTTTTTATTTCAAGTGCTTCTTGACTCTTCCATGGGGATCCCACTACCTTAGGTCATCAATTTATATATTTAAATATGTTCTATGTTTTGAAGTTACCTCAATATTGTCCCATAATGAAAACACAATCCTACCAATGGTTATGAGGAGGGTGTTAATCAATCCCTTCCTTTTGGTCTTACAAATACCATCTATTCTATTTCATATTTGATAATCCACTTCTTATTCTACTAGTTTAATTGGTACATGGATAGGTAGCCTGAGTGGGGTACATTGGGTCCCTTCATTCCTAATGATTGTGTAATCTGGATATATCCATATATCCCCCATGGATTTAATAGTATTCTTTATTAGTGGGTTGACCCTCATCATTGGGATCCCTGTGATGGATTCACTAAGGTATGGGTAAACACAATCACATATGAAATTGATGTGATCCCTATATTTGAATATGTGTAGCTTTGAATAGTATTTTGAAACTATTTGTGTTCCATTGGGTGACCATTCCTTCAAGTTGGGAATCTTTGTTGTAGCAAGAAAGGCATCCAAAAGGTATGCCATCATGTAGAATTGAGTCCTAATCTTCTTTATTGAAGAAAACTATCTACTCAAAGCAATGCTAATTACTTCACCTAGAGGAGGGGTGATCTAATTCTCAACCATGAAATAGACTAAGGGCATCCAAATTTTATCTACATTTATAGTGGTTGAATTACCACAAAACCTATTCATCATTGTTATTACAAGTCTTAATTGACTAATGGGGATGCTATTGTTGAAGTCTTGGAATACTTGATTCTCAAAATATAGCCTTAGGGAAAGGATGCTCTTTAAGTCATTTTCTTTGGCCTAGTTGTTGATTGTGGTTAGGTCTACTTGGTCTTTCATTAATTTATAATAGTTTTCAAAGGCTAGGGGATAAATGTAAGCAATTTTCTTGAAACTACATTCATGCACAATCATGCCCTTATTTATTTTAGCATCTTTAAAAATGGGATAAATAATGTCTATAAATTGGAATAGCTCAAGTTTCATCATTACATAGTCTAGACCATTCATTTAGATGGTGACTATGTCATAGTATCCTCTCTTTATAGACACATTCTTCTCCTCTTCTTTCATGATAGCGAGTTATTATTTGATGCTTTAGAAAATCTTAGACCAATTGTTGTCTCTTGTGTTTAATGTTGTGGCATCAAACTCTGTGTCTTTGAAAATCCTTCCTTCTACAACCAAGGTCAAATAAATCTCTACTTCTTCCTTAGAAACACTTTTTTGAGCTACCATAGTTGTGAATTTTGTTAAATTACTCACTAGTGGACTACACTTCAGCTCTAGTTTGAATTATTCTTGAATATATGATAATTCAACTCTCCTTGACTCATTTATAATAATCATAGGGTTAAATTATGGCTCTCATATTTTCTAGGGATTTTTAAAAGGTTTTCACAATGATTTAATGGTTGTAGCTAGTTTAAATGTGAGCTTCATGCCTTAGATTTTATTTGGATCATGTATTCATACCTTTTCCTTTTTTGATTCCATAAAATATTCAAATCTATCATGTCTTTCTTATGTGACATTGTCATGGCATCTCTATGGTATATTTATCATTAATATTTTAAAAAAGTAACTGTTGTCCTTTAAAAATACCTCTTTGCTTCATGTTGTTGGATTTTTCTCGCATGGATCAATGCAGGTTATTGATCTCAATACAAGGGATTGAACTCCATTAGCTACTTTTTCATATTCATCATGGTTGTGATACTTGTCACTGCCACATTCACTATGGATTTATTGAAAAGTCCACCTTCATCTTGCATTATTGGAAAATCTTTGCCTAGATGAACACACTTTGTTGATCTCAATTCACTAGGTTCTATCTTTTGCTCCATGTACCATTGATTAAAATGTGTATGAAATCCATATACCATAAATATTTGGAATTTGTTTGGGATTTAATCCATGGCATGTAGCTATGCCACTTGTCATCTCTATAGTCATTCACAAGGCTCTTTAATTTTTACCCTTCATTACGTATCGTTAGATATTATTTGGTTGGATCAATGCACTCTATCAGATCTTGATCTAAGGTGTGGAATACCATTGGATATTTAATGTAATTTTGTCAAAAATGTGACTCTGGGCTCTATTGAAGTTTTGACTAAACACTCACCATCAATCAAAATGTGTACGCTTGATCATGTACCATCAATCTTCAGGAAGATGACTGAGCTTTATTTTGGGGTTGGGGCTTGACTTTTAAATTTTAATATCACACTATTAAATCTCCATCACCTAATTAAATGTACATTATTAATCAATTTTCTTGACTTATTGACTTTATCTTGCACTATTGGATCATTTTTGCCTGAGTGAATGCATGTTGTTAATCCTACATACCATAAAATAAAGCAAGTGAGGCTCAAGAAATATAGAGAACTTATGCTAAAGTTTTTAAAATATGGTTTTACTCATGTTGATAAACACAATAAAACCTTAGGATAAATTTTCAGGATAATTTTTAAATCATGATAAATCAACCTTGTAGATAATAAAAGACAACATAAAGTTTTATCCTAAGGTTTTTATTATATTAATAAATGCAATTAAAACTTTAGGATAAGGATTTATGCTAACTTTAGAAAAAAGGGGATCTTGTAGTTAATTATACCACATGAAACATAGGCTAAGGGGCCTTGGGACATAAAGGATCAAGTGTAATTTTTTTAGACTAAGGTTCGCTTGTGTTAATAAACATGATTAAACCTTAGTCTAAAAATTAAACTAAGTATATGACATGATTAACTATTCTTGCACAAACTACTCCTATGTAAATTTGAATTTAATTCAAAATGATTTGAGATATGACAATTAGAATGAGGGTTTGAAGTTGATCAAACATTGAGTCAACTTGGTATTTAATAGACCAAAGGCTAGTAAAAGATCAAATTATCAACTGAACCACAAAACCCATAAATTTTCCATTCCAAATGGATTTTATTAATCCTATAACTTGAAGCACAGTGATCCAATGTTAGAAAATTTAGACAAGACCAAACTAGAATCATGTCCAAATATGCCACCCAAAGCAAGTTTGGATGATCTTCAAATAAAAAAATGTGCAAACAAGCTAATGGTACTCTGATTAGGTTAATTTTCAATTTTAAGGCAATAATTTGAAATAAGGGTCCCCTTTTATAAATGGGGTAATTTTGACCTCAATAAATGGAAACTTCTAGGGGAAAAATAGAAATATGTTAGAATTTAGAGACTTTATATCAGATTAATAACTAGATTACTCATTCCACTTTATTAAGTACCATTATTAAGATCAATTCATGGTTAAAACAAGTTGTACTCATGTAGGATTGGGATAAAACATTAAAACCTAGTCATGTTGTGTTTTTTCTTTGATTCCACATACTATATACCATGGGATTTAGGGAATAACTTTTATAATCCATGAATTTAACCATTAACATTAAGTTACATGTTTAGATGTTCATTAAGAATCATGCTTTAGCTCAAGAAAGGCTTGGAAATTTCTCTACTACCAGCTAGGAATCCATATACATAATAGAGATTCCTTTAGCTCCACTCTAAGCCTTGCTCCACTACCAACTAGGCATCCATAACCATGATGGAGATTACCAGAATCACCTCTACTTAGAAAGCTCTTTAATTTTGCAATAAATTCTTATTTTGTGATTTTTAAATCATTTTTTATTTTCTAGAAAAGGTTGGGAACCATGTTAGGTAGGTTTTAGGATTTGGTCAAATGTTTGATCTTTATAAAAGAATCTTTTATTGTAACCTCTATCCCAAGTAATGATGTTTGTTAAGTGAAAACATGACTATGCCCTAATGATTCATGCTTTCATCGTATATGTGCAATTCTTCTTACAATCAAGCTTAGATTATAACAAGGCTTAAAATCTCAAGGACCAATTAACCTACCTATTAGTCTTTACTAGTTTCTCTAAACTATAATATTAAGCTTACATTTCAACAATCCAAATTCAACCACTATTGAGAGGTCATACTTAAATTCTTGATTGATGAAATTCTTGAGCAATTAGGAGTGTTGAGTTGAGGACTGTCCAAAAGGACTTATTGAAAATAAGATACAAAGGATATAAATCAATCACACCAAACACAAATGAAACAAGTAAGAAAATATATACAAACACTATGTACAAATAAGGGACAAGAATGAATAAGAAAGAAACTAATCTAAAGGCTACCTAAAATAACTTTAACCAATATTACAGTTTACTCCATAAATACTTTAGGTTGGACAATAGATAAATAATGCTTAAGGTATTCCAATTGGTTGGAAATGTAAAATCCACTCCTTATATGTCTTATAATTTAAAGGTGTTATCTCTCAAAGTCTCTACAATTAGATATGGGCCAATCCATAGAGGTGTGAACTTCCCATGCTTTCCTTTTGGTTATAAGGCTTTATCCCAGAGAAGAACTGGGATTCCTTGTCTAAAAACCTTCATCTTTGGATGCTTGTTGAACCACCTCTTAACTTTGGTTTGGTGTCTAATTAAATTAGCAAAATCTTCCTCTCTTACATCTTCCATCTATATGATGTCAAGTAGCCTTGAACTTGTAAATTATTGATCCTCTTTTATGCACTCCTGCATGAACCTTTATTTTGGTAGATTGAGTGTGATGGGAAATATAGGTTCTTAAACATACACTAATATGAATGGTGATACCTAGAGATCTTTCCTAACTCTAGTTTTATCTACCTAAATGGAATAATTAAGTAACTTGTGTCATGTTCTTGGTTTATAAACTATATACCTATTTTTGTCTTTCATCAAGTTCTTGTTTTTTTATTCTAACACTGTTACCTTGAGGATAATGTTTTGATGAGAACTTGAGAACATTTTTGTTATCATATGCCCATTCAGTGATCTCAATGGATATAAAATTATATCCATTAACATAGAATAGAGATACTAGTGTCCCAAACCTTGTGCATATGTTCTCTTCTAAGAATTTGATCACCTATTTAGTCTTGTATGCTTGGTTACCATTTTCTAATCCATCTTGTGTAGTATTCAATAGAAGTCAGAACATACTTGTGACCATCAAAGGAATTGGGGTTGATGACCCTGATAAAGTTTAATCCCCATTGATCAAATTTGTTATCAATGATGATTGGCTTCAATTGCATGGCTTCTTTGGGCTCTTTAGTGTTGAATATCTAACATGAATGACATTATCTCACATATTTTTGAACTTCTTTGGAGATAGTAGGCTAGTAGTAACCAACCCTAAGGATAATGTTGGTTGTTATTCTTCTAGATGGATGCCCACTTCCTAGATTTTCATGAAGAGTGCTCAAGATCTCAACTACTTCTTCATTAGAGACACACCTTAAGTAGATGACATCAAAGTTATTTTTGTATAGTACCCCATCTTTGATCAAGAAATGGGTTGCCTCGAGCCTCAAATCTCTATTTTTATCTCTAATAAATATTATAGGATAATGACCATTGATTAATAGATGAACAATAGGATCATACCAATCACTAGATTAAAAAAATTGTTGATCAACTTACATAACACTCAGCTTGGGATTAGTATTAACAATTAACTAAAATTAAACAAAGACATCTTACCAAATTGAAAGTCTTCATCTCAATATCATACTTTTGAGATAAAAACATCCACTTACCTCTTCTTTCTCCAAGTTCACATTGACTCAACATTAACTTAGTGGTAGGATCTGGTAGAATTGCATGCATTTATTCCTAAGAATATAATGTCTAAACTTTTTTACTACCTTAACTAAAGAAAATTCTTGTTTTTTAATCAAATAATAGTTATAATCAAAATATTTAAAATTATTGCTCATAAATTCAATAGGGTGATCACATTTATCTACTTTATAAGTTAGAATAGTATGCATGGTGTGATCTAAAGAAAAGGAATAAAGATAAAAGTCTTTAGTAAAGTATAGACTTATCATCACAAGGGCTTGTCCAATTACCTCTTTGATGTCCATGAAATATTTATTGAACTCTTAATTTCATGTGATATTGACATCCTTATTCAACATGTCATTCAATGGATTTAAAATTTATGCAAAACCAGAAATGAACTTTCTTACAAAGTTGATTTTACCAAATAAAAACTTTAGTTCCTTCCTACTATTAAGGGGTTCTATTTTTGATATTTCATTTACTCTATAAATGTCTATAGATATCCCATCCTTTCTTATTACATATCCTAATATCTTTCCTTTAGTTAGACAAAAAAAAAATTATTGGGATTGAGAGAGATTCCATACCTTCTACATCTTTCAAATACTTGTTGAACATGCATAATGTGATCATCCACATTTTTAGAAAAGATAGTTAGATCATCCATGTATATGATAATTCACTTACCTATGAGGCCTTGGAATGCATTTTCCATATCTATTTGAAAATTTTCCCCTATATTGATTAGTCTAAAGGGCATTCTCTTGTAAGCAAAAATGCCCCCAATTAGTAGTAAATGTAGTCTTCATTTTATCTTCTTTGTTCACAGTTACCTGGTTATTACCTTAAAATCCATCCAAAAATGACATCATAGCTAAACCAAAAACAATTTGTATTACATGGTCAAGAGAAGGTGAAGGATAGTTATCCTTTTTGGTTGATCTATTCAATTTTTTAAAGTCAATGCACAATCTGATTTCACCATTTTTCTTCCTGGCTGGTACTAAGTTAGCTACCCAAGTGGAGTGTCTAATGGGAAACACAATTTTGGCGTCTAATAGATTCTTAACTTTTTTGTATATTAATGTTTCTAGTATAGGGTTGACTAGCCTCTATTTATATCTAAATGGATTACATGCTTCTTTAATAAAGTCTATAAGGTCTAAGTCTTATAAACCCAAATTATTTCAAATTATTCTATAAGGTCAAAAAAAATTCTGGGTCATTATCATAAAACCCATTTGTCCATCTTTCCAAGAAATTAAAAAAACTAAGTGTTTGGGCTCATCTCTAGGCCAACTTAGGTTCTCCATGTTACTTTAATTATTCTAAAAGGTTAAGTAAGTTATCTTCACAAACCTAAGTTACATTTTCCACATTAAATTGGAATTATGTAATGACCTTATTTCTCATAAAAGATGAGTAAAATAGATTCATAACCCTACAAAGAACTAATTAGAAAAATCTAGGGTTTTAAATTTACTTCACTTTATTAAAGTCATAATTAAAATCAATGCATGTTTGTAAGTATAAAGTCTTCTTAAGCTTAGACCAAATTAGGGTTACAAAGTTACTTGACTTCATAGACCAAATCAAGTAAAACAATTCATGAAACCTGATGGTCATCGAAACACTTATGTGGCTTTCCTCACACATGTCACTTAGTTTTCATTAATGCATGGGTTAATATAAATATTAAAAATTCCATATCAATTTGACCTAGATTTCAAATTATTAAACATAATTGTTACCCCTACAAATATTGAGTGACATTGTTTGAGATTTTGGAGTGATTTTAGCATAAAATCTTCACAACCGATTTGTAGTCAAAGAATAATTACTGAGTTTTCAAAAGTATTTACCAAGTCTTTATAGTGTTCATCATAATGAATGTTAGAAGTATAATAAGAAGTAACTCTAATTGAATAAATTCTTGAGATTTGACTTGAAAAATTTTTAGGGCCAATTAGGAAAGGAAAGGCAAAATCAAAGAAATTTGGGAAGTCAAAAGAAGAAAGGATGAAGTATGAATACAAGGGATATCCCATTGAGTCTTATATTGCATCCAAATTTTCATAAATTAATGACACTAACATGGGACATGTTTCCATAACTAAATTTTTGGAAATATCTAAAGCCACTACCAAAACACCACTCATGTTAGTAATGACAAATAGTGAAATCTTGCAAGCTACACCTTTCCTAAGTTTTGTACAACTACCTAAATTTGTTTTAGAACGTGATAAGTATTATGATTCTCTCACTAGAATAGTAAAAGATACTACTAGAAATGTGGTGATCAAATCAAATGTTCAGTATTTTAACTATTGTTTAAGATCCCAATAGGATCTAAATTAATAGAATTATCCATGGAAAAGGATAAAAATATTTGGGAGAGTAAAATAGTAGTGTATCAAGATAATGAATACTACTTATATAAATAAATCAAAATATACCTCTAGGTTCTCAAGGTAAATAGTGAGGTTTGACTTGGTCTAAGAAGTTGATGACATCACACAATTGTTATGTAGAATCAATGGAGAGAAGAATGCCAAGAACTTTTCCCTCTGCATGTATGCTTACATAAGGGATGTTGATGTCAATAGAAGTTGTGCTAAGATTTAATTGTCAAGGATGATAAATGATAACATTGATCATCAGTTGATTAATGTATTTCAAACTCTTGATTTCAAAATGACTTCATATTTAGTATACGTTACAACATCTAATGGAGTTTTTTCTAGGCTAACTACAAAAGGGCTAATGGTAATAAATCTCATTTATGAATACTACCCTTAATTAAATTTTTATAAATATTTAAAGCACTATAAAAGGGTAAATGATGCATTATTATATGAAGTCATTTATAAATTGAATGTTTCTTTGAAGGCCAAGAGAGTATCTAATGCAATTTGGGAGGTAGTTTCCCATTTTGGAAGTATTTTTATTCAATTTTTTACTTTCACATGCATTAGAGTTGGTAGTTTCATAGGGACACTAGTAGCCATTAATTTTAGGAGATATTATTGATCATCAAACAATAAATTTGGTATAATAAAATGGAGATAAGGCCAAATCAGTTGATGAATGGATAGAGAAAATGATACAAACTACATAGAAATAGTTTTTAGAGGTTCTAAGTAATTTAGCTAACATTGACAAGAAATTGGCACATCTAAAAACAATGATGGAGATTGAAAGTGAAAATGGAATATCTAAATTGAAACAAGATATACTTTAATGAATAAATGCTTTAAGTGAAAATATTTTGATTGAAGAAAATATTATTCTAGAGGGATCAATGATGAAATCAAAAAAAGAACACATCATATATTTTTGCATGCATATTTTTGGATCCATGCTTGAAAAAATGAAGACTTTGGAAGAAGATGGTCACAATGTAAAAATAGATCTAGAGGATTGTATCTCCTATCTCATGAGTGTTTGGTCAAAATTAACACCAAGGACACATGAACAATTACATTAGTAATTCAAGCAAGTATTTGAAAAGGCCATGACTCCATTCATAGTGAAATCAATAAAAGAGTTAATAAAAAGTCAACAATAGGTCAAGAGGCTGAAACCCTATCTTGAGAGGGTAAAAGGTTATTATAAGATGCTATAAAATGAGCTGTTGAGATTCAAAATAGAAAAGCAATCAGCTACCAAGTTAGATGATGTAGTCATTCATTTTATGATGTCACAACACATCAACTATAGATAAAAGTGTAGAATAGAGGTTCATGAATTGGAGTGATTTTTCTTTATTCTCTCCTCAACTTCTTATATTTTATTCAAATGACTTGGAAAATGTATTTAGAGTAATTTTTTTAAGTAGTTATTTTATAAGCAATGTCACTTGGAGAAATTACTTGTAAAAGTAAGTTTCTTGATAAAGTGAAAGACTCAAGTAACTTGGCTAAATGTCATTACTTGAAGTCATTTTGTAAAAAAAAATTAAATAAGTGAGCTGTATGTAAAAATAAGTTGTATTTGATCCAAACAATAATACTAAGAGGATCTACATGTCACCAACCATTGCATGCCATACATGATAAATTCAAGGAAGACGTCTCCCAATAGTTTTTAGAATTTGATGTAATACATGGGGAATTCAAGGAGTTGTCTCCTAATTATATTTGATATCTAAAACTAGTATAAATATGAGAAAAGACCTACATACAAAGGATTGGTAATTTTTGGAAAGCATTTTGTAACTATTGTACAAATAATTTTAAGAAATATAAAGTTGTGTTTAGATTTTTGTATGTTTTTTGTATGAACTTTGTTTAAAGTGAATAATAATAAATTTGATTTATGAGGAAATTTGTGTCTAAGGAGATTTTTTGGTGCACTCTATGAGGATTAAAATAGTAAACATTGTGTTATCTCTTAATCTAAATATGAGTTCAAATCTTTCTTAATCATTTTCTAATTTTTTTTTATCATATCTTATATGCTTATATATTTATATGGATATAATAATTTTTACAAAAACTAATTGTTGTGATGTACAATTTCTTTCTTTTTCATTGATTCTAGTCTTTTCATTCTCTACTTTCTAAAAACTTTTTTGCATAATTTCTAAATTAGCTACTTATTTACTACAAAAACACTTTCTTATAGTTCATAAACTTTATGATTAAAGTAATACATGAAAATAAGATAACTTGAGTATATCATGTTCATAATTTGTATAAATTTTTAAAAACTAAAAGTGTGAATAGTTAAAGCAGATAAGGATAAGCATATAGGAGCTTCACCATTAAATGAAGAGAGTTTAATCCCATGACTACTTAGGTATCTTTGCTAGCCTACAAAATATCTAGTTGATAGTTTCTAGTGACTCTACTGGGGAAATGAACTGAACTAGAGATAAATTAGATTATCCACACAAGGTTAATATAGATTTAGACTAGTGGCCAACTATCCAAAATTACAAATTTTTCACACTATTGTGTAAAAATCTACATGGAAAATAAAGGCACACTTGTGAATAGAAACACATTTTTATGATGATAGCTTTACTTGTCTACAAGAAATGTTTTGTTTATCTTAAGTTATTGCATGTTAAGTAATCACTTACTAAGTCCTTGTTTATAAATCTAAAGTAACTTAAATAAATCTTTAGAGAAGCATAAGTTCTTCAATTTATAAAATCAACCTTTCACTAGGGCAAGAAGAGCTCAAGGCCAAACTAACGACTTCTTTCAATTGCAAGAAAGGTTTAATTTTATCTTCCCTCCCCAAACCATAACAATAAGAGTAAGTATTTCACCTATTAGACAAGTGAAAACTCTTTTGAATCAGCTACAAAATAATTCATCAAGAATAATCTAACCTACTAATCCTTAATTCTTTATTCCTAGAAGAATGGAAAACCAACTTCTTGTCCCTTAGGGGGTAGTAATTGGCATATTGAATTTAACTCTTCCTCTTTATGGCTTTCCTAAGAGGTCAATAAGTAACTTTCCTAATTCATATGGGATGGAAAATTGAGTCCAAATGAGCACTTATATGCTTTCTTTATAGCCTATGGAGTGATCAACATTGAGCATGAAGATGTGTCAATCAGACTCTTCATTGAAACCTTACATCATTTAGCTACAAAATGGTTCTACCATTTTCTCCTAAAACCATAAAAAATTGGTCCATTATGCATAAACACTCTTTAAAAATGTTTAAAGATATATAAGACTCACACATATTGCTCACCCAGTTGACTTAGCTTAAAATAGAACTGCATGAACACATGTGGGATTTCATTGCTAGATTTAATATACTACTCTAAAAAAACCTTAGGTTGCTCAACCCACTAGTGATAATTAGAAGTTTTTTTCATCAATTCTCAATTACCATAGGTTAGCTATCAATTTTATAGATTAGATCCTACTAATTTTTTGATAGCTCAAAACATTGGTACAAAGGTTGAAGATGACCTTATTATGGCTGGAAAGATTGATAAAAACAACTTCCAAGGTTAAATTTTATACTTTGAATACATTATAAACCACTAATAATCCCCTATTATAAAAATTGGCTAATGACTTATTATAAGTTAAAACACAAATTTATCAAGGCATTCATTTTGATCCTATCAATAATGCACCTACATGCAATTTCAATAATTAGAACTAGAATCACACTGCTAGACCTCCATAGAGACTAACAATTGAAGATGCTCTAAAAAACACATTAAAATGAATGAATAATATCACATGGCTATTGATTTTGATAAAATATTTGTTGATGAGGATGATTTTGTAGATCTTATTGGTGACTCTAATATAGGTTACCTTGAATATGAATCAGAAAGTGATTATGAAGAAAGGCTCAAAGATGATCATAGTCAATCTTTTGTTGTATTTATAAGATCATAAAATCAGCAAGTTGGTGAAAAATCTTCCAAGGAACAAAGGAAAGAGAAATAAGACTCTAGGTCAAATGTTAGCATTCTCAAAAGAGGCATTCCTTTGCCTACTTCTCTTAATCCAAAAGATAAATATGCAACATCTTCTTGTCAACCTCATAATTAGGTCACTCATACTTCCAAAGCTAATCCTACTTTGTTTATTTCCATCCCTTCATGTTCAAAGTAAAGGATCAAAAAATGCATTAATACTTCAAAATGTATTTATAAAACTACCTCTCCCACATATGCTTCCATATTAAAAAGAATAGAGCCATTCTATGTATCCCTCTTGATCAATGGGTTCAAGTTAAAAAATTATATATTAGATTTTAGAGATTTTGATAATGTCATGCCAGCTAAAGTAGTTGATGCCCTTGGCCTCACTCTAACTAAGCCAATAGGGAGATGTTACTAAATGGAAACACAAGTTTCCTTGATTAAACAAATCAAATATGCTCAAGATATTCTAGTGGATTTTCTAGATAAGAGGTTTAAAATGACAATTTTGGTAGCAAATATTCCTATTTCCTATGGAATGTTGTTGAGTAGAAACTTTTGCAAAGAATTGGGAAGAGAAGTCAAGATGGATTGTTCTTGTACTCATCTTCCAATGAAAGGTGTAAATTAGAAACTTGATCCTAAGAATAAATCCAAGTATACATTTTCTAAGTCAAATGATCCAAGATCATAAATTATTTTTGAAGAATCATATCATGGAGTCTATTACCTTGAATTGGGCAAGGATGTACAAGATTGAGAGACATAAGAAGAAGAGAAAATATGGATGCTAGAATTTGATGATAGTGTTATTCCCTTAGTTTGGGTGATGGGATTGTATTGATATCACCTGATGGTAAGGTATATCCTTATTCTAATAAACTAATGTTTGAAAATACTAACAACATAGAAGAGTATGAAGCACTATTGTTAGGAATAGAACAAGAAAAAGAAAAATGATTGATACTTTTAAAATCACAATGAGATGTTAAGTTGATTTTAAAGCAAATTTGTGGACAATACCAAGTAGAGAAGGATAAGCTAAGTCACTACCATGATCGAGTTCTAAGTTCAACACTTAATTTTGTATCCTTTTCAATTAATTTCATTCCTTATGATTAGAACTCTAGAGCTAATTCTCTTGTAGTTATTGTATCTCTACTCATGCTAAATCAATAGCCTACACTTTTTCAAGAAGGTGACTATAGATGGTTTTCCATCCAATGGTTCTAAATAATGATGATCAATGGTAGTTATTTAATGATGACAAATAGATATCCACTTTCCTTAAACAACAAGATAATTTTGAATAATTATATTTTCAAGGAAGTAGTTAACTTCCACGCTAGACAATAATAGGTAATACTGACCTTAAACATGATTATAATGAAGATTTGATTCAATTTAAGGGAAATAAAATTCCTAAAGGGTTAGTTTATTTAGAATAAATTTTTGATAAGAATGATCAATTTCTAAATAAAAAGAGTATGGTGAGAGTTCTTTTCCAGAAGTACATCAGGTTAATTTGGGTACTAAAAAAAATCCCAAGATGATCAAAATTGGAAAATGTTATTCCCAAGAGGAAAAATAAGCATTAATTAAGCTTCTTAGGAAATATATTGGTGTTTTTTATTGGTCCTAAAAGGACCTAAAAAACATTCAACCAAAATAGGTACAACATTACATTCCACTTTAGCCAGAGGTGAAACCTTTTAGGCAATATCTTTACCATCATAACCCAACAATCACATGTACTATCTTTACTAAAATATGGAAGCTACTTGATGCTAAGATCACTTACCCCATTCATTATTTGTCATGGTTAGCTAACATTATCTTAGTAAGAGAGAAGAATGGATAAATATGTTTTGTGTTGATTTCCATAATCTTAATCAAGATTCTTTGAAAGATAACTATCATTTGCCTATTATGGATCATACCTTGAAAGTAGTTAAAGGGTCAGAAATGTTTTCCATGTTAGACAAAAAAATCTAAGATATAATCAGATAAAAGTGGTGGAAGAGAATCAGTGCAAGATGTATTTCAAAACACCATGGGTGACATTTTCCTATCAAAAGATACCCTTTGGGCTTGTTAATTTTAGATCTATTTTTCAATGAGTGATAGATCTGGCATTTGCAAATCCAAGGAACAAGATTATAGTTACATATCTTGATGAATTGATAGTCATATCCAAGAAGAGAGGAAATCATTTAGCTAATTTAGAAAAGGTTCTCATCTAGTGAAGGAAACATGGGATCTTTTTGAATCCTAAGAAATCAATATTTATTGTGACTGAAGGAAAACTTCTTTGTCATATCATCTCAAAGGAAGGAACACAGATTGATCTAGAAAGGGTGAAAGCCATTCAAAGTATACCTATGCCTACATCAAAGAAGAGGGTAAATTCATTGTTTAGTAAGGTTAACTTCATTAGAAGGTTCATTCTTGAATTTTCCAAGTTAACTCACCATATTTATGACATGATGAAAAAGAAGCAATAATTCAAGTGGAATGTTGAAGGTAAGATGGAATTTAAAAATATTAAATCCGCCATAACTCAATCTCCAGTGTTGGTTTCTCCATATTTTAGTAAGGAATTTATTTTTTCTTGTTTTTATTCTAAACATACCATGTCAACCATACTTTTACAAAATAATGATGAAGATATTAAATCTCCCATAGCTTTCATGAGCCATCCATGGAAAAGTTATGAACTAAAATATACACAGATGGAAAAACATGCCTTTGTTGTACTGAAAGCATGCAAATCCTTCAGGTACTATATCTTATCTTCACATAATAAAGTGTATGTACTTGAAACTATACTTAAATCTATTCTAACACAACAAGATTTATGATTTCTAAGAAGCACCTGGGTAACTAAGGTTCAAGAGTTTGATCTTGATATCAAACCAACAAAGCTAATGAGAGGAAGAGGCTTGTGATAACTAATGATAGAAATTAAACTAGATGACACAGATACGATGATATATTTACTTTAAGATGAATCAGATGAAAATATTCCAATGGTTCTTTTTTTTATCTTTTTGACAAATGGTATAGTAAGATTACTTTCTTCTTAACTTATGGAGAATGTCTAGCTCATCTTACACATAAGTAAAATGCACCATCAAGTTAAAGTTAAAGGATTTTTCCCTTTGGGACAATGGTTTATATACAAGATTAATTGATGTTATCTTCCTCTATTATGTGGATAAATAATAGAAAAAATAGACTACATGAACAATTTCATGATAGAGCATGTGGAGGTCACTTTTCAACACAAGTTACAACACATAAAATCCTACAAGCAAGGTACTATTGGCCCACTCTTTTCATGATAGATTGGATTGAGTTTTTAAATATCAAGCATGTCAAAATTTTATGGGACATATAAATTTACCAGCATTGCCTTTAAAACCAATCATAATCAATAAATCATTCCACTAGTGAAGCATAAATTTTATTGGCATGTTGAATACTTCTTCAAGTACTAGCCATTGTTATGTATTAACCACCACTGATTACTTCAAAAAGTGGGTAGAATCTATTCCTATCAAGCAAGTCACTTCTAAATTTGTATGTGATTTTATCAAGGAAAATATTATAGTGAGGTTTGGTGTTCCTCACAAGATAGTAATAGATAATGTAGCTAAATTTTATTTAGTTGAACTAACTCATTTACATTATCTATATAGAATAGATGTAGTTCACGCTTCAAATTACTATCCTCAAGGGAAGGCCAAGCCAAATCAAGTAATAAGAACTTTATGACTATCATATACAAGCTAGTGGATGATAATCAACATACCTAACACAAGAAACTATTTCATGAAATATGGGCTAACAAAATAACTCCAAAAAAAAGCCATTGGCATGTCACCATTTTAGTTTTTATATGGAATAGATGTTAAAATACCCATCACCATAGATTTTATTACTTTATAATTATCTAAGGTTATTGAATATCCAACTTATCAGGATTCACTTGATAATAGGATTATGTTTTTATTTGAATTACAATAAGTTCATACCCATGTTGTGGATTGTTTAACTGATCATCAAATGAAAGTACATAATATTTTTAACAAAAAGAGTCAATAATTTTTTTTGAAGTTGGCAACTTGGTCCTTTTTTGGGATAAGTGAAATTAATCAAAAGAGATGCATGATAAATTTGATTCACTATGGAAAGGGCCTTTCAAAATAAAGAAAGTTGCTGGAAAAGATAGCTTCATCCTAGCCTACTAGGATGGAATTAAATTGTTGTTGCCTTATAATGGGTAACACTTGAAGCTTTACAAGAACTGAACAACAGTGTAACACTTGTATGTCTATAAATAAAACCTTAGTTTTTATTTTATACAATTGTTTGTATTTTTTATTTTTTTGTTTTGAGGTTTTTTTTTTATTGAGTTTTACATGATTCCATACCAAATAGACAAGAATCAAAACTAGAGATACTGGGATCCCACCCTTGTTTCTTTCTTTCTAATAGAAATAAAGACATCCCCAATCAGAGTTGATTGGTGTCCCCAAAATTTAAAACTTGGAAATTTTGGGATACCCTTATTGTAATTTGTCTTTTGTGAGTCAATCACCCTTGTCAAAACTTAGTCCCCTAAATAAGACTTAGACTTTAGTAGTTTTCATTGTAATTGATTTTGTTACCCAAACTATTTCAAATTACTCAATAAGGTTAGAAAATATCGGCTTAGGTCATTATTATAAAACCTATTTGTCTATTTTTCTAAGAATTTCAAAAAAAAAACTAAGTTTTTAAGTTCATCTCTAGGCTAACTCGGGTTCTCTAGGTTACTTTACTTATTCAAAAAGGTGAAGTAAGTTATCTTCACAAACCCAAGTTACATTGTCCACAATAAATTATAATTATGTAATGACTTTACTTCTAATAAAATCTTAGTAAAGTAGATTCATCAACCCATAAATCACTAATTATATGAATCTAGGGTTTCAAAGTTACTTCACTTGATTAAAGTCATAAGTAAAATAAATAAAGGTTCGTAAGTCTAAAATCTTCATAAACTTAGACCAAATCAAGGTTGTGGATTTAATTGACTTCATAGACCAAATCAAGCAAAACATTCATGAAACCTAATGATTATTGAAACACTTACATGGTTTTCCTCACATGTGTCACTTATTTATCATTAATGTACATGTTAATATAAATATTAAAAATTCCACCTCATTTCCCACCTAGATTTCAAGTTTTCTTACCTATTTTCTTCCCCTATGAATCTCCAGTGACATTATTTAATCTTTTAGAGTGATTTTGGTGTAAAATCTTCATAACCCATTTGCAATCAAGGAATAATTACTAAGTTTTCAATATCATTTACCAAGTCTTTCTAGTGTTAGTCATAAAAAATGTTAGGAGTAGAATAATAAGTAGCTCTAATTAAAGAATTTCTTAAGCTTTCACTTGAAGAACTTTTAGGTCCAAGTAGGAAAGGAAAGGCAAAATCAAAGAGATTTGAGAAGTTAAAATAATTAGGGATGAAGTATGAATACAAAGGATATCCCATTGAGTCTTACATTGCATCCAAATTGTCACAGATCAATGACACTGACATGGGACATGTTTCCATAACTGAATTGTTGGAAAGATATAAAGCCACTACCAAAACACTACTCATGCTAACAATGACAAATAGTGGAATCCTAAAAGTGTTAGTTTTCCCAAGTTTTGCTCAACTACCTAAATTTGTTCTAAAGTGTATTAAGTATTATTATTCTCTCACTAGAATAGTAAAATATATTATTGGCAATGTGTTGATCAGATTAGATGTTCAATATTTTGACTATCATTTGAAGATCCTAGTAAGACCTAAAGTGATAGACTTATCCATAGAAAAATCTAAAAATCTCTAAGAGAGTAAAATAATAGTGTATAAAGATAATGAATACTACTTATCTAAATAAATCAAAGTTGATGACATCATGTAATTATTATGTAGAATCAATGGAGAGAAGAATGCCAAGAAATTTTTAACATAGATGCTTACATAAGGGTTATTGATGTTAATAGGAGTTATGTTAATATTTAATGGTCAAGGATGATAAGTGACAACATTGATCATTACTTGAGTAATGTATTAAAAAAATCTTAAATTCAAGATGACTTCATATTTCTTATATGTTATAACATCTAATGGAATTTTTTCTAAGATAATTATAAAAGGGATGATGGAAACATATCCCATTTATGAATAATACCCTCAATTAACTTGTTCTAAATAATTAAAGCACTATAAAAAGGTAAATGATGCATTCTTCTATGAAGTCATTTATAAATTGGAAGTTGATTTGAAGGCCAAGAGAGTATCTGATGTAGTTTGGGAGGCAGTTTCCCATTTTGGATGTATTTTTATTCAATTCTTGAATTTGACATACATCAGAGTTGGTGGTTTCATAGGAACACCATTAAAATTTCCAAGGTACCCTAGTGACAAATGGATTATAATGGAACTATGTAGATAACTTATGGAATGACATGATCTTCAATCAAAAGTACACCATTCTTCAATTAGTTTTCCCATTGTTATTGGCCAATATCATTATGCAAGCATTTATTAGGACAAAAATATATAAAAGAGATGTATCATAGCTATAATCAGTCGCATTTTAAGGCTAGAGCATATCCCTACCCTAAAAGACTACTAGATTTATTGTAGAGATGAATTTGAAGTAATAATGAGGGATAAAAATAGTATGACTATTCAAAAAATTCATTCATTTGATTTGGTTACCCTTCCTAAAGACATAGAAGATGATGGGAAAGTAATTTTAGATTATTATCATTCAATGGAAGGATATCATGCTCCACTCTCATAAATTGACTACAAGAAGAATTAGGTAAAGACTATTACTAAGATGACTTCAATGATTGTTACTATGACTTCAACATGGATTCTTAGAAAGGGCTATTGCATGAAGTAGTTAATAATCATATAAATTAGCTAAGTAAGTCATAAAATAAAAGTGATTCCAAAAGAAAGAAGTCAAAAAACCAACCAAGAAGTTGAAGTTCAAGAAGAATGATGATGAAACATATTCTCTAGTAAAAGAAAAGGTGCTAATTTAGTTAGTTACCTCTACATATCCTCTAGCTTATTCTACAAACACCAATAATCCTATCACTCTTATTTTTACCATTGTTATGACACCTTTATTACCAATGAATAATATATAGCCAATAGTGAAATATGTATACCCATCCACACTCATGCCACCTCTAAAATTTCCTAGCATTAAATCACCAAAGAAATCTATTCAAAAAGAGATTGATGTTCTTCCTCCTCTTCTTCTCCACCTACTAATCCACCTCCACTTCCTTTTAATGATCAGCCCATCATTCCTCTTCCTACCAAAAAAGAACTAGAGTAGGTAACCAATGAAAAGGTGATTTCATCTCAGGAGATATCATAACAAGATATAACAGGTCAACCCAAGAATAGAGTTGTAGAGAAGAAAAAAATAAGAAACTTTTGATAAGTAAGCAAAGAAAGAGAAAGATGAACAAATAGATTCCAATGTTGTTCTTTTAGAAGATATTCTCGATATAGGATAAGTTACCACTCAAGAGATAGAGGTGGGAGATAAATAGTAGTAAATGGTGATACATTTAGCTACATCCACTAGTGCATATTTGTCTTCATGGTTGGTATTAGAAATAGATCTTGAGTTAAAGGAAGAAATAAATTTAGAAGAGATAAACTTACACATTTTGAAAAGTCTTGATTATAAGGGTAAAAATCCCAAGAATGCCAAAGTGAATTCAAAACTGATAATTGACCCTTCAGGTCAAAAATTTGCAAAAATATCAAATCCTCTATAGGGTAAGCATAAGGGTGAAATCACTGAAGAAGACTTGGTATTTATAAAAGTATCCCTAGAGTAAGTCACAATAGAAGGCCTAAATCAAGACACATAGACTATTTGCAATACCCTTTTTCAAAAGTTTGATGAAGAAAAGGTTGATAAAGCCAAATTGAAGGAGCAAATTTCTAAGCTATGTGAAATAATTACCAAAATGGCAAGATTTATCCCCATCAGCCATTACTTTGAAGAGATATGATTGATCATCAAACAATAATTTTGGTATAAGAAATTGGTGATAAGGCCAAAGTAGTTGATGAATGGATATATAAAATGATAAAAAGTACATAGAAATGGTTTCTAGAGGTTTTAGGCAATTTAGTTGATATTGATAAGAAATTGGCATAGCTAAAAATAATGATGAAGGAGATTGAAAATGAAAATGGAATATCTAAATTGCAATAGGATGTCCTTCAATGAATAAATTCTTTGAGTGAAAAGATTTTTATTGAAGCAAAGATTATTCTAGAAGGAACAATGATGAAATCAAAATAATAAGAACACATCATAACTTTTCACATGCACATTTTTGGAGAAATGCTTAAAGAAATGAAGACTCTAGAAGAAGATGGTCACAACATAAAAATAGATCTAGAGGATTGTATATTATATCTTATTAGTGTTTGCTCAGAAGAAATACCAAGGACACATGACCAATTACATCAAAAATTCAATCAAGTAATTAGAAAGGCCATGACTCCTTTCATAATAAAATAAATAAAAGAGTTAATTAAAAGTCAACAACATGTCAAGAGGTTGGAACCTAATTTTGAGAGGGTGAAAGGTTCTTGTAAGAAGCTAGAAAATGAGCTACTGAGATTTGTAACAGAAAGGTAATTAGTTTCCAAGTTATATGATGTAGTCATTAAGTTTATGATGTCAAAACACATCAACTATAGAGAAAAATCAAGAACAAATATTCATGAAATAGAGTGATTTCTCTTACTTCTCTCCTCAATTTCCTTTATTTTTATCAAATGACTTGGAAAATGTATTTATAGTAATTTTGTTTTAAGTAGTTATTTTATAAGTAATGTCACTTAGATAAATTAATTTTAAAATTAATTTTCTTGATAAAGTGAAAGACTCAAGTAGCTTAGTTAGATGTCATTATTTGAAGTCATTTTATAAAAACAAATTACTTAAGTGAGCTCTGTGCAACATGCAAAGAAGTTGTATTTGATCCAAAAAATAAAACTAAGAGGAGACACATGTCACTAACCATTGCATGCCACACATGAGAAATTCAAGGAAGACATTTCCCAATAGTTTTTAGAATTCAATGTATCACATGGGGAATTCAAGGAGTTGTCTCCTAATTGTATTTGATATCTAAAACTGGTATAAATATGAGAAAAGACCTACATACAATGGATGGTAATTTTTGGAAAGCATTTTTTAACTATTGTACAAGAAATTTTAAGTGATATTAAACTTTACGTTTAGATAAATATATGTTTTTTATATGAACTTTATTCAAATTGAATAAAAATAAATTTTATTTCTAAAGAACTTTACATCTAAGGAGATTTTTTGGTGCATTATGTGTGGACTAAAATGGTAAAATTTATGTTATCACTTAATCTAAATATGAGTTCAAATATTTATTTATCATTTTATGAAAATAATTATCATATATTATATGTTTATCTATTTGTATAGATATAATAGGCTCTACAAAAACTACTTGTTGTGAAGTATAATTTCTTTCTTTTTCACCGATTCTAGTCTTTTCATTCTCTACTTTATAAGAATTTCTTTGCATTATAATTCAGCTACTTACTTGCTATAAAATCACTCTTTTATGGTTCATGAACTTTGTGATTAAATTAATACATGAAAATAAGATAACTTGTGTATATCTTGGGCATAATCTATATAAATTGTAAAAAATTGAAAGTGTGAATAGTTAGAGTAGATAAACATAAGCATATTAGATATTCACTATTAAATGAATGGGATTTAATCCCATGTCTACCTAGGTATCTTTTCTAACCTATAAAATATCTAGCCATCACTGATCAGCATTAAAAACTTGTAGGTGGTTGACATTATCTAGAACTGAGGGATAGGGGACCAATTCAATGATAATGCTTTGTAGTTTGGAATTTTGATTGGGTATAAGGTTGGTTGTATCTGAAGTAATTTCATCAACAACCTTATTTATTTCCCTAGGAATTGACACAATGTCAAAAGCATCAAAACATTCAATTAAGTCCCACACTCTAACTTTATATTTCTTAAGATAGGATAATTTATGTTGATATTTAATTTTGACCTGATTAATTACTAGTTTAGAATCACCATAAACTAATAGTTCTTTAAACTTATGTTTAATATAAAATTTCAATCCAAAAATAAGTGATTCATACTCTACCAAATTATTATTGCATGGGAACTAGAGTTTGTAAGAGGCATTTTATTCCTTCCCAATGGGATTGATTAACACCACTCCTACTCTAGAACCTAATTTACATCTAGCACCCTAAAAATATGACTTATATACTCTAGGCATTGCATGAGAAATTTTATATTCACTTACCTTTGGGTTTTCAAGAGTGTAAACACCTAACTCTAAATTATCTATGTTGACCCTCTCATTGGTTACATTATACTAAATGATTATGTGCTTCATCTTAGGATCCCTCTCTATCTTCGTCTAATTTAAAACTCCCTTCCATGGAAGCCAAATGTGTGAATATTTAGTTGACATGTAACCATTCAAGGCCCTTGTCAAATCTCTACTCATAAACATCTTATAAGTATTAGGGATGTGTACCACTTGGATTTCAATAAATTGTTGGATCCTTGGTTCCTAAGTGATTTACATGTGAAAATTCAACAATTCACCAATTAATTTGACTCTTGATTTATATAATTGAGTTACAACTCTATCAAATTTAATTGGAGTCAAACCAATTTGTTCATAAATACCTTCAAGCATGATATTTATAGATGCACCAAAATATAACAAGCAATTATGTAAATTCTTAACAAATATTCTAACTATAAGAAAGAAAGGTGGAACATTTGCCTTACTCTTATGTATTGAAATATTAGCATGTTTAGCCTTTTGTGGTTTATTGGGCTTATTAGACAAATATTCCAACAACAAATACCTTTGATCAGTAATTTGAGGTAGCTCATGCAAAGTAATGTTAGATTTAATCCTTTGCATGTCCCCTACTATGTTATATCTAGTCATATTGGGAGAATTAGTTACATCAAGATTAGCTTTAGGGGTACTTCCCTTAGGAGGTTCTAGATTATTATCTGATACAATATCAAGAGGAGTGTCAAAGTTGTTAGGTGGAGTTGAGATAGTTAAATCTTGCTTCTGATCTCATTTCCTTAGAGGATAAGTCTTCTTCAAATATTTTGAGAAAGCATGAATCTCTTTAAGAATATCCTTAGGCTCATTCTCTTCTTTAAATTGGAACTTGAATGTCATCACCATGAGATTTGAATTAGAATATTTAGATGACCTTGAATAACTTGATGTATGTATACCATTGTATTTATTAGGTATAACTTCAAAAGTATCTAATTCTTCTTGAAAAACTTCAAAAGCATTACAAAATTCTAAACAATCTAATTCTCCTTACTTTGAAGTATAATGAAATCTATAATAATTAGGTAAACCAACATCACTAAGATTTATGTCAGGCACATTCTTATTAGTAGATGACTCATTATTATGTATATTGTTATTATTTTAGAAAATGTTTGTAGGTCTATTAAACCTTTGAAAAGAGAATTAGAGATCTCCCCAATATTGCCAACTTGCTTTTGTAGTTAAACAAAAACAATGCTTAACTTTTGAACCATATTTAAGATCAAGTCATTTTCATTCTTTGGGGCCTCAAAATTATTAAATTGAGTGTTACCAATGCTAGTGGTTGGGACTAAAGCTCTTTGGTCTTGTGGATGAGACCCACTTGTATCATTGTTCAAAAATCCTAAGCTTTGACTAGGGTGTGCATGACTCAAAGGCAATTGGTTAAAAACTAGAACTTGATTTAGGGTAGGTATATTTTGATTGGCATTGGGAATGAAATTTAGAATATGCATATTTGGATTAATATTGAGAATATTATATGACATTCGGCCTTGGGGTTACATCTGGTCATTAATGATCATAACTTTAACATAAGATAAGGCTAATGTGTTAATGATTTTAATAGATATTTTAAAAAACACATAAGTCATGGGATAAAAGACATCCTTATATATCTCTAAGGCTAAATCGTCATTATATCTATAAGGAGAAATGGTTATGCTAAACATCTTATGAAATCTAGCATTGAATGCTTTTATGGGATTATTTGAGTTTATTTTGACTATAGTAAAATGTTGGCAAAGGACACAAGGATTGATGAATTTACCAAATTGATCAATGAAATAGTCATTAAAATTGTTCCAACTAGAAATATAATTCTTAGGAAGGTTAAGAAACCATTCATATGTAGCATCTTTAAAAGTACATGGGAATAATCTACACACTACATATTCATGAATAACATTTAAAAGCCTTAAAGTAGCTTTGAAACTTTTAATGTGTTCTTCAGTGGTTACAACACCATTAGGACTAAACATGGGTAAGTACTTTTTATGATTATAAGGAAGGTCATGTACCACACCTAGCACATTAATTGAAGAACCATGTAGCCAAGCCATACCTTGATAGGGATTAAACATATGAGCACCATAAATTGGTGAAGTTGTTTGAGACTTTAAAATTCTATGCTTACCTTTGTCTCACCTAGATTTCCTATAAACTTCTAATGATAGAAGGGGAACCCTTATCTCTGAACATGATTTGGTCCTTATCCTTGGCAATTCTGTCTTGAGATATTTGGAACCAGTTTGAAATATGATGCGTAAATCTTATCTTTGTAAAGAATAATGATCAGACTTGCACGTTAAATTTTTTTTACACAAATATGTATGAAGAATAGCAACTGACATTGGTATTTAACTAAATTATCTGAAATATATGTCCAAACATGTAAGTATGAATGAGATTTATATGTTTAAGTTTAAATAAACTCAAATTTATAAAGAATCTATTAATCTTTGAACAAAATAGCTATTACTAACCTCAAACCTATTGGATTTTAAAAAATTAATCTATATTTACCATAATTACTCATTAATCTTAAAATAATATCTATCTTTGTCTAAATAAGCACAAAGATTGGTTTAAAACCATTAAGATCAATGATCTTTACATAATTGCACTAAGAATACACAAATATGGAAAGAATACACTGATCTTTGATAAAAATTCACAAAAATGAGCAATGATACTTCAAATTAATAAAGATATAACTAAGGCCATCCTTCTAGCACTAGTGAAGTCATCTCTATTGATGCCTAAAAGTGTTCATAGGTGGTTCAGAGTGTTTAAGAAACACTTCTCATTTCTAGATTCAGGCAATCCAGTGCATGAGTTTCTTGTTGTGATAATAGATTATCTTTCATGGAATAGAGGCAAATCAAAGGAGTTATTTCACAAATTTATATTAATTGGTTATTGGGAGAAATCTTAGCCTAATATTTAACTTTGCAAAGAATGAAGTAATCTAAGTTGAGAGCAGCGAATTGTGATTAGAATCTAATCGAAGAACTAATCTAAGATGAAATTCATAGTGAAAATTAAACTAGAGTGACTTGATTAAAAAGGGTTTAAAAACAAGGGTAAGGAGAGAATAAATGTGTTGATGATCTTTAATACAAACATTATGAAAAGTTCCAATTTCATCTAAACATACACTTAACCAATTTATGACATGAAGTAGCATAAACTCAAATCCTATCACACATTAGGCAAACATATAAGGATAGTAAGAAATAATGTAAATAATAGCCAAAATTAATTTAAATTTTTACTCTTGGTAAGAAAATAGAATTAGCCCATATGAAAGAAGAGCAAAGAAAGTGAAGTAAACCTAGGAATTTTTAGTTAATCTAGCTTTGGCAAAAATTGACAACTCTGAATTGAAAGGTGCACATCCAGAATTCATAAGAACCATTCCAAAATGAAATCTAGATCAAAAAAATGAGAGAGAATCCATAATAATAAAATATACAAGAAAAAATGGACAAACTTTATAAAACTCCTTACTTATATTAATTTGCTCAAAATTTAAAAATGGTTTTTGGCTCAAAAAAACTCCCCCCTTTTACAATGGACACTACCTATTTACATAGACAATTCATGAGGTATGTTGTTAAATAATATCAAATTAAATTAGTACAAGTGTTAGGGATAATTATCACTTTTAAAATGTTCTAGAATACACTAGACACTTCCTAATGAACTGACCTATAAGCAATGTACTTTACAAGTTGTGTATGCCTTTACAAAAATAATATTCTCTTTTAGAATATTATACATGCTTAGTTACAAAAAAAATATTCCTAACTCAACTAGCATGATCTTAAGGTCCCTTTTCTATTGGAGTGCCTTACTACTCTTATTGTAAGATCTTCATTTCCTTGACATGTTTCTCATCTATTAACTTTAGATTAACATGCTCTATAAAGAGTTAATCCTCTTGGTCTACTAGGTTTCTAAGATCTTTTTCAACTCTTCCTAAAGCCTCCTTGATGATTCTAACTTCACTAATCTCTTCCTTTATTGTTAGAATCATGTCAATGATCCTACTATTGTCCATTTAAATCTTTCCTTAGCTCTTATTCTTCACTTCTTGCATGACCAAGGTGGATATGAGCTTAAACTCCTCATCAGTGATGAAACCCATGGAATTCAATGTGGATGGTTTGGTGATCATGGTACGAAATATATGCTTCATCCTATTTACCAATTATTTTGCATTCTTAAGAAGGCTTTCTAGGTTCTTGGACCATGTGCTTAAACCCTTTATCTTATCCATTGATAATCCCATGACTATGTTAAAATGGTTTAGGCTGATTATATTGAAATTAGGAATTTGATCCTCAATGAAGATATTGATCAAATCCCTTGTTTTGTCCTTTGATCATTTCCATTTGTGAATTAGGCTCTTAGCTATTGTATTTCATTGGCTCAATACACATTGTCTAGACTTTATTGAGTTTAGAGAATTGAACATGTCAAATAAAGTCTCTTCAAACATTTTTACCATATAATTTAGGACTGATAATACAACTTATTTCTCTAGATTCTCTTCATGTTGTTGCATGAATTTGAGGGTAGCTTGTAATTGTGTTGAATATGCTTAGGTTAATTCAAGTACATTCTCTTAAAATATTAGTTTCTCACCAAGTTTTTATCTTCCTAATAGGGTTAAATTTGTTAATGGATCTATCTTTTGGTAAGTGATCTCCTTACCACCAACCATGACCTTCTTTTCTGTTACTCTTTGTAATCTAGTTATATTTCAATCAAACTTGACTCCCACTAATGATTGTATCCCTTTAAGATCTAGGATATGCATGTGTGCTCCATTTAAATCTCATAGAGTATCCATCCTTTCATCCTCTTCATTTTTCAAGGCAAATATCAATGGTTTCATCTCTTCATAAATATGGATATTGATGGCTTGCATCATAGCCTAAGGATGTTGCCTAGTTGGGACATTTTGAAATTTAGGTCCATAGATGAACCACTCTAGAATGGATAGTCCATAAATAAATTTATATTCACTAAAGAGATTGAATTCACTCAAATAATGAGTTAAATTCACCTTGGGCTTCTTGGTATTTATTAGAACCATAGCCAACTTAGCCTTTCTTTTTGATGGTGTGGCAACAAGAAATAGACAAAATTCTAAGTGCATCCTTGAATATTTCTCTAGGGTCTAATTATACCATGTGAATTTACTCAACTGATGATCTTGGTTCTTTTTATTGGGCCAAAGAGGATTGAATCTCATCATGCCTTCTTCCTTCTATCCTTTGCTCAATCAGTGCTTTAGGTTTGGGCTTTACTTGTGATTGAGCTAGTGGAGGTTTCATAAGTTCACTACTTATCAAATGGTACTACCTTAGACCTAATTTACATATATCATATCCATTTTGCTCCCTTATCATCCTTGATTTTGGATTAATGTTGTGTTTTTTCAATCTCCTGGTAACCTTAGAGAATGAAAATGATTTTGTTTACATACAGTCAAAAGTACTAGGCTAGTGATCATAAGGTACATTAAACATCCCTTTTGTTTCAAGTGCTCATTGAATCTTCCATAGGGATCCCACTATATTATCTCATCAATTTGTAGATTAAAATATGTTTTGTGTTTGGAAGCTACCTCAATATTATCCCATAATGCAAACATAGTCTTACCAATAGTTATGGGGAGGGTGTGAAGTAGACCCTTCTTTTTGGTCTTAAAAAGACCATCTATTCTATTTCATATTAGATAAAACACTTCTTGTTCTACTAGTTTAATTGGTACATGAATAGGCAGCCTAAGTGGGTTACATTCGGTCCCATCAATCCTGATGATTGTGTAATATGGATATAGACATATATCCCCCATGGCTTCAATAGTATTATTTATTATTGAACCTCATCATTGGGATCCTTGTGATGGCCTCACTAAGGGATGGGTAAACATAATCACATATGAAATTGATGTGATCCCTATATTTGAATATGTGTAGCTTTGCATAGTATTGTGAAATTATTTATGTTTTATTGGGTGACCATTCCTTCAAGTTGGGAATCTTTATTGTAGTAATAAGGGTATCCAAAAGGTATGACATCATGTATAATTGAGTCCTACTCTTATTCTTGATTAAAGAAAACTATCTACTCAAAGAAATGTTAATTACCTCACCTAAAAGAGGGGTGATATATTTCTCAACCATGAAATAGACTAAGGGCACCTAAATTTTATCTACATATGTAGTGGTTGAATTCCCACACAACATGTTCATCATTTTCAAGATCATCCTTATTCTAGGTTTGAATTTACTAATGGGGATGTTGGTGTTGAAATCTAAAAATACTTGATTCTTGGAATATATCCATAGGGAAATGATGCTCTTTAAGTCATTTTCTTTGGCCTAGTTATTAATTATGGTTAGTTCTGATTGGGGTTTAGGTAATTTGTGGTATTTATCAAAGTCTATGGGAGACATGTAAGTAATCTTATTGAAATTACATTTATGCATAATCATGCCTTTATCTATTTTATCATCCTTAAAAATGGGAATGAGAATGTCTATGCAATGGAGTACCTTGGTTTTCACCATTGCATAGTGTAGGCCAGTCATTTAGATGGTGACTATGTCATATTATCTTCTCTTTTCAAACATGTTCTTTTCCTCTTCTCTAGTGATGTTGGGTTGTTATTTGATGCTTCAAAAAAGATTAGACCAATTATTGTCTCCTATGTTTAGGGCTATGGCATTGAACTCTATTTCTTTGAAAATCCTTCCTTCTACATTCGAGGTCAAATAAATCTCCACATCTTCCTTTGAAACACCTTCTTGAGTTACTATGGCTATAAATTTCATTAAGTTACTCACTAGTGGACTGCACTTCAACTCTAGATTGAATTATTCTTTCACAGATGATAATTCAACTCTCTTTAACTCCTTTATAATGATCATAGGGTCAAATTAAATCTCTCTTACTTGATAGGGATTTTTTGAAGGTTTTCATAGTGCTTTAATGGTGGCAGCTAGTTCAAATGGTGAGCTTTGTACCTTATATTTTGTTGGGATCATGTATTTATACCTTTTCCTTTCATAGGTCTACAAAACATTCAAATATTTCATGTCTTACTTATGTCGTGTCACCATACCATCTCAATTGAATATTTCTCATTGACATTTTTAAAAAGTGACCATCGCCCTTTGAAAAGTCCTCTTTGCTTCATGTCATTGGATTTTTATTGCACAAATCAACATGGGTCATTGATCTCAATTCAGGGAATCAAACACCATTGTATACCTTTTCATATTCCTTGCAGTCATGACACTTGTCACTGCCATGTTCTTTCTCACTTTATCAAAAATCCACCTTCATCTCACACCATTGGATCATCTCTACTCAGATGAATTTAATCCATTGATCTTGATTCACTAGGTTATGTCCTTTTTTATACAAGCTATTGATCAAAATGTGTATGCAATCCATGTACTATCAATATTTGAAACATTTTTGAGATTTAATTTTTGGCATGCATTTATGCCACTTATCATTTCCATGGTCATTCATAGGGTTCTTATATTTTCAACCTTCATTATATACCATTAGATCTTTTTTGGTTGGATCAATGTGTTCCATTAGATCTTGATCTGAGGGGTGGAATGCAATTAGTTTCTTAATGTTGTTTTATCAAAATTATGACACTTTTCACCTTCTCACTTGTCTTTGGGTTTTGTTAAAGTTTTGACATAACACATACCATTGATCAGAATGTGTACACCTGATCACATATAATAGATCTTCGAGAAGATGACTGAGCTTTATCTTGGGGTTGAGGCTTGAATTTTTAACTTTAATATTGTACCATTAGATCTCCATCACCTAAGTAAATGCACATCATTGATTAAGGCTATTAACTTATTGAATTTATCTCACACCGTTGGATCATATTTACCCAAGTGAATACATGTTGTCAATCTTGTGAACCATAAAATAAATTAATTGAGGCTTAAGAAATATAGATAACTTAGGATAAAGTTTTTATACTATGGTTTTATTCATGCTGATAAACATGATAAAACCTTAGGATAAAATTTTAGGTTAAGTTTTAAAGTATGATAAAGAGACCCTATGGATGATAAAATACATAGCATAAATTTTTAGCCTAAAGTTTTTATTGTATTAATAAATGTAATTAAAACTTTTGGATAAGGCTTTATGATAAGTTTAGAACAAAAGGGATCATTTAGTTAGTTAAACCATGTGAAATATAGGTTAAGGGGCCTTGTGACATAAAGGACCGAGTGTAAAATTTTTAGACTAAGTTTTGGTTATGTTAATAAAAATGACTAAACCATAGTATAAAAATTAAACTAAGTCTATGACATGATTAATTTTTCCAACACAAACTAATCCCACACAAATTTTAATTTAATTCAAAAGGACTTGAGCTAAGGTAATTATAATGAGATTTTTAATATTATCAAACATTGATTCAACTTGGTCTTTAACAAACCAAAGGCTAGTAACATATTAAATTACCAACTAAACCACAAAACCTAGACATTGTCCATTCTAAATGGACTCCATTAATCATATAACCTAAAACAGAGAGAACCAATGTTAGCAAATTTAGACAAGATCAAACCATAATAATGTGCAAATATGCTAACCAAAGAAAGTGTGGATGATCTTCAAATTAAAAAAATTTGAAAACAACTAATGGTACTATGATTAGGTGATTTTTTAAATTTAAGGTAATAATTTTCACAATTTGAAATAATGGTCCCCATTTTTTAAATGGGGGGATATTGACCTCAACAGTACTGATCATGTCTAGTAGGGGAACCTATTTTAGATGTAGGAAATGGATGCTTATGTGGTTGAAGAGTTAGTTCAATAGTGATATACATATTTGAATTCCCATCTTGAATTAGGTAATGGGGATGGTATTATTAATGTGTTCATTTATAGTAAATATCTCCCTTGAGAGAAGCCACCTTGTTAGTGTTCGCTCCGCATTGTTGGATTTATTCTAGGTGACTATGGTGTGCAATTCAAATGTAATGTTTGGGATAGGGAGAATTAAATACATCATGAATAATTCTATATATATGTACACAATAATTATTTTATTGTGTATGTAGTGTAGATAGCCATTGTCTACAATTTTAACCTCGAAGAATAGGCCTCAAATCAAGTCTATACATGGCATGACCTATGATTTAAAAGTTGTGTAGTGAAGGGCTTATTGCTTGAATGGGATCAATTCCTTTACCTATTATTTCTCCTTTCCTGAGATGTCTTCTTATATGAAAATATATATAAATTATCTATAACCTCCCATAAAGTTGAGTAATTGGGATAGAGGCCATTGAACATAGTTATGTCAAAATTTGTGTCTATGTACTTAGTAGAGTTTTTTATGGAAATCCTAGAGGGTGATAAGGGTCCCTTGTATGACCTAGATGAAGATGCCATGGATATTTGATAAATGTTGATATGATTTAAGCTTTAGATAATGGTGGGAACTAACCTAAATTATGCAAGTTTCAAGTCATCCTAGTCGCAATTAGGGCTTCTTAAGATTTCATAAGGTTAAATTTTATCAATATTTTGAAAATTGAATGAGATGAACTCAATTAGGGGATAAATGCTACAGATTTTTGAATTCATTTATAGTTTTTGAACCATTAATCTCCAATGTCTACGTGTTCATCACCTTCATTCTATTCAAAATTGACAACCTAGTCCTAGTGTATATGCCACATAGGATACTTTGTCATTAAAGGTGCCACAAATTTTCCTTTCATCTTTTAAAATTTATCATTATATGGTTAATTCAAGTTTTTTTTAGAGTCTAAAATACCTCAACAATATAAATACTCTTCCAATAAATTCATTCTAAAAGAATTTTCCTAAAATCCATCAAAGGAATAGTTCCTAAAGACTAAGTACTCTTCAAAAAGATTGTAGTTTTAGTAGAAGTTGTCATATATAAAATTTCCTATGAGGAAGTTTTTGAATGAATGATTTCCAATGAATATATCTACCTAAAATAAAAAAAAAATTAGCAACCCAAGTTGTACCCTATGAAGTATATTGCTGATTCCTCTAATGTATCAAATTTGAATCCTTTTACTAAAATCTATTTTGATTTGGGGGTGAAAAAAGAGAAATATAACTTAAAAGGAAAATCTATACTAGTGATGGTGATGCACCAATTCTTTAATGATCCCATATTAACCTTATTTTTATGCACACTTATGAATGAAATGAAAATATATTATCAACTATACCTTCTTAACACAATACTAAACATGAGTGTTTTAGATGAAGGCTCGATAAAAGGTCCATAACTTGAAGTTAAAGGAATGGAGGTCTATATAAGACACTACAAACAAACTCACTCTTCAACATAGCTTCTATCTCTTAACACTTCATATTACCTATATAGGATGAAAAAAATCATTAGGTCAAGGAGAGGACCTAAAAAATAATATTAATATCATACTTATCTGAAAGTCAACATTCAAGATACACACTAACAACAATGAATAAGTTTGCAACAATATTTTCTCATTAACTCAAGGTGCAAGTTACAATTTTAGAAAAGTTTTGTTATAACATCCTAATAGATGCCCAAATTAGGCCTTTCCAAATCAATAAATAGAATTAAATTAAGATAGAAAGAGGGAGAGTGTCATAGAAGTCCTTGAATAAGTCAAGAGGTCATAACTACCCTACATGATAGTTACAATAGTTATCTATGCATTGAAGTGATTTCAAAAGGTGCTTAAGATGGTTAAAGCCTATTTTTAGTAACATTTGACCCATGAAATGTCTATGAATGACATATTGATTTAAATCCTTCTCATTTATCTATTTAAAACATTAAATAGTTATAAACCACCATCTTTAATAAAACATCAAATAACTACCTCTCTTTATGGGTTGACCACATCCATATAACTACCAAGAAACCTTCATGAATTCTCATAACTATGGAACTTGATTGATTCAATGGGTAATTATGGAGATTTATAAATGTTTCATTAATTCCATAGCCTTTATACACCCAAGATTTTTTTTCATCTACAATTTAGTCTTGTTTGATCAATTAGGCCATTTTGACTAGGTCTCAAAGACTAACTAATTAGAAGGGAGTTGCATAGATACTTCAATGCATGTTTTTTAGATTATAATGATTTGAAGAATTGAAATAGGTCCCATAATTCCTCCTCTAATGATTGGCATCTTTTAAAAATCCTTGTACCTCTTTTTCTACTTTTTTCCCTCAAAACACCTATTTTTGATAGGTTCATACACCATTTATACAACAAAGTACTATTGTCATGAGCCTCTCTAAGTGTACTATGTTATATAGGTATTAATCAAGTGTTCAGTCTATTTGGATTTATTTTCCTTCAAATATTCCCAATCAGTTCTTAACTAGGGTTTTGGAAAGGTTTAAAAGTGATTAGGACTCTTAACAATGATTCATAAAGTTTAGGCATTGAATCTTTGAAATAATTCCTTAAAACATTTTTAGATTAATCCTTACACCTCTACCAAAGTTCCTAGCCTCCCATGCAAAAGATACATACAAGGGTGAGCATGTGAAGTCACCTATTGGGGAAAAAATAGGATTTCTGAGTAATGTTTGGTGTCTTAAGGCCTTAATGGCTAGTCATATCATCTTTCCTATATCTCAGATATGAAATATGCCCCTCTAAAAACTTGGTGGTGTTGTTCATGAATATTGGAGGTGCCCTCATGATCCCACTTTACCTTTTATTGGCCCTTTTAGATGGCACTTTTTAATGATGTTAATTGATAAGCATATGCATATGTAGGGTTCTTAGAATTATGACCTCATTATGAGTTGAAAATATCTTATCCACTATATAAAATATGAATTACCTCTATGAATTCCCTTGGAGTTATGGTATTGGATTGTTCAATCCATTCATCCTTTATCTACATGTATATATACAATCTCTTGTCTGAACACCCAAACCTATTTACCTATAGAAATAATGATGGATACCCATGTAGATGGTTATGTCTAGGTTTTTAGGGAGTTTAATACCCATTATTATTTATATAATTAATTATACATTCAAATCCCCACCATTCCCTTGATTATAGGCATAAATTAGCCTTTTTAGACCTAGTTTATATAGCCTGACCTCTGTATGTACCAACCAACAAGTTTTTATGATGATCAGGAGAGTTATAAATACTATAAACATAATTTCATGGCTCAAACACTTAATTTGGATGCACTGTGAGGCATCTTTACTTGATTTGGTGTCTTTTAGGGTTATACAAGGGTTTTAGAGGTTCAAGACTCTTAACAATGATTCATAACATATATAACTCTAATGCAAAACTTATTATCATGGATTTAAATTATACTAACCTATTAAAATTATCTAAATATATTTATTTCCCATGTAAAATATGCATCAAGATATGTATGCAGTGAAAAAGTGCTTCAAATGATTGTCTAGACTGTACAAGTGATAAGAAGGTTTAAGGGCTAAAAATTACAAGTTTGTTACATTAGACTCACTCCAACACTTCCATTAGAACTTGAGCTAACCTCCACACCATTACTATTACCATCAATGTGAAAAGAAGACCTAGATCAGTCTCATTATTGTGTCATGGTATCTTACTAGGTTTGAAGTTTGTCTACATATGTTATCCCTCAAGGGCATTTTGACATGATAATTAAATGTGATCAATACTAGAAAGTGTGTGAGGACTCACCACTACCTTTTATTGTTTCAAAAAATCTACATGAATCTCCAAACCTCATTTCTTACCTATAGACCCTCAAATAGTCCTCCTAGCTCCATTACTAACTATAAATGATTGAGGTAGTTCTGAGACAAAACAATGGATGTTTCCACTAATTATCTAGTGTTGAGGATAACATGAAAAGTTTAATCCAATGATAAAAACTAATTTTATGAATTTTGAGAGATTAAATACACCTTTAGAGGATTCAAAACCATAAACTCCTCTATATACTCCTAGTATTTTCAGAATTTTATTGATTACTAACACTTTGTATCTTGTAAGAACATGTCGAGTCTCAATCTGTCTAAGTGCATGCCTTAAGAGGTACATCAATAAATGGGTGGGAAGATAATTGGTGATTCATAATATTTTTGTCTATTTTTCCACTTTCCATATACACACTTGCTTAAAACCATTTATCCTAAGCTTATTCTTCTTAGTTTTACCCACTATAAACATTTATCACATCTTTATCCTCTTATTCCTTGCCTTGTCCCCCTTTCGATAGTTGGTTGTACTTGGTTGAGTGGGTTGAACCTATATAGTTTTCATATGTTTATTACTATATAGGATCAATCTGGTTGACCCTATACTATTTTGGGGTATTTTTCACTCTGGAACTTGTTAGCCCTTTGGCTAACATAGATCAGGACCTAGTGATTTATCTCCCTAAAACATATAGGGTCAACTGAGTTGACCCTATAAAACTAACATATTTAGAAGGATTTAGGGTAGAATATGCCTATATATACAAGTTCATTTCCAACCATTTGAGAATAGAGAAGTGGTGTGAATGAACATTTACTTATTGACCATTCTACTTAAAGAATAAATCTTAAGGTTCCATACTTTATTTGGAGATATGGATCTTGTCTTGTGGAGAATTATTTTAGATTCATAGATAGGTTGTGTATCCTAAAGTTGATTTTTATTTGTTATCCTTACATACCACAACAATTTCTTGTGAATCACCTTGGCCAAGGAAGACATTAAAGCTCAGTGGGTTCATCTTTAAAGGTAAGTATTCATAACTTTATTTCTCCTTTGTAAGAGTATATAGATAATGTATTTGTGCTTCTCTTCCATGCATTAGGATTTCATATACATTGACGTGAGTATATGTCTTCTATGCATGTTTATTTTAGTTTGTTTTATTTCTAAAATTAATTTTGTGTGACAATATTTGGTGAGCACTAGATTATATTTACTTCATTATTATTACAATAAGTGAAATATCAAAACCTAGGACCCTCTTAAGGTTAATTTATGATTGTGTTAGTCTGGAGGCTTTGGAATCCTCCTTAGCATAGTGTATTGTGATAAGTGATCCCCTAATTTGGTCTAGTGGATCCCCATCTTGGTCATACTCCTATTTAACAAATGTATTCCTAATTATAAGTATAGGTATGCTCTATCTTCTCTGAGCTAAGATTGATTTATAGATATGATGCATTTATTATTGCATACATTCTGGTGAACCTGATGTGAAATAACCCTTGTAAGACTTTTTTACTTATTTCATTATTTTTATCATATATTTACCATATTGGGTCAACTGTATTGACCCAACTCTAATTTATATGCATAAGTTTTTAGGTATAAGCTATTAGATTGACCTAGTCAACCTAGTACATGATTTTAACTTTCCAAACTTCTAGTCTAGACTAGAGGATCAACCCAGTCAACCTATTATAATTTCTAGACTTTTAGATATCTAGTTTAACATACTAGGTTGACCCAGTTGACCTTTTACAATATAAGCACTCCATAATAGTTTCTTATAGAGCTTGATCGATCTAATCAACCTAGTTAGTAGGTTTTGAAATCATTCCACAAGGTTATCTAACAACAATCCTCCTTATCTACATCTCTAATCAACCAAGGTTCCTTTTTATCCTTCTATCTCTTTATTTATAGTCTTTCCTTTCATAGTTTTTAGTCTTCAAAATTGTCCTTGTATAATCAACTAGATCAACCCTATCAACCCAATTTTGTATTATGTGTGTTGTCTAGATAACTATGTTGACTCTATTGACCCTATTCATTTTTAGACCTTGATTTCATAGTACCAGATCAACCCTATTGACCTTGTTCTATATTTTATTCATATAAGATCAACTGCATCAACATTGTACCTTATTTTAATGTTAGAATTAACCTTTATATGATAGTAATTATCTCACACTTTCATTTATTGTTACTTGCATGTTTAGAATAGATCAAAACTTAATTAGGTAGTTTTCAATTAATCATTTAGTTTCACTATTTTATATTTTATGTACACATGACCAAATCAAAAAATCTAAATAAACATTGTAAAATTTGATTACCCAAGGCCAACCTACTTATATTTAATCACCAAGGGGGAAGCTAACTTGATGTTCTGGTCAAGTATAAAGTGTGTTTAATGGTATATTATGCATAATCACTAAACACCTTTATCACTATGGTGTGTGAAGTGAGGGGGTAGGACCCAATACCAAGCATGTATCATTACCACTATAGATCCATTTTAGCCTAAACTACCTAAAACTATCCTTAGATTGCTTTCTAGTTACTTACTTATAGCCAACTACCCATCACATTTAAAAACATATCTTAATAATCTTATAAATATTCAAGTTTACCATTTATCTATTTATTTACTTTCTAAGTTGATTTCTTACTCTTTGTTCAATTGTATTTTATATTGTAAAAACTTGCATTAGTCAGCATTGATGTAAGGTTTTATGTTGTGTGATTTAATTGGATTGGCCAGTATTAATCCAATTGATTTTTTATTTCTTTTATGTTATTAATTTTAAAATTACTTGAAAAGCTTATCTTTTTTCAATTCATAATTTTTTATAGGTTTTCTAATTTTCCCTGTCTACTATACTAGGTCGACCTAGTCGACCCTGTATATTTTTTTATCCTCTATTCACTATAATGGATTGAACTGATTGACCCTATGTTGTTTATATACTCTATTTACTCTTTTTACAACCTTTACTCACTATAATAGATTTACCTAGTCGACCCTGTACTATTTATAGACCCTATTTTTGTGCTAGGTCAACCCAATTGAATTTGTACTATTTTTATCACTTCTTATCTTTTTGTTATTTTTTGAAATTATTTCCTTGTGTGGTTATATAATCTTATCTCATCATAATGACATATTTTTATCCTTATCTTATTCAATAAAATTTCATAATTAAGGATTTGGATAATAACCTCACTTATTTTATTACTTTAGATGAAACTATCCACTTTCTTCCTTCCTCTTATCCTAAACCAAAACCAATCACTATACTATGTAATGTATGTGAGGTCATTCATCCTAATCCTCATCCCATTAGCAATGTTTGGAATCCTCCACCTAAAAATAATCTTCCTCCCACCAAAACTAATAATCCTCTTCTTATCATCACTAATACACCACCTTCCAATCCACCTATTGATACGGCTCAACTTATTCCACATGTAGTTCAAAAAATGAACATCATGTAAATAACCAATCAATCTCAAATGATGAACATGAAATAACATTTATTAAATATGACTAACCAACCACCTCAAGTCATCATGTCCCAACTAAATACAATTTTTTTCCCTCATCCTCTTAGAGATGCCAATGGAAATATCACCCCTCAACCTTTAATGAATACCAAAATGCTTCAACATATTCAAAATGAATCTTTATACCCATTTATTTCATCCATATACACTGTAAAAATTTATCAAACTATAACATATAATGAAACTAAGGACCCTACTATATTTCTTAAGTCTTTTGGTAATCTCTATAAGGAATGGGTCCAAACTAACAGCTTTGTTACCACTAATCTCTTAGACAAAACTTTTTTTGGTGATGCACTTGAATGGTACAACCAACTTCCTACACATTTCATATCACAAATATAGGATTTTTTCAATGCTCTAGTGAAGTAATTCTAACATGATGACCTTCCTGAAAATTACCTTAGCCATTTCATCAATGATAAGCAACTTCCTAATGAATCTACTCATACTTTCATCAAATGATGGAAGTATCACTCTCATAAAGTAGGCCATAACATTAATGATAGAACTATTTTAAAATTATTTATAACTACTCTTATACCTCCCCTTTAATACAAAGTTTTAATATTTTCCCCTAAAACTTTAGACAAAGCCTTAGACTAAGCAAAAAGGCAAGACTTTATTATGACTCAATTTGAAACACCTCAAACAACTATTAAAGATCATTTCCATTCATTTTATCACAAAAATTATTTCATCCAAGTTTCCCCAACCTCAAAATTTATCATCCAATTCAACCAATTTTAACCCAACACACCCTCCCTTGAGTCCATAATAACTTAAGAGGAAACTGCCACCCTCTAAACCCATGAGCTTTGATCTTTCCAAACCTCCTCCAAAGTGGTACAATCCTTATAAATTTTATTGGTGGTATGGTATTATAGGTCATTATCATGATTCTTGTCTTTAACTTCACTAATTTATTCTTTCTTCCTTGCTTGGTCCACATTTCAATCTTAATATTCTCAAAAAATAAAGTTATCAAGATTATCTTCAATCTTCTCAAATTTGATCTCAAGAACCATAATCACATTAAAATAAACTAATTAATGATAAAAAACAATCATCCCATACCTATACCTAATCTAATAATTTTTTTCAAACCACAATTGATCCTTCTTCCTACACCAATAAGGAAAGGATAATTAAGATGAAAAATATTAAACATATCATTGCATCCATTGAACCTCAACTTCTTAGGTCACATGTACCAAAAAAGTACCTAGTTAAAATGCCTACTCCAATTAATATCATACATTGTCCTCCTTTACCTCCTCATGCCTCTCCTAAACATCCTATGTCAAATTTAACCTCCTTAAAATCTAATAAACCAATGCATTTACCTATCTTTGATTGCACCTTCCAACCTAATGCAAATCATTTTAATGGTTTAACTTCACCTCAACACATATCACATGTCAGGGCATCTTAAGATGCCCATCCACATGTCCCTTAAAACTTTAGGGAATCTTGTGATGCCCATACATCCATCCATTTACCCTTTGGGGCATCTTTTGATACCCACTCTTATTCTACTATTCATAATAACAAACAAATTTAACTTCAAGAAACCTTTCGAAACTTCTAGACTTGTATTTCACATGCTCATCTTTGATAATAGACATTAGCATAGGTATTACTCGTTACTTTTTGTCTCATGTTTTTTTTTTTTTTGTGCATTTTTATTACTTATTTTAGATTCACTTTACTAGAATCATTGTTTTCCATTACATTCTTTGGTTTTCTTACACATTGCATTTGGCATTTATTTTCATTTTTATCCTTATATATCTCATTTTTGTCTTTTATGTCATTCTTTACCTTAGTATATTTATGATTATTTTTCCCAATTATTTATAATTCACCCCTATGGGTTTCTCTTTTGTGAGTTGCATTATAATACTATGGACAGGACCTAACACTCCTCACAAAATACCATTTTTTGCTTACCTCATGTAATTTTCACATGTTTATTTTTGGCACCCTCATGGGTTTCTCTTTTATGAGTTACAGTTTAAGACTATGGATATGACCTCACCCTCCTCATAAAATTACCATTTTGTCATTCCTTTTATAAGAAAAATATCATTTATTCTTGTTCTCACCTTTAGCTTTTACTTCTTTTGATAGATGGAATTTTCACAATAATCTATGTTAGCATGCTTTCCTTCATTTCCCTCATTATTATGATAAGGAATCATGATTTACTATAATTTTATCCCTTTTTCACCTATTGTCACATTTATTTATTTGAATCAATTCAAATTGTTCCATGTGTCATTCCTCTTGATTTCCTTTCCTTTCACTCCACATTGCATAAAATAAGGTTGAATTAAAGTTATCACTTTTATTTCACCTAGATTTATGATACTCTTAGAGCCTATACTTTTTGAAGTTCTCTCTCTTAAAAAATAAGTCCAAAGTATTCAAATAAAAGTCATATTTAGTACCCATGTTTGGTTTTCCAAATCTGTATGGAGGATGAATAGAAAAATCCATCAATAAAGTTAAAAGCCAAATCATTTAAATCAAAAGGCAATGATATACAAAAGACAACATATAAATCTCAAAAGTCAAAATAACATCAAAATACATGATTCCAAGCACATATCCTATCTCTAATTAAGGCTCAAACTCCACAGTTGGCCTCACATAGAGCCGAGGTCATTTAGGGTGTGGTAGGCCAGTAGATTGGAATAGGAGAATTTAATAAACTTATGGTGTTACCTACTTTATCACACAAGTACCCAATATTTGTAGTATATTGATGGCTCTATAATGGGTCCTAAAGAATGGGGAACACATTGTGGGAAGGTAGGTCCATTTTGATTTTCATGCATATAGCCTTCATCGGATGATCTATATACTTCATTTGTTGACCTAAGAATTGTGTGGCTAAGAAAAGTTCTTCAAAGATCTTAAGGTTTAAATTCCTCTTGTTTTGACAAACCTAATTTGAGTGTCTTAAATTTGATAAAGAGTTATTATACCTTGGTTTTTCCTTCATTCTCCCCTCCACCCATTTCATCTCCCCCTTTGATAGGCAAATTGTGATTCCAAATCATTTTTCCCTCTTTTATTATTCCTTCTTTTTAACCTCTTAAAAACATGATAGTATTACTTTGTTTTATTTTTATCTATCTTAAAAAAAAAACACGTCAAAGAAACTATGGATTACACTCTTTCACCATTTATTTACCACATCACCTCATTTTCATACTATTCATGTCATTAGGTGGTTTTAATTTATTACATTATATCTTCAAAAAATCACTAAGTGTGATTTTTTCATCCTTTAGCATCTTTCTAATTTTTATTTTTCCATCATGTTCTTATTTGATTTTTTGTAGTCTTCACTTATCTTACATATGACATTCGCCATTATTACATGTTTCTCTTTTATATGATTTATTCATGTTTGTCTTACATTTTGATTTAAATTTTCATTTTCAACCATTTGTGATCTCTTTATGTTTGATTTGACATGCTTATCTTACATGGAGTTAATTGTCATTTACTTCCATATCTTTGTTAAACGTCTTCTTACATTGATATTTCATTTGTCATTCATATTTTCCATAATTTCCAACATGATTTAGTATGTTCTACATTAATTTTTTCCATTTATGTTATAAATGCTTTCCAACATGATTTAATGTGTTTTACAATTATTTTTCATTCATTTACGCTCATTTGTCATTCATATTCCATCATTTATCATTATTTTACCATCATTTTTTCATTAATTTACCTTCAATAGTCTAGCCTTCCCTTAACAATCTTGATTTTCCAATTTTTCCTAACACCCTCATATCTTTGCCTTCACTCAGTTTACACTATTATATGCCTATTTTTCCAAAATTTCAATTTTTTTCACTAATTTATATAAGTTCACCTAGTGTTCATCACATTAGATTCCTTCACTTATTTTATAGTATAATTATTTATTTACAACACTAAGGTAAGTAAAGGCACAAATTTTTCAATTTTATCCTTTCTTTTATCTTATTTTTTGCTTACTACACTTTACTTAGCATTAGCATTATGTGTTATCGTGTTCTATTCCTCAAGCACCATCTTGAGTTGCACTCACATGACACTAATGATATTTGAGTGGGGTATATATATAAATAATATTTTAAAACTTTTATCAATTAATAACACTTTGTATCTTGGAGGAACCTATAAAATCTCAATCTCTTTGAGTGCACACCTTAGGAGGTGTACCAAAAAAGGGGTGGGCAGACCATTGGTGCTTCGCAAGATTGTTATCCCTTTTACCACTTGCCATCTACACACTTGTCTCCTAAAACCATCTACCCTAAGATTATTATTCTAAGTTGTATCCATTCTGAACATTTGTCACATCTTTATCCTCATGTTTCTTCCCTTATCCCCCTTTTGACAGTTGGTTATACTAGGTCGATTGGGTCAACCTTGTACTATTTTGGGGTATTTTTCACTTTGGATCTTGTTATCCCTTTGGCTGACATAGATTGATAACTCGTGAATTATATCTCAAAAATATACATGGTCGATTAGGTTAACCCCATACAAATAACATATTTAAAAGGATTTAGGGTAAGATTCACCTATATATACAAGTTCATTTCCAACCATTTGAGAATAAAGAAGCAAAGAAAAATAAGTGTGAATAAACATCTACTTATTGAACATTCTAATTGAAGAATAAATATTAGGGTCCCATAATTTCTTTAGAGATATATATCTTATCTTGTAGAGAAGTCTTTTAGATGCATAAAGAGGTTATGTAGCATAGAGATAATTTGTCTTTATTATCCTTACATACCACAACCATTTCTTGTGAAACACCTTAGCCAAGGGAGAGATTGAGGATTGATGGGTTAATCTTCAAAGGTATGTATTCATAAATTTATTTATATTTTACAAGAGTAGATATATAATTCAATTGTGCTTCTCTTCTATGAATTAGTATTTTGTATACATTGATATGAGTATATGTCTTCTATGCATATTTAGTTTAGTTTGTTTTTTTAACCCCCACTTTGTACCACAAGATTTGGTGAGAACTAGATTATATTTAATTTATTATTATTATAATAAGTGAAATATCAAAACCTAGGAACCCCTTAGGGTTATTGCATGATTGTGTTAGTTTGGATGCTTTGGAACCCTCCTTAACATAGTGTATTATGATAGGTGATCCCCTAATCAGGTCTAGTAGATCCCCATCTTGGTCATTCCCCTTCTTAACAAATGTTTTCCAAATAGGAAATGTAGGTATTCTCTATCTTATCTGATCTATGATTCATTTATAGACATGATGCATATATGATTTCATACATCCTCAAAACTGGCTTTATACACTGATTGTGACTGTAGTTTTCCTTGGTTTTTAACTATCCAAGCTATGTTATGACCTTTTCATGTTTGTAACAAGATGTATGAGTGTGTTAGGGGGATAAATTTATTTTATACATCATCTTAATTAAAATTTATTCCCCTTAACATACCAACAATCATCCCTTATTTCAATCTAAATAAGAGCTCTTTAGAGAACAAACATATAGTAGTTCTCTTTTGACTATGTTTTATGTTTAAGGCATGTGTTTTATGTTTAAGGAACCTTTAATAGTCTTTTAATATGATTTAAAAATTAGATATGTCTCAACCACCTCCCAATGTTTATGCCAACATTGTTGACCTACTATCTTACTCATTATGCATAGTATTATACTTGTAGGTGTCCTTAGAAATGGTTGATTGTATGTCTTGGTACATAACTATCTCAACCTCCTTAAAATGTCTTGGATATTTATTATATTTCTTATTATATTAAAACATCCCTTTATGTTTCATAAAACACAAGTTCAACCTTCACTCCTTTGTCAAGACTAAGTTTGCTTCACCTAGCTACATAATTCCACTAAGCTGGTTATAGCTTCACATTAGCTGTCTCATTTGATATAAGACATTATTATATCATCCTTGAAATTTTTAAAATATTTAATTGGTTTAGAACATTTTAGTCATACAAACTCTATCTCCTCTTTTTAGAACAAACCTTGAAGAGGTATCCTAACTATGTCTTAGCATGATTGTAGGTGATAATCCACTATAGCTTGTATCGATTGGGATAGGTGAGACCTTGAGAAGGTAAGTAACATAATACTTTGAGTAAAATTTAAGACACATTATATTAATACACATGATCATGAATATAACATTTCAGATAGAATATATTGTGGTTGACAACTTGAATCACCCATTAAACTATAAACCTTCCTCAATCTTGCCTATAGATTGCATATTTGGTAGATAATGTCTTATTTAATTCTATATACTCACAAATGTGTATAAAACTATTTGGTAAGCCATAAAATGTCTCTTAAAGAATTAGAAAACTAGGAGCAATCACTAGTTTGGTTAAAACAATCAAGAACTTCATAAAACTGTACCACTTTTCTTGCCTTGTGTAGATTTGAATAGTGATCAAAACCATTAATTTATTATACTTTGTTCATAAAGTTGATAAGACTAGACTTAAAACTAGCACCCATGAATGAAATGTCATAAAGTCTAGTTTCTCTATTTAAGATCTCAGATCTCCTTTCTCTCTACTATATGGACTGAGCATAAACTTGAGGTGCTATTACTATTTCCCAGTGAACTAAACATGGAAAACACATCAATTTTTATATTTTTAAGCCTAAAAAAATTATAATATCTTCACCATGTGTTTTTAGCAAGACCTCCTTACATATTCAATACTCTTGCTAAGAAAATACATACAGTATGGATCTGTACCACTTGAAAACACTATTGAAACCTATAAAAACTCCTTCATTTCCTATTATTTTATATTAGAAACACCATTTTAGGGAAACACAAAGGAAAATACAGGTCAAAAAGGCATCTCAAATTAAGGAACACATCTTGGAGAGTAAAAAGGTAGTTGTTTTCACATGTGGGAGCTCTTTTGATGTCAAAACAACATTTTAAGGTCATAGGAGAGACATTTTCAAAGCATAAACTATTTGACTAAGTTATATAAGGACCATGGTGGTGATTTAAATATTTTAGTGATTTTTAATAGGCCTTATGAGGTTGAAATTTGTCCTTTCAAGACCAAAACCTCCCTTTAAAAATTATATACATAGCCTCATAAGAATAAATGCTAATGAATATCACAAAATAATACCATATAACTTTATTAAAGGTTTAAATTAATCCTCTATGTATTTTCATCACCCTCTCAAGGTTTATAGTCCACATAAGTTGCATATATTGAAAACATAAAATAATCTCATAGTGATTCATCAACTACCATATTCAACCATCTTATCTTAATGCACTCTAGATCATAATACCACTTCAATATATTTTCAAAGACATCTAAAGCTAATCACACATCATGAGGACACTTAAAACAAGTTGAAACTAAGACATACGACTCATACCCCATTCACTTGATAACCAATGAACATTTATTTGAGTTTCCCTAATTCCTCAAAATACATGACAAATATGAGGTTTACATAATATACCAAAGATACAAATACTCCAATTGATACATTTCTAATCCTAAAAGTAGAAAATCATCAACATTTATGGTGACTCAACTGGTTTAACTAGCTTTCTAGTCAAAATAATCTAGTTCTTACTTATCACTCATAGTTACACAAGACTTGGACTACATTCTAAAAAATTCAAACCTTGTAGAATTGAACAGAAAGAAATAAAACAAGACAAAAATAAGGAAACAATAACTAACAAAATAGAAACTAAAAAAAATGTGCATCAACACTTAGAGGAAGGATACTACAACTATGTATAAGAGGATTGGTTCTTCTAATAACAATACTTAAGGAACATCCCATCGATAAGAATAGGGAGATCTTAACCACTCAAATTGGACAATTGGAAATCATTAATCTCCTTATAGATAGTATTAACATATGGACCACTCCAAAGACTATCAAATTTGGAATGTTTACCTGGTTTGGCATGGTCTTCATCCCACTTGAGCACAATATCACCTTGATGAAAGGTCTTGGATGAATATTTCTTGTAAAAATATTTTTTAACTTGTTCTTGGTTGGACCACATAGTATGTATATCATTATATCTTGTTTCTTCCAACTCTCTCAACTCATTTATTCTTACTTCCATTGCATCATTCTCTATAAGCTCTAGTTGATGTGCAAGTTATAAGGCTATTGGTTTTAATGAAATGGGTAGCTTTGCTTCTCTAACATAAACTAATAGGTAAGGATAATTACCAATAGCCTTATTTGGATTGATTATATCTACCCACAAGGTAGTCTTTAACTTGGTATGTCATCCTCTTTTATTTTCCTCCATTATCTTCTTAATGATCCTAATCAAATTAATCTTAATGGACTTTTCTAGTCCATTATCCTACGGATAGTAATTGGAAGAATATTTGAGATAAATACCATGATCAAGGACCCAGTCACAAAAATTTTCACTACTAAAATCTAAATAATTGTCTAATATAATGGTTTAGAGGACCCCAAACTGAGTCACTAAGCTGTCATAGAACTCTAAAATTAAGTTCTCATTTGCTTATTTAATTGAAACTAAATCCACCCACTTGGTAAATTAATTAGTGGCTATCAAAAACCACTTATTCCCAACACTTTACTGGGGATGAATCATGCATATGAATTCTAAGACCTATTACATGAAGGGTTACTCAACTTGAATAGGTTTCAAATGCATGGCAGCTAGTCTCTACTTACCAATAAACATTACACATTTAGAAAATATTATAACCTAATCATATGAATATTTTAAAAAATTGGGCCAAAAATATCCACCTCTTATGATATTTTACACTATACTCTTTGATGCAAAGTGGCCTCCTTTAGGACCATCATGGAATTATTATAACAACTTGTCTACTTGGCTAGTTTTTACACATCTTAGAAACATATCTCCAATGTCCTTATTGAAGAGTAATCCATAAATAAATATGGAAGGGATATATTAAAACCTAAAATTTCTCATGTTTTCCCCATCTAAGCATATAGGACACTCTCCCATTTGAAGGAATCTTGTTATGTCTTGTGTCCAGATAGAAGGAGAGATAATTACAACTACATGTTGAATTTTTGGACGATTAAAACCACTTATTTATCCTCTTTAAAATATGATAAAAGGTGATCAAAAATTCCCCTACCTATTACCAACTTTATAAAATTCACCTATATATAAAATTCCATGCATTTGGTCACCCAACCATGCCTCTTTTCATTTAGGTCTCTATTAAGGATAAAATACCTTACACTAAGATGAACCACCATCACAAAGATCTTATTATTAGTACCATATGTCTTAACTTATTCAATAACTCATGAAAGTAAGAAAATTATTTTCAAAAAAATTATATTTCTCCGCATAACCTTCCAATGCTTGACTAAAAATGCAATAGGCTACTCTAATCCTTTATTGTTTTATCGCATGAGCATGGAAGAAATTATATCACATGGTAAAATTCATACATAAATAATTATTTAGTAAAATTAGGGTTTATTATGGTGCTATCTTGACTAATGGCCTATTTAATTGCCTCAAAACCTATTTTATCTTCTTTGTTCCATGAGAACTCCTAATGTTTCTTGAGCATGTGAATTAGTGGCCTCACCAATTCTAAAAATCTAGGTATGAACCTCATAATAATATTAATTTTACATAAGAAACTTTGCAATCCATTATTCTTTGGAAAATAAAAATCAAGTATTTCCTCTATTTTTTCAAAATCAATAGAAATTCCACCCTTAGATATAATATGTCCTAGAAGCTTTCCCTCATGCACTATAAAGATACACTTTTTGGGGTTCAAGGAGAACCCAAACTATCTACACCTATCAAACACCATTCTAAAGTGTGTCAAATGAGCCTTAGACAATTCAAAAAGCATATTAATATCATAAAGATAAATGGGTACTATTTCACTTATAAACCCTTGAAAAGCCACATATATTGCCCTTTGGAAGGTAGATCCAACATTAGACACTCTAAAATGCATATTTTATATGCACATATACCCCACTTAGTTATGAAGGAATTCTTTTATTTATCTTTATCCTTCACCAATATATGATTATATCATTAGTATCCATCAAGTAGGGAAAACCTTTGTGATCATAAAACTCTTTGTAACATATAATCCATAGATGGAAAAGGGTTGTGATCTCTCAATGACACCCTATTGAGTTCTCTAAAATATACACACAACCTTATATCCCCATTATTTTTTTATCATAGGTATAATATTTTCCACCCATGTAGAATGTTTGATGGGAAAAATTATGTTAGACTCGATACAATTTGTTAGTTATTTTTTCATAAGGATCTCAACCTTGGGGTTGATTGGTCTTTGATTCTATCTCATAAGTTTGAAATTTTATTCTAGCTCTATGGTATGTTGATCCAACCTAGGATTAAACCCATTTAATTCATGATATTCCCATGAAAAAACATCTATAAAATCTTTGCACAATTCTATTAAGGAATATCTCTCCTCCTTAGTATTCACTTTTTCTAAATTGAGTAGTTTATCTTCAAATCTAGAAATTTATTCATAATGTTATTTTTTAATGGAGATGTTTACCTTATATTTTTCATCTGATAATCATCATTAAATATACTCTCCAAAGTTTTAGATTAAGGTAAAAATAGGTTTTGAAGGGACCCCAAAACCCTGAAACAAAGGATGAAAGATATAACAATAACGTCCACAGGTGAAACCTTTTACCTACTTCTAAGTAGTATCAAAAATAGGTTTTATAGGGACTTGAAACCACAAATCAATAACATCAAAAGATAGACCCTAGGTTTTACAAAGACCTAGAGACTCCAGTGTGATAAGAAAATAAAAAACTAAAAAATGGAACCAGTTATTACAACCAACTATAAGGACCAGGACAGTAAGAACTCAAAGAATGTATTCTTCTAATTCCAAAATCATCTTCATCACTTCCTTACCAATCACAACAGTTTCCTTTATAGATATAGCCATCGACGTAGCAACCTCTTGCATTGATTTCTTCCTTGAGCTCTATCTAGTTTTCTTGCTAGGCCCCTCCAAGGATTTAATTTCCTCATTTGCTCATTTTCCAATGTTTACAACAGCTGCACATATGCTAGAGGTTACCTCCTCCATCTTCATTCTACTTTCCTTAATGAGCTCCCTAATATTGTTCTCATAGTCTTTAAGTTTGATAGGAATATCCCTCATCTACTTTTCTAGATTATTAGCTTTATTCCAATCTGCTTCTTGCTTACGTTCCAATATTTCCATTTTCTTTTTGAGGCCCATTATCTCCTTATACATCCACAAGTCGACCTGAAGGATAGTGTCTACTTTGCCAATACCTTAGGTAACTTATTTGACTTCAATTAGATAATATGGTCCTCATATTGACATTACAACTTATCCTAGTTCTTTGAGAAGAATTTTGTCTCATGTCGTAGGAAACATGCAATTTGTTTATCACTATAAAATACTTGCCAACTTACCTCATTATTAGGGACTGAGGGCCTATATACCACTTTAATTGGGACTAATCTTTATATTCCTTAAGTTATTCAAAGATCATCTAGAGAGGTCACAAAAATAAAGGTCTCAAATCATCTTTAAAGATTCTCCAATGTGAAGAGCTCATTGATATCTTTTCAATGCAATTTATGGTTCACGGAATGGAGTTTGTATATAGAAGCTATGGGAATTTAAAGTATGGGAAGGTCAACCTAGTGTGATGACATGACATGGACATATAGACTAAATAGTAGTTGACACATGAAAAAATATTGATTTGGTAATATGCACATGTGGTAAGCAAAATACCAATCTCCAATTAACAAATGGGAAAATCATATATTAACACTTGGTAAGATAAGGAAAAATATTAAAAAATTTAATATTCACCTACCATTTAATTTCAACCATGATAAAGGCCCACATGGAAGGTGAAAAAATTAAAGGTGGATATTAAAAATTTATTTAATCCCATTATGAGGAATATGTGAAAACCATTTAAAATATGGATAATATTTAATTCATATAAAATTGGGATAATATTCAATCCCATTATTCTTGTAAATGGATAATTGTATTCCCACATATCATTTAAAGGGGATAAATTAAATCCCATGATTATCTCTCAAAGGATAAGGAAGACCCTCATGAAATATGGATTCCTGAAGGTATATAAAGGGGTCATGAGGCATTATTTAAAAACATATTTGTATGGAATTGAGAATTTTATAAAATAATTATTGAAAGGCAAATCTTTGATAAGCTTTTATTAGTCAATGAAAATGTTTGGAAATGCATGAAGGAAGAATTTAGTAGAAGATCAATAACCCTGATTGAAGGAAAATTATTGTAGAGAGTCAAGAATTCAAAGAATGAAAGGCCATAAGTACTTTGTTAAAAGAGGTACTTTTATGGATGAGGTATTTTTTTGAATTGAATACTGGTGTACATAAATTATATATTTCACACCAATTATTCATTAATGGATTAGTCATAGTTATAGTAGACCCATTGACATAGACTATTGTCGAACCTTGTAAACAACTTTTATGGTTTTTTTCTTGTTTTGTGATTCTCTTTATAATTTTTTGTATCTTGTTAGTTAGCTGACATAATATATGAAGATTTTATATATTCATGAATAATTGTAATCACAAATCATAAATTCATTTTTAAAGTAGTTTTATAAGTTAAAAAAATACTAAACTATTTATAGATCATTTTAGTATCAAATCTAAGTTTTTTTTGGTGTAATTATGTTTTTAATCCCATTCTATGGAATTTTATGGATCCAATGTTAGCTCAAGTTCAATTTTTGTTGAATATAATTGTCACTACATTAATGCAATACATGAAATCACAAGAATAATGATAACAAGCTGCATAATGAAGACAAGAGTTAAAGATCAAGAAGCTCTAATAGAGTATTGATGCTTTTTAGGTGGAATTATGACAAGAACATCATCAAAAGAAGTAGAT
>JARHVA010006244.1:742500-845000 GCA_037957365.1 Torreya grandis
GATATTTGACTCTAATATTTGGTAAAAATATTTAGATTTGATGTTTATGAGAACCATTTAGTTTCACCATTGAGTAGACCCTTTAGCTCTAGCATTCGGTGCAACCAAATAGATGCACCATCAACATAGCTAGGCAACTCTACCATGGATAGATCTAAATAGATCTCCTATTGATTGAGATAAATTCAATTACCATGCCTATATATATATGTCTTTACCATCGATATATATAAATGATTATGCCATCAATAGAGTTGAATAGTTATGAAATCAATAGAGCCAAGTGACTCTTCCATTTATGGAGTTAGATGGTGTAGTTATGGGTAGAGGTGAGTGATGCATAATGTGAAGGAATGAATGTATATTGAATAAAAATGCATGGGGTATTTCTTAAACCTCAAGTTGAGAAAAAAACATTAGGAAGGAATATGCATTAGATAAAAATATTGTTGGGTGAATGGGCAAAAATTATAGACCTACCAATTTTCCAAGGCTACAAATCAAATTTTCCTAAATTGATCTAATGGGGTTTCAGATATGGGTCCTTAAATTTTACCCTAGTAGAATATCAACAATCCTGATAGAAGGAGAATTATTGTGGAGAGTGAAGAATTCAAAGAAGGAAAGGCCATAAGTTCTTTAGCACAATAGGTACTTTTATGGATGAGGTATTTTTTAAATTGAAACCATAATTTAGGTGTATGTAAGTTGTCTATTTCACACCAATTATTCATTAATGGATCATTCATGCTTATAGTAAACTCAAGGATGTAGACTATTATCGAACCTTGTAAAAAAATTTTGGGTTGTTTTTTTCTTCTATGATTCTCTTTACAGTTTATGGTATCTTGTTAAATAGATGATATAACTCTATAAAGATTTTATATATTCATAAAGTTCAAATAATTATAATCATAGATTTGAAATCCATTTTTTAAGTAGTTTTATAAGTTAAAAAAAATTCTAAAATATTTATAGATCATTAAGCCCATCAACTATGTCATACTATGCTCTAATAACAACTAACCAGTATGCATATTGATTGGATCCTCTAAGAATGGAGAAAATTTCAAAATCTTATAATTTATCCATAATGTCCCAAACCCTATGTTTTTAGGTCTTCAAGAGTGGATTCTTGGTTTTATTCATACCTCTTACCTACCACACTACTAATTAATTGTCTCCCTTTACCTACAGAAGCTTAATCCCTCTATTCCTTGCCTATTGTAGACCATAAATGAGGGCCTCATATTCTACAATATTAGAGGTAAAAATAAATTGGAATTTTATAAGAGAATAAGTTTGATTTAGTGGATAAAAAATCATGACACTTGCCCCACTCCCATTTTTTGATCTAGACCCATCAAAGAACAAATTTCAATCTCCTTCATGATCTTGTGTTGTGTTCGCATTTTGGCACCTTATTCATGCATGTAATACACACTCAAACCTGATTATATAATTATTTTATAAGGATCATAACCATGATTATTAGATGAATATTTATAATATAGTAAGTTTGGTATACCTTCAAGTGGTTCAAAAGGTAAGATCTTGGTTATTGAAGTGTTCATCCTCCTCTGAGATAGTGCAATTGACATTTGATAAGTTGGGAATATAAGGTTATAAATGGAACTTAGATATAGGTTCTAACCCTATGGTATCATTTTTCCCATACCTATTTATAAAAACCATGTAGGACCAATCAAAAGATAGATACCCCCTATTTTGGTAATGAAATCCCTAGACAAGCAAAAAGAAAAGTAGGGGGAAGATAAACTTCTACCACATCTTGAGAGATAATAAAATTAGGACAATTAGATAAAATTACCTTAAGATCCTTAAGAACACCTATGGTCTTAGTAAGAGACCCATCCAACTATAAAACTCCCTTTTCATGAGGCTCATATTGAAGTCCCAACTTATCAACTATGGATTTAGGCATGATAGAGGTATTAGCCTCATTATAAATCATACAGTTATGTACAAGTAAATCACATATGATAATTTAAAGATAGAATGGGGTGGATTAACTACCTTTGGTGCTTGAGGCTCAAGAGATTGACTAGAATTTGTAAGAATAACACTTACCTTTTATGTTTTTTTGTCTAAAACATGAGGCTTGGAGAGATCTTTTTGTAGGAGATATTTTTATCCCAAAATAAGTAATGTGTCTGACATAGGGATAGAGATATGAACCTTCTTCATCTAATAAACAATGCTTATTAGATGATTGGATACCTTAGACTAAAACTTAGGAGCAAAAGTGATACTTGAAGCTTATGTAAACTATGGTATGAAAAGGCTTTTCTAATTCTTCCCTTTACCATATTGTATTTGTTGAGTTGGTGGTGAATTTTGAGATGAATCTTGAGTGGTAGTATTTTGAGGTGGTTGATAAGGTAGATTGGCTGCATTTTCAAAACCCAAACCATCACCAACTTCCCTTCTTTTGGACCTTGTGTGATCTATAACTGAGTTGTCCACATTAGCCATATTTTGACCCTGATTAACTACCACCTGATCAAATGATTTTCACCTTCTTAGAAATGGGAAAACATAGCTTCAAAATGTTTTTTTATTCCACTTACTCTTTATTGAATTTTCACCTCAACTTCAGTCATAGAAGGAATGTCTTCATGTGATAGATAAGTTTCCTTGTGTTGTGAAGGTAGTTTATTATCATGTGGTGGAAGAGTTGTACCTTATTATATATATGATTGTTGACTCACCTCACCACTTAGATCCATTTCCATAGTGTTTTATTACTCTAATTTATTAGGGAATTGGCCTTCTTGAGCATAACTATTATAATTTGAAACCAAAGCTCTAAAACTACTAGCAAGATTGGGGTTATAAACATTATATGATCTTGATTGTGTAATTTTCCCTTGACCCTACTGATTGGATTGATAAGGAGGCATGCTATAATTATATTATTGTTTAGGATCTTGGTAAGGTGATTGATAAGGCCTATGAGGTATAAATTTTTACCTTTCCAAATCCACTATCTTATTATTTTGGGCCTTAAGTAGCCCCTCTATCTTACCCAATTTGTCCACTTGGTTACCATTTGTTTTATCAAGATTAGTTGGTGATGGTAATGGATAAATGGTAGGAACATGGGGGTGAATCTATGGAAACAAAGGCATGGGTGGTCTAGGGGTGAGTTTACCTGATTGAATTAGGCAATTCTCAGCCCTTATATCTACTTCATAGGCCTTTGGTAAGGTAATTATCTCCATTGATTGTATCATAACTACCTTATCTAGATTTAGAGATTTTAGGTAATACAATAATGCATAATTAGGTATGGGTTTGATAATTGTAGGGATCCTATCCCAGGTTTTATAAAACCTATAGTTGAAGTCTGCCATGAACTCATGGGGGTTTCTCTTGATTTTAGTAAGTTGTTCCACGAAGGAAAGATGATAATTCTTGTCTTCAAAATGTTTACACAAGATTTATACAAACTAATCCTAGGTGTTAATGGATGCAGGTGATAAACCCATATACCATTAGAGTGCCTTACCTTTAAAGGAAGTTGCCAATAATCTCATAGGCACATTCTCCTGGGTTGTATTATGTATTGAACATAGATTGGATATGTCTACAATATGCTAAACATGAGTTTTATCCTATGAAATAAGCAATGCTCTTTAAGGTAGAATTAGGTATGTCATAAAACTAACTATGTTTTAATGGTCTATTACTATTAAAAGGCAAAAAATCTTGTTTCCTAGGAATAACATTTTGAAGTGTGGAATTTACAATAGTATTTGTTAGGGTAATCTTTTCTTGGATAAAAGTAGTTTTTTGGGAAAAATTAGGAGAATTAGGAGATGCAGGATTTGGATTAGACTTATAATATTTGTTTTTCTTAATTATATGAAAAAGAATCAATAAATTTAGTCTCCTTACCTTTTGAGAAAGATCTTATAACCAATCTTGGCATGAAATGTCTAGAAATAAACCTCTAAAACCCTTGAATCTTGTTGATGTGCTCAAACATATAAATGTATGCCCCAAATCTCTTAAATAAGTAGTCTCATCAAGTGTGACAAAAATTTTAGCAACCCAAGTTACACCCTATGAAGTAGATTGTTCACTTCTCCTTCAAACTTGGACTAACATTAGATTGGTTTACAGGTTGTGAGTTACATATAGCTAGACCAAATCTCTATTTTATGAGGCTAGATCCTCTAATGTATCAAATTTGAATCCTTTTCCTAAAAAATATTTTTATTTAGGGGTGAAAAGAGTTATAAAGATAACTCAAAAATAAAATCTATAATAGTAATGGTGATGTACCAATTCTTTAATGATCCTCTCTTAACCTTGTTCTTAAAAACACTTGTGAATGAAAAGAAAATAAATTATCAGCTAGACATGTTTAACATAGTCCTAAACATGAGTGTTTTATATGAAGGTTAGATAAAAGGTATACAACTTGAAGGTAAAGTAATGGAGGTCTATATAGGACACTACAAATTAACTCACTCTTCAACACAACTTCTATCTCTTAACACTACATATGACCTATAGAGGATGACAACATAGAATTATTTGAAGGAGAGGAATTTAAAAAAAAAGATGAATAACATACTTATATGAAAGTCAAAAATAAAGATACACACTAATAACAATAAGTCTAAAACAATCATTTCTCATTAACTCAAGGTGAAAGTTACAATTTCAACATATTTTTGTTATACCATCTTGAGGGATGCCCAAATTAGGCCTTTCCAAGTTAATAAATAGAAGTACATAAAGAGATAAAGAGGGATAGTTGAATGTAAGTCCTTGAATAATTCAAGAGGTCATAACTACCCTAGATAATAGTTATAATAGTCCTTTATGAATTGAAGTTATTTAAAAAGGTGCTCAAGATGGTGAAAGACTATTTTTATTAACCTTTGACCCATGAAAGGTATATTCATGATATATTCATTGAATTCCTTCTCCTTTATCTATTAAAAACATTAAATAGTCATAAATAACCATCTTCAATAAACCATCAACTAACTACCTCTCTTTGTGGGTTGACCATATCCATATAACTACCAAGAAACCTTCATGAATGCTCATAATTATGGAACTCGATTTATTCTATTGGAAATATTGTCATTGATGTCAAAGGTCTAACATTATTGGTGATAAAGTCCCTATTGAATTTAATGGTGTTTTTAATAGTCATATCTTGGCTAATGTGTGTTAATATTTATTTAATATTATTGAATATATATTTTTTTACAGATAAGTCAAAAGAGGGCTCGTGGAGAAGTCAAAGAGTCATGGGGTAAAGTCAAAAGAGGGCTTGTGGAGAAGTCAAAGAGTCATGGGGTAAAGACAAAAGAGGAATGGGATGAATTTTCTCATGAAGAGTCATCTTGAGGAATTCCAAGAGTCACCATGTGAATAAAAAAGAGGGTATGGTACATTTTTCTATGAAGGGACACTTTGAGGAATACAAAAATTCACCAAGATAAAGACAAAAGGGGACATGATGCTTTTGCTTATGAAGGGTCACCATATGACTTTTCAAATGCAATGATATAAAGGGTCATACAAGTTTGGTGCCATTTTCCATGAGGATTAAAGGATCACAAAGGGTGAATGCCAAAGGTCATTTGGAAAGCTATAAATAAAGGCTTGAGAAGCCATTTGTAATAAGCAAGAAAGTGCATGGTTTGTATTTGTTTTCAAAAAGAGAAAAGCAAGAGATATTGTAGAGTTATATCATTTATTGAGTAAGCAACATTGAGAGATAGTTGTGTTTTATACACAATAGGGGTTAGTGCTCCTATGGATTGGTACTCATAAATATTTTCAAGGGGTTGATGCTCCTATGGGTTGGTGCTAACAAATAGTTGTTGTGTTGGTGCTTGACAAAGAGGTTGGTGATCTTACAAGTTAATGATTGTGAAATTTTTAATTTGATTTAGTGCTCATTCATATGCTTGAGATTATTCTCTATGGTTTTTTCCACTTTGGGTTTCCACATAAAAATCAGGTCTCTCTGTCTCTCTCTCTTGTGTGGTGCATATTATTGTTTCAAGTTTTATGGAATATGTTGAATGCATGATTAAGTGGTTAAGGAAAAGAAATAAAATTAAGTAAAAGATATATAATATATTGATTCACCCCCCCCCCCATCTTAGTATATTTTGTGCTTAACAATTGGTATCAAAGTAGGTTCCTTTTGAAAAAAAATTACAGCTTGAAGGTAGATCAAGAAAGTATGATTTTTTGGATCACATGAATGTTTTTATACAAATAAGGCACCTTTTTTTGATGGAATAAATTATGTTTTTTGGAGCATAAATATGAATACTTATTTGGTGGCCCTTAGATTCAAGATTTGGTAAGCAATGGTGGACGAATATGAAGAGCCACAGACACTTATAACTACTCTAGTGAAAAGGAAGGCAAGTGAAAATAATGCTAAAGATTTAAATGATATTTTATGTGGTTTATGTGAATCAAAATTTGTTAAAGTTATGCAATGTAAATATGCTCATGAAACTTGGATAAAACTTGAGAATGTTTGAAAAGGTGATGGAAAGGTTCAACAAGCTAAGCTTCAGACTTTTAGAAGATAGTTTGAGAGTTTTAATATGGAAGAGGAAGAAAATATAGTAATTTATCTTTTACGGGTTGATCAAATAGTCAATTAGATTCAAGGTCTTGGAGAAAATTTAGAAGAATCAATTGTTGTTCAAAAATTTTTGGAAATTGAAGAGATGAATAATTTAGCCAAGCTAAACATGGATGAAATACATGGTATTCTTATGGCATATGAGATGTAGACTGACCAAGAGAAACCCTCAAAGAGAGAAGCTACTTTCAAGACATCAAAGAAAGAGAAGGCTAAGATTCAAGAATCAAGTGAGAATTCTAGCGATGATGAAGATGACAATAGAGATATATTCATTTGCAAGACGAAGAAGGGAATAGGTAAATATCAAGTAAAATTACCTTTTAAATGTTTTAATTGTGGAAAGATTGGAAATTTTTTAGCTAAGTGTCCAGACAAGGGTAATGGTGACAATGAAGAAGGAAAGTCTATATACAAGAATAATTTCAAAGGAAATTTCAAGAAGGGATTCAAGAAAAAGAGTTTATATTCTAAAGATCCTAGCTCAACCAAAGATAGTGGAGTCAGTGATTCTGAAGAAGAAGAGATTCTATTCATGGCCATACATGAAGATGCCTCCATAAACAAAAGTATAGATGATCAATAAGAAGAATATGATGAAGCTAAAGTGAATCTGAAAGGATAACTCATTTATGCCTTAGAAGAGTTAAAATCTCTTGAGAAGAAGAATCAAAGAATAAAGCTCCAGATCAAGAAAAATGAAAAGGAATCAAAAGAAACAATTGAAGATCTAGAAGCACACTTTTAAGAATCCAAGAAGAATGAAAAATATCTAATGGTATAGTTTCAAAAAGTAAGTAAAGAATGTGAAAATTATGTTATTAAAATTGCTTCTTTCAAAGTATATCTTGAGCAAACAAATAAAGCAATCAATGATAGAGTAGCCAATGATTCAAAATTTGAGAATAACACTAATATGTTGAATAAGATATTAAAAAGTCAAAGATCAATATTAGATAAGATAGGTATGAGATTTTAAAAAGAGAAAGGGGAGGCCACTACTTTCAAAGACAAGGAAAAAGGAAAGAGCTATATTGAAGCTCTTACAAAAGAGGAAATAAAAAGGGAAGAAGTTAAGAATATAGAGGACATCTCAAATAATGAATACTAAAGGGAACAAAGCTACAAAAGACAATTAGGTCAAAGATACACAAATAGGTCCTATTTTTATGGTTACTATTTTTATTGTAATGGATATGGTCATAAGAAAATAGAATGTTGGAAAAGAGCTAACAATTTTAGAAATAAGGAGAAGGAAAATTATGTAGAGTCAAGCAGAAGCCATAACTCTTTTGTTCCTCTATAAATATTTAATGAAGAGGCCATAATATGTTACAAGTGAAACAACTTCAGACACATAGCTCAGTACTATAGAAGCATGTTCGAGTCAGCTAAGAAAGAATAGATTTTCAAGTCTCTATTCATCAAGAAGAAAGCTCAGATAGGTTCATGGTAGAAGAAACAACCTGAAAAATCTATGTTGGTATAGACATATTTGCATGTAATAAATGAAGAAAAGCCAAGGTTCATTGATAGTGGATGTTCGAGGCACATGATAGGAGACAAAATCAAGTTCATAACCTTGAAGAAGATCAATTGTAGCACAGTGAAATTTAGAGATAATACTAATACCAAAATTGTTAGAAAAGGTACACTAAGTTTGGATAATGATAGAACTAAAACTAAAAATGTTTTGTATGTATAAGGTCTTAAGCATAATCTTTTGAGTGTAATTCAAATGTGTAATCAGGGGCACATAATAAATTTCTATGTAAAATGTTGTGAAATTAGGAGAAAATATTCAGATGTGTTGGTTGCAGATGCTCAAAGAATAGGTAATAATTTATATATGTTATCATACATCAAAGGTAGAAGATATTATTTGAGTTAGATTGAAGAAATTTGGCTATGGCATAAGAGAATGGGACACATAAATTTTGACAATCTTTTCAACATCAGTAAGAAGCAAGTAGTCAAAAATCTTCCAAAGATTAAAAAGTCATATGACATGTTTTGTGGACCTTGTTAGCATGGGAAATAGACCAGAAGATGGTTCAAAATAAAAGAGTACTCAACTACTCAGATGCTAGATCTTATTCACACTGATCTATGTAGACCTATGAGAACTCAAAGTACTAAAGACATTTCAAAGAATTCAAAGCATTAGTTGAAAATGAAACTAGTTTTAAGATTAAGTGTCTAAGATCAGATCAAGGAGGAGAATTCATGTCAGATTAGTTTATTTATTTTCATGAATACCATGGAATAAAGAGACATTATGTAGCAGCTATAACTCCATATAAAAATAGAGTAGTTGGTTAGAGAAAGAGAACAATTTAGGAGATGAAAAGGACAATGTTAAATGAATCCAAGATATCAGATAAATATTAGAGGTAGTTGTTACAGTAGTGCATATTCAGAATAGAGAATTATTGAGGGTCAATAGTGACAAGACTCCTTATGAGCTATGGAAAGACAAACCAACAATAGTTGATTATTTCAGATTTTTTAGAAATAGATGCTTCATAAAGGGAACCGATGAAATTTTTTTGAAAGTGTTAGGATACAAGAAGATGGAACACAAAGAATCAATGATCTAGTAGACATTCCTAAAATCATTAAAGAGGAAGATTTTGAAGAATCAGATGAAGATGAGAAGATGGAGAAAAAGGACACCAAAACCCCATCCAAATATGTTCAAATAAATAATAATGAAAGTGACATCATCGGCGACATAAATGAAAGAATTCACACCCAAAAAATGATGGTAAGTAAATCTGAGCAAGTTAATTTTTCTTTGTTATTCAAAATTCAGCCTAGAACTTTTTTAGAAGCTAGACATGATAAGCATTGGGTTAAGGCAATAGATGAAGAATTAAATTAGATAGAAAAGAATGATACTTGGGAATTAGTGCCTAGAACAAAAGATCATAATGTGATAGGAACAAAATGGGTTTATAGAAATAAGTTGAATGAAAATGGAGAAGTGACTAGGAATAAAGCAAGATTAATATGTAAAGGATATGGTCAGATTGAAGGAATAGATTTTGAAGAAACTTTTACACTAGTGGCAAGGCTAGAGGCTATTAGAATGTTTCTTGCATATGCAGTGTTTAAAATTTTCAAAGTGTTTTAGATGGATTTCAAATATGCCTTCCTAAATGAGAATCTAGAAGAAGAGGTCTATATTGAGCAGCATGAGGGATTTATTCTCTCAGATATTAGTAGCCATGTATGTAGATTGAAGTAAGCACTATATGGATTGAAATAATCTCCCAAAGCTTGTTATGCAAGACTTGATAAGTATTTGTAGGATCAAGGTTTCAAGAGAGGATTTGCTGACAATAATCTCTACATCAAAACATAAGGTGAGCATTAATTTATTATTGTGGTATATGTTGATGACATCATTTTTGGAAGAAACATTGAAAAGATGACAAAAGAATTTTTTAATAATATGTAAAAATAATTTGAGATGTCTATGCTTGGACAATTATCATTTTTCTTAGGATTGTAAAATTTTAGTCAGATAAAGGAAGTTTCATATCTCAAAGTAAATATGCCAAGGAAATGTTGAATAAATTTGGTTTTGAGGATTGTGCACCAGTTGGCATACCAATTTGTATAAGAAATAAGGTGAACAAGGATGAAGATTCACTTATTTTAGATCAATATTTGTATAAATCTATGATTGGTAGTCTTTTATATTTGACAACATCAAGGCTAGACATCATGAATGTAGTAGGTATGGTTACAAAATATTAGTCAGCTCCAAAAGATAGTCATGTTTAGTTGGTGAAGAGAATATTCAGATATATCAAAGGGACATTGAATTATAGATTGTGGTATCCCAAAGTTAGATATTTCACTTTAGTTGCTTATATAAATTTAGAGTGGGTAGGTTTTTTGGATGACAAAAAGAGTAAAAGTGGAGGAGATTTCTTCCTTGGTGATAGCTTATTATCATGTCTAAGTAAAAATTAGAATTTAGTATCACTTTCTATAGCTAAATCAGAATATATTTTAGTAGTATTGTGTTGTACTCAAGTGCTTTAGATGAAGAAAATTTTGGAATATATCAAGGTAAAATATGATGAACCTATTTCTATTTTTTGTGACAACACAAGTATTATTAATATTTTGAATAATCTAGTAATGCATTCAAGAACAAAACATATTCCCATCAGATATCACTTTTTAAGAGAGTAGGTTACAGATCAATAGGTTAAGATGGAATATATTACTACTACAAAGTAGATTGTAGATATTTTCACAAAGGCACTACTAAAAGACACATTTGAGTATCTACAAGAGAAGTTGGGAGTAATTTCTTTTACTTCCTACCATTGAGGTTTAGTTTCAGTTGAGGGGGAGCTAAGTGTTAGCTCTAGGTAGGCCCTTTGCCATTGATGTCAAAGGGGGAGAAGAATAGAAACAAGTACAGGTATAGGTATAAGTGTAGAAACAAGTACAAGGAATAGGTACAAGGAATAGGTACAAGTTGCTTTAGTAAGGGGGAGTTAATATATGTTTTTTAGATGGTAGTATGTACAAGTTTTAGGATGTGATAGTTTTAGATTGAGGTTACCATCAATGACAAAGGGGGAGATTGTTGGAAATATTGTCATTGATGTCAAAGGTCTAGCATTATTGGTGATAAAATACCCATTGCATTTAATGGTGTTTTTAATAATCATATTTTGGATAATTTGTGTTAATATTTATTTAATATTAATGAATATATTTTTGGTTGCATATAAGTCAAAAGAGGGCCCATGGAGAAGGCATAGAGTCACGGGGTAAGGACAAAAGAGGAATGAGACACATTTTCTTATGAAGAGTCATCTTGAGGAATTCTAACAGTCATCATGTGAAGACAAAAGAGGGTATGGCACATTTTTCCATGAAGGTACACTTTGAGGAATATATAAAGTCACCAAAATAAAGACAAAAGAGGAAAGGATGCTTTTGCTTATGAAGGGTCACCATATGAATTTTCAAATGCAAGGATATGAAAGGTAATGCAAGTTTAGCACCATTTTCCATGAGGATTGAAGGGTCACAAAAGGTGAATGCTAAAATTAATTTGGAAAGCTATAAATAAATGCTTGAGAAGCCATTTGTAATAGGCAAGAGAGTGCATGGTTTGTATTTGTTTTCAAAGAGATAAAAGTAGGAAATATTATAGAGTTCTATCATTTGTTGAGTAAGAAACATTGAGAGATAGTTGTGTTTTATACAGAAGAGGGGTTGGTGCTCCTATGGGTTGGTGCTCACAAATAGTTGTTGTGTTGGTGCTCAATAAAGGGGTTTGTGCTCCTACAAGTTGATGCTTGCTAATTTTGTAATTTGAGTTGGTGCTCATTCATATACTTGAAATTATAATCCATGGTTTTTCCCACTTTGGGTTTCCACATAAAAATCTGGTGTCTTTCTCTCTCTCTCTCTTGTGTGGTTCATATTATTATTTCAAGTTTTATTGCATATCTTGAATGTGTGATTAAATGGTTAAATAAAAGAAATCAAATTAAGTAAAAGATGTATAATATAATAATTCACCCCCCCCTCAGTATATTTAATGCTTAACATCTTCAAGGGTTAATTATGGAGGTTTATATATGTTTCTTTAATTCCACATAGTATTTATATTCCCAAGAGATCCTTCATCTACAACATAGTCTTATTTGATCAATTAGGCCATTTTGACTAGGTCTCATAGACTAGCTAATTATAATGGAATTTTAATTATACTTCAATGCATTGTTTTGGATTCTAATGACTCAAGTAAGTTAAACAAGTCCCAAACTTCCTCTTCTAATGATTGACATATTTTAAACTACCTTGTACCTCTTTTTATATTTTTTTCCTCAAAAATCCCTATTTCCTAATAGGTCTATACATCATCAATACAACAAAGTACCATGGTCATTAGCCTCTCTAAGTGTAATAGATGCTCCTGGTGATAATCAATTGATTTCAATCTCTTTGTATGCCTTTTCCTTCAAATCTTCCCAATCGGGTCTTAACTAGGGTTTTTGAGAGGTTTAAGAGTATACATGACTCTTAACAATTATTCTTAAATTTTAGGCATTAAATCTATGAACCAATTCCACTAATCATTATTATATTAATCCCTACACCTCTCCCAAAGTTCCCAACCTCTTAAGAAAAATCTTCATATAATGGTGAGCATGTGAAGTTACCACTCAAGGAAGAAATAGGCTTTTGGAGTAGTGTTTGGTGTCTTAAGACTTAAATGTCTATTCATATCATATTTTCTATAGCTAAAATCTTACATACACCCCTACAATAACCCAATGATTTTTTTCATTAAGATTAGAGGTGCCCTCATGATCCCACTTTGCCTTTTGTTTCCCCTTATTGATGGCACATTTTAATGATATTAATGGATAAGAATATGCATATGTAGGGTTCTTAGAATTTTTAACTAATTATGAATTTAAAATCTCTTTCCACTATATACAACATGAATAACCTATATGAAGTCCTTTAGAGTTATTGTATTGTCTTGATCAAGTTGTTCATCCTCTATCTACATGCATACAATCTCTTGTATGAACATCTAGACCTATCTGCCTATATAAATAGTCATGTAGACCCATGTAGATGGTTATTTATAAGTTTTTTAGGTAATTTAGGATCCATTATTCCTTCTATATTTCATTATATATTAATATCCTAATCATTCCCTTGATTACAAGCTTAAATTAACCTTCTCAGGCCTAGTCTATTTAACATGACCTCTGTACGTGCCAACCAATAGGTTTTTATGATGATAAAGAGAGTTAGTAAGACAATAAACATCATTTCATGGCTCAAACACTTCATTTTGATGCACTTTGAGCCATCTTTCCTTCACCAAGTATCTTTCAAGGTTTTGCAGGTCTTTAGAGGTCTAAGACTCTTAGTAATTATTCATAGCATATGAACCTCTAATGAAAAAATTATTATCATGGATTTAAATTAGCTTTTCCCTTCAAATTCTCTAACTATCTTGACTCTCCATGAAAAATATTCATCAAGATATGCACGTAGTGAAAAAGTACTTCAAATGACTATCTAGATTATGCAAGCAAAAGGAAAGTTTAAGGACCAAAATGATAAGTCTGTTACATTAAATTTACTCCAACACTTCCCTCAAAACTTTAATTAACTCTACACACCATTATTATTACCATAAATATGAAAAGAAGACTTGGATCAATATCAATATGGTGGGAGGGTGTCTTACTAGGTTTGAAGTCTATCAACATATGTTAGCCCTCAAGGGAATTTTTACATTACAAATAAATGTGATAAATACCATATAGTGTGTAAGGACTCACCATTACCTTTTTTTTATTAATAAAATCTACATGAATCCCTAAACCTCCTATCTTACCTATAGACCCTTAAATAGTCCTCATGGCTCTATTACTGATTGTAAATGATTCAGGCAACTCTAAGACAAAATAGTGGATGTTTTCACTGATTTTATAGTGTTTAAGATATCATGTAAAATTTAATCCATTTATGGAGACCATTTTTACCAATTTTTAGAGTTTAATTCCACCTATAAAGGCTTCAAAACCATAAACTCCTCAAAACTAGCTTTATACACTGACTATGACTATAGTTTTCCTTTGTTTTCAACTATCTAAAATGTGTCCTAACATTTTCATGTTTTTAAAAAGATGTATGAGTGTTTTATGGGGATTAATTAATTGTAAACATCATCCTCATTAAAATTCATTACCCTTAACATACCAATAATTATACCTTCTTTCAATCTAAATAAGAGCTCTTTAGGGAACAAGCATATAGTATCTCCCTTTTGACTATGTTATATGTTTAAGGCATGTGTTTTATGTTTAATGAGCCTTAATAAATATTTGAATATTATTTAAATATTATATAGGTATTAACCACCTCTTAAGGATCATGCCAACACTATTGACCTACTATCTTACTCATTATGCATAGTAATATACCTATAGGTGTCCTTGGAAATGGTTTAATTTGTGTCTTAGTCCATGAATAGATAAAAATAATTAATATTATTGGATATTTATTAGATTTATTATAATATTCAAACATCCATTTATGTTTCATAACACACAAGTTTAACTTTCACTTCTTTGTCAAGACTGATTTTATTGCACCTGGCTACATAATTCCACTAAGCTAGTTGTAGCTTCACATTGGTTGTCTCATTTGATATAGGAAATTATTATAAAATCCTTTAACTTGTTTAATTATTTAATTTGATCATAAAATTTTAGTCATATAAACTCTATCTCCTCTTTTTGGAACAAACATTGAAGATGTATCCTGATTGTGTCTTAGTATGGTTGTAGGTGATAATCCATTGTAACTTGTATGGATTGGGATAGGGAGAGACCTTAGGAAGGTAATTAAATGGTTTATTAACCTATATAATATTAATATAAACATAGGTATATATTTCAAATAAATTCCTTTCAATTAGATATCCTCTAGCCTCTTATATACACCACTTCATGAAGCATATTATTGACTGGATTTTATCTTGGTTGTAGGTGATGATTCATCCATTTAGTAGTGTTTAAGGATTCATAAATTAATTTCATAATTAATATGATCCTTGACACCCATGATTCCTCTAAAATAGTGGATCCATGATGTGAATGTGTATAGGTAGTGATAGTGATATTTATGATGATAATGAGATATGGAAATTGAGATTTAAGATGGTGTGATAAGTTTATACAATAGTTGAATGGTAGTGTGAAATTTTGTGAGATGAAATGAAACATAGGGAGTAAAATGAAACATGAATCCAACTTCTAGATATTCATGAATGATACTAGGAAATCATAAACGTATGCCTTAACAATATATCATTTTTAAGATCCTTGAATTAACATACATTGTTAAAGGAGAAACCTAGGAATCTCTAAAAAACCTTAGCAAATGCCAATTTACCTTAACATATAATAAATTGAGAAAATGAAGGTTTTGAGTGAAAATTTATGGTATCTAGGATATAATACATTGAGGAAACTTTGAGACACCTTCAAGAAAGACACTTGATAATGAATATAACATCTCAGATAAATTATATTGTGTTTGACAACTTGAATCACCCATTAAACTGTACACCTTCCTCAAACTTGATTTTAGATTATATATTTGGCATAAATGTATTATTTAAATATATTTACTCAAAAATGTGTATCAAACTATTTTTGAATCCATGAAAGGTCTCTTCAAGACCTAAAAAACTAAGATCAAGCACTAGTTCAGTCAAAACATTTAGGAACTTCACAAAACCATGCCACTTTTCTTGCCTTGTGCATATTTGAATAATGATTATAACCCTTAATTTATTATCCTTTATTAATGAAGTTTATAATACTAAACATGAAAACAAAATCTATGAATTTAAGGTCATAAAGTCTAGTTTTTCTGGTCAAGATCTCAAATTTCCTTTATCTCTCTACTGTATAGACTAAGCGCAAATCTAAGGTGTGCTTATTATCTTCCAATGAATTAAACATGGAAAAAACATTGGTTTTTGTATTCTCAATCCTTTATATACTCCAATATATTCACCATGTGTCTATAACAATACCTCCTTACTTATCCAAGACTCCTCCTGAGCAAATATGTAAAGTATAGATCTATACCACCTAAAAACACTATTGAAACCTATAAAATCTCCTTCATTTCCTCTTGTTTCAGCTTCAAAACACCATTTTATGGTAGCATGAATGAAAATACATGTCAAAAAGGCATCTCAAATCAATGAACATGTCTTGGTGAGAAAAAAGGTATTTGTTTTCACATGTGGGAGCTCTTTTGATCATAAAATAACCTTTTAAGCTCATAAGAGAGACATTTTCAAAGCATGAACCATTTGAATAAGTAATATAAGGACCATGGCGGTGATTTAAATATGTCATTGATGCTTTATAGGCATTATGAGGTCAAAATTTGTCCTTTTAAGACTAAAACCTCCCTTTAAATAATATATACATAGCCTCATAAGAATAAATGCTAATGAATATCATAAATAATACCATATGGTTTTATTAAAGATTTGAATTAAGATTATATGTATTTTAATCACCCTCTCAAGTTTTATAGTCCACATACCTTGAATATATTTAAAACATCAAAGAATCTCATAGTGAGTTATCAGCTTCCATCTTTAACCATCTTAAGGCACTCTAGATCATAAGACCAATTCAATCCATTATCAAAGACATCTAAATATGCTCACACATCATGATTAAACTTAAAATAAGTTCAAACTAAGACATGATCATGATAAGACATGAGACTCATACCCCCTTCACTTGACAACCTATGAACATTGCTTTAAGTTTCCCTGATTCCTCAAAATACATGACAATTATGAGGTTTTCATAATAGACCAAATATCCCAATAAAAAAATTTACACATTTCTAGGCCTAAGGATATAAAGTGGTCAATAGTTCCCAAAATAAAGTTTTTTATTAGAATAAAGTTTCCAAATGAAAGATCTCATGAGAGTTTCTAAAAGAAAATTTATTGAATAGAAATCTTTTGAAGAGGAATTTTTTGAAATAAAGTTTCTAAGTGAAAGGCTCACATTGATTCTATTGACCAAAGCTTCATAAGTAAAAATTTTTATCACAAAGTTTTTGAATATAAAGTAGCCAACCAAAACAAAGTTTTCAAAGATAAAGTTTCCAAAGAGAGTTTCTGAAAGAAAGTAGTTGACTGGAACAAATTTTTTGAATAAAATTTTCCAAAGAAAACTTTTCAATGAGTAATTTCCAAAGTAAGTATTTATAAGACCATAATTATCTAGGTAATCCAACCTGAATACCTTCCATTCAAAGCTATTCTTCTTGACTTTCCATTAATATATTAGTTCAACCAAGTCCTTTCAAAAGAGAAAATAAGCATATACCAATGTGAATCAATTCTCAAAACACCAAGATTATACAAATAATAGTAACCAACACAAACTCATATATACCCAAATAAAATATACATCCTCTAAAAACTAAGGGGTCCCCATTTTTCATAGAAAAACACAAGGTGGGGTGTGTTAAAAATAATAGATCTAATTCATATTCTTGTATGTAGAGTAATGAACTATTTATGGCAAGATTATCCTTGTCTTGATGCCTTGTGGATTATTTATTTATCCAAACCTTACAATGTAAGATGATAAATCATCATGAGGGTTTTATGATCAAATGAGACTCTTGAGTTACTCCATACTCAATCCAAGGACACTTGTAAGACTAACATGACACCTTTCACCTTGAGGTTACCAAGAAACCTATTTATAACTACCTATCTTACTTATTATTCATTTTATCATATATATGAATCCTACATAATGACATTATTTTCTCACTAAGATGCTCTTAAGGTTCCTTGATCCTTGAAATAGGTCTACAACTACACCTTATTGATGTAAAATTGATCATACTCTCCTCATTGAGGCTTAATAGTGATTTTAAATATGTATTATAATTGTGAAGACTTATAAAATGAATTGGGAAGGACCATAATAAATTTTTATTATCTCAATTATCCTTTGAAAATGATTAAGCAGATTTATTAACCTCAAAATCCTATAAACAAGCTCAAAAATGTAGTTTTTAGGCAATTTTTTCATACACTCTAACTCACACATGCTAATATCCTACTTTATAAAATGTATAGGTTAATCATATATGTTATCCAAGTAGTTTTAAAGTCATCCCAATCCATTTGGGTTACTTAAAAATATGATCTTCTCCATCAGGTCTTTAGAAGGGTTTTAGTAGGGTTTTAGTGTCTTATCTTGTTAAGGATTATTCATAAAGAAAAGATCCTTAATTTTCATAATAATTACACTATATTTTAGTATGGATATATTTATAACATATCTAATATACATTTACATCCATTCATATCCTCATGCTAGTTCACACGTAATAAAGTTAGGCTTCTCAGATAAGACATGCCTATAAATGAATTTAAGAGAGATAAATCAGTATAATATGGTCATGAAAGTTCTTAGTTTGAATTGATAACACCTACATAATGTTTACAAAACATCACAAGATATGTTTAAATGGTTTTCTCAACTCCTTTATCCATCAAACCCTTTACAACCTGCACTAGCCCATTGTTAAGGTTTGTACACGGCCTTATGGAAATGACCCTAGTAATATTTTTTGGGAATTTTACCTATCTTGTAAAGATTTAAAACCTAATATGATCCTTTATTAAGGTCATATTAACCTATTAGAATTATTCATTCCTAAAATTCACCCAAAACATGCATATTTATTCATGCTTTATACACATAACCATAGGAGTTTATTAGGCTTCTTGGCTAAATTTTTGAGAGTGGGTTCTCTTAAAATAGTTTTTGGTATTATATATATCCTTGGTAATTTTATATATATATATATATATATATCTTAATTATAATCCTTATTACCTCCACAAACCTCGAAACACTCTATTCCACATAGCATGTATGCCCTTTTCTTTCATGTGTTTGTGATAGGCTTGCAGGAGTTATATGTAAAAATTGATAAGATAATTTTAAATCTATGTTACTATGGATGAATATATCAAGTGGTATATTAACCTATTCATACCTTAATAATTCAAGGATTTCCTTTAGGAAACTTAGTGCACTTCCCTCTTTACCATGTTCTAATAAAAAATGTGGACCTACAGGTCTGAAGACTAGTAGGTCTACATTTACCTTCATTTAGATAATTTATGGAATGTTTATAATTATTTTAAACCTTGTAAATATATCATCCATACTTCAGACCTTTTATCAAGGTTAAAGTCCTCTTCAAGACATCTAAATGTCTTCAAGCACTTAATTTTGCTTATACAATCCTATTTGGCCTTTTTGACTATGTTTTGGTTCATTTAGACCCATTGATCATTCTATACCATGACAAAGTATACCTCAACGTGATTTAATGACTACCTTCATTTTTTTATAATTAAATTTAGCTATAGTATCATTATATGGTATCCATCATACTCTTCACCATCATACTAGTCAAGCTTATATAGAGAGTTATAGATGATCATTGGTGTCTTTGGATCCTCATATAAGCTTGCCCATATTACATGATATCTCAAGATATAGGAGTGAGTTGGGATTTTTATTTAGGTTTATCCTCCACATAAACACCTCAATAATTCATTATAAACTTGGACATTATTCATAGTCCTACATTTACTTCTTCAACACTTGAAACCTCTGCTCAAGAATGTTAAGTTTCATAACCTTCAACTCTTCAACCTTAATCCAAGATGATTTTATAATTTTATAATTGTATTGGTTGTTTTAAAATTTTAAATATACCTCCTTTTATATTTATCAAACTTTATTTTATGTGAGTTAATTATTAATCATCATAACTTGCTTGTATGTAGGTATGTGACTTTTCTCTCTTGATAACTACCTATGATACGAGTACTACAAAACCATTTGGAGGATATGTGGGAGTTTTAAGAATTATTTAAGGTGGGATGTATTGTTAAAAATGTGTATCACGTGTTTAAATTCCATTTAAAACATAAAACTCTCAAAGTTATTAAGTTGATCCACAATATGTTCTTATCGACGTTGACAAACCTGTGACTGCACATTTTATTCATGTATACATATGAGTTTTTTATTAGAGATGATATAGGATATTTTATTTTAATTTTTTAAATATATAAACTTAATTTATACTTTCTTATAACATATCTCATGTTTAAAAAAAATTCACACCTCTCAAGAAACTTGCCAAAACCTATAAATCTTTGTAAAACTTAGTATTTATTGGTATAAAATATCTAAACCATGGTTTCATGCATAAAATTTATTTTTTATGGGGTAATAATAACCTTAAATATATCCTTACACATTTAATTCACATCAAATAACTCTCAAATTCACTTAAACAAGTGAAAATTATGCTTGTAGATTCTTAAATGAATATACGACTCACTCAAATAGAGATTTTTCTCTTCTAATGTTGGCACGTGGCAAATAAATTTTATAAAATGGTGTTATATCACTAATATGGTCCTCTAATGCCTCAAAAAATCATCTATTTTCAACAAAAATCTCACAAATTCCCTAAAACCATTGAAAATTGATCTTGTTGGGTTTGAAGTCACCTTTTTACACCTTAACTTCTTAGCAATTGTTCATAAAGCTAAGGGGATTGATCAAAAAAAATAATGAAATAATATGGAAGTACATTAGGGTCCCCTTATTTTAGCAAGATATTTGTATCCAACTCTCTCTCTTTCCTCTATTAACTATCCTCAAATTGGTGACCTTTTTGAGCTTGCCAAGTAGACTTATGGACCTGATGGAGAAATGGTATAGGATTTTGCCTTGTTTGGATCTATAAATCCTTAATTTACATGGATTTTTGTGTAATTGTTATGGTAAGAGTCTTTAATAAGCTTGTAATTTTTTCATAATAATTTTTTTGAAAGAGACCTCCATAGGCCTATTTTCTTTAAAAAAATTACCTATTCTACCTTCTTAAACTATTAGACATGATGAACTAGGTGATTATGAATCTTTATTTAGATTTAATAGATGTGGAACAACATTCCAAATCATTTCCCACCTTTATTTCCCTACAACCTCATGATTTTTTTCTTATTGGATGTTGGAAAATGATGATTGGGTAGTTATAAATATTTTCCAATGTTAGAAAAGTAGTCTCAAGCCATTTTGAACAAGATGTATGGCCAAGTACACATATAATGACATTCCACACATATTAAATGACATAAAAGACCCATATTAAATTATATAAACCTTTACTTTTGACCTTTTCTCAAAAATTCCTATTACAACATTACAATAAGCAATACAAGACATTATGAATAAAACCTTAAACTTTCCAAACATAACTTAACTTCTCTATAAAATTTAAAATTTTAATGTCATTAACTTACTAGTTTTACTCCTTGGTCCACTTGGTTAGCTTGGAGCACATTTCTTCTTGGAGGGTCACCATTATTCTTCTTGACCATGATTTAATATTGACCTTGACTTCATACTCAAACCTTAACTTTATCAAATTTACCTTAATCTATGATAAACACATTTGAAATGGCCACATTGACTGACTTTGATGGCAAGACTAGATGACTTGACCTTGATTCTAACTAAACCATCCTAGAAGACTCTGCAATCTACTAAGAACAACATAAATCCTATCACCTTAAGACCAACCATGACTAAGATAATACCCTTATGGTGGCTATCAAAAAATTTAAGATCATGATGACTAAAGTTTTGAATTATACTCACCAATGTTTTCCAATTTTGTCTAACATATATGGTGACCTCATGGTATTACATGTTTGCTATGCATCTAGACTAGTGGTTTTGGCAATCTATTGGGATATAGGGTCATGAATTCTAATTGACTTGAAGGCAAACTGAAACTTGATCTTTATATTAGCCTTGAAAAAAATTGAAATATTAAAGAAAACTCAAGACACACACCACATACACAATTGTCATAAGACACTTGGAGGAAGGACAACAATATAGATAAATAAAAAAAATTGATCTAAACTTTTAGGGAAAATAAAGACCTATTTTACTATGTAAAAATCTATAAAACTGAATTTAATAGCATAGTTTCAAATTTATCCGATTGACTAGGATACTCAACTCCTCTCCATCTATCTTTGTAATATGAAAGGCATTATGTTCCTTTTAACCAATGACAATATCAGGAGCACTCCACAATGTATCAAACTTGGTATTCCTACAATATTTGTCTCTATCTTCATCACACTTCAATACAAGGTATCCTTATTGATATGATCTTGAAACAACTCATATCAAAGGTCTTTTTCACTTCAGATTAATGGCACTCCATGTTATGCATAACATGGTTTCTTGTCTCCTCTAAGGCCATCAAATCTATCAGCCTTATTTCCATGGGGTCACTCTCTATCATCTTAATTTGATGAGATAACTCTAGTGCTAGTAATTTAAGAGAAATATTTATATTGTCCTCTCTCCCATACACAAGCATATATAGTGAGTTACAAATAGCCCTCTTGGGAGTGATCCTATCATCCCATAGGGTTGTCTTTAACTTGGTGTGCTAAGTTATTAGATAGTCTTCCACTATCATCTTAACTATTCTAATCAATTTTTTTTGGTAGACTTAGCTATCATATTCCCTTGAGGATAGTAGTTGGAATAAGAGATTATATATATGCCATGCTTGAGATCCCACTCAATTTTTCTTACATCACTAAATTACATTGCATTATCATTAATTATTATCAAATAAACTCCAAATTTGGTCAATGGGTCTTCATATAAGTTAAGAAATTAATTTTTATTATCCTCCTTAAGAGTTATTAATTCCACCCATCATGTAAAGTAATCAATGGTTGTAAGCACCCATTTATGGCCAACACCTAAAGGGGGATTTATCATGACAATGAAATCAAGACCCTATTTCATGGATGATTGTTCCACTTGAATGAGATTGAGAGGGAGGGATGAAATATTTTCTTCCCTATGAAAAATTCACACTTTTTATTCCTAATTACCCATGCATAATACTCCTTAAACAAACTAGGAAAATAATACCCAGCCTTCATTATTTTTCTTGTTTTGGTCTTGGGTTCAAAGTGACCTTTTGCAGGACCATCATTAAATCATTATAAAATCCTATAAATATGATCAATTTCAACACATATCAATATCATCCATTTAAAATCCTTTCTAAAGATATCTCCATTCACAATAACATAAGTTATGGACTTTAATATGATGTACATTCTTTTTTCTTGATCCAAGCCTATAAAACACTCACCTATTTGAAGAAATCTTACCATATATTATATTCAAATTGGATGGGATGAAGTTAATAGTATAAAAGGATAATATTTCAATGAAAAATAAACCTCTTATTCTTATTTAAGGTCTAATTCCAAGTGTTCACACAACCCTCTTCCACTTATTAGCTTGGTAGCCTTAATCTCCACATCATACTTCATGACCTTAGTTATTCACATAGCTATTTTATCATTAAAATCCTTATTAAAAAGGAAGTATCTTATTCTTGGACGTGTCACCATGACATGTATTTTGTTATTATAAACCATATGTGTAAACTTATTAAGGTTTCTTATAAATTTCAACAAAAGTGTATCTCTCTTCATAACCTTTTATCCCTTGACTAAAAAAATATATAAGAAACTCAAGACCTTCAATATTATATTGAATCATCATGTATGAGATTGTTTCAATTTTATAAAATTCATACAATAATAAATCCTTTGAGAAATAAATATTGATCAATGTAGGTGCTTGGGTAATGGCTTGCTTAATAGCCTCAAAACTATTTTTTCCTTCTTTGGTCCAATTGAAGACTTAGTTATTCTTCAACATGGCTATTATAGGGTTCACAAGGTGGAAAAAATAGGTATTAAACTTCTAAAAAACTTAATCTTTCCAATAAATATTTTCAAACCTTTTTTGTGCTTGGGCAAAGATAAAGCCATTATGGCACTTACTCTTTTAGGATCTATGGCAAGCCTATCTTTTGAGATAATGTGACCTAATATCTTTCCATCATGAACTTAAAAAAATAATTTATTTAGGTTTGGATAGATCCCATATTACCTACATATTTTAAAATTAATCTAAGATGAGCTAGGTGATCACCAATATTCATTGAGAAAATTGTTATATCATCAAGATAAATTAACACCATTTTATTAATCAATCCTTGAAAATACATATCCATGGTTATTTTTAATGTATCCCTTATATAATATATTCCAAATGGAATTATTTTATATGTATATTTTCCCCATTTATTAGTAAATTTTATCTTGTATTGATCTTCTTCCTTCACCAAGACTTGATTGTAACCTGAATAGCTATCCAAGAGAGAGAAGCATTGAGAACCTATAACCACTTGAATAATTTCATAAATGGAGTATAAGGGGTAATTATATATCAATGAAACCATATTAAAATATATAAAATCTACACATAATATAATCTCTCCACTCTTCTTTCTCATAGGGACTAGATTAGCAACCCATGAGGAATGCTTAATAGGGAATATAATGTTTGAATATATCAACTTAGTTAACTCTTTCCTCATTAGAAGATAAACCTTAGGATTAATATTCCTTTATATTTATCTTAAAATATTTTAACTTTTATCAAGATCTATATTATGTTTCACTAATTTAGGATCAAACCCCTTAAGGTCACTATATTCCCAAGCAAAGATATCAAAAAATTATCTACATAACTCAATAAATGCAACTCTTTTAGTTGAAGTACAAATATTTCCAAGATTGAGAATCTTATACTTGAATATGGTGACTCTTCATGATGTTATTATTTGGTATACATACTCACTTTATCCTTTCTCATTTTATCACTCTTATTGAATATGTTCTCAAGAGTTACCAACCTTTTGGGGAGATTATTGGATCTCAATTTCACAATATGATATCCATATTGATGCTATAGTTTAATTTTATTTTTTTTTCAAGAAAACTCAACTTATTATTGAATTAATAATTCTATTTGCTTATCATACTCAAAAACTTGTTAATTGACATAATTGTCTAGTATTGATGGCCTTACTACTACCTTGATATGTGGCTAAGTTTTAGAGTTTCATGACATCATTAGGAATATCAAATTGAGCTCCTACTAAAGCTAACCTATCAAATTTTTGATTCCCTTCTCTTGGAATTTATTATATTATGAATTCTTAAAAATATTTAATAAGTTACCACACCCTATGTTTTTAAGACTTCAATAATAGATTCTTGGCATCACTTTTACCTTTCACTTGGTGAAATACTATCTCATTATTCCCAAAAAATTGAAATTACTTCACTCCTTTCTTTCCCATTGAAGTCCATGTATAAGAGACTCATAATCAACTAAATTAGAAGTGTAACTAAACCAAAATATAATTTTATAATAGTACTTCTCATTGGAAGGACAAACTAGCACTACACCTATTCCTACTCCATTCTTACTACTTGAACCATCAAACAATAATTTACATAGACCATCATTATATTTAATTAACTTTGAGATATATGGTATGGTTTTACCTTATTCATTCAAATAGTAAAAACTATAATAGCTTCTTAAACACCTTTATATGGATCATATTCATGATTTTCTGCTCCCCATTCTTCAAGGAAAAGTTTTGATATGATTTCAAGAGGTAAAACTAATAATTTATCATTGGGATGATCTCCCTCATCATTTATGGTATAATTCACATTTGAAATTTTTGGATTTTAAGGCTTAATATGAAACTTAGATATAGGTTTAGATCTGATTGTAAATTTAGTACTATATTTAGTTTTAAAATCCATATATGACAAATTAGATGACAAATACACACCAATATTAGTAGTGAAGTCTCTTGACAAACATATAGCAAAATAGGCTGGAAATTATAGTAAAAAAACATCTTAGGCAATATAAAAAGTGGGATAAATATGTAGAGTAAGACTCAAACATTTAATCACACTCATCATCTTGGTATTTGAACCATCTAATTGCAAGACACCATTGGTAATAGGCTCATACTTTAGGCCTAACTTATCATCTATTTATTTAGGCATCATTAAGCTACTTGACCTATTATATATCATGTATTTGTGCAATTATCAATATCTAATAATCATAGAAACATAAAAGGGAGCTGGTTTACCATATTTTATTGGCTTCCCACTAGTAGGTGTAGGTGTGTTTGTAAAAACTAAACTCTATTTTCTTGCTGATGTTTTTGAAAGGTTGAGTTTTGATAGCCCTTCTTAAAGTATCTCCCTTTGACTAGGGAAAGCCAATGTATCCTCCATATGAATACTCACATTCAAACTCTTTATATAGTCCACAATTTTGATGCAAGAGTTACTTACCCTTGGCTATCCTTTAGGATTTGCCATACTATTTTGATCTTGCATAGTTTGAGGTATAAAATCAACCTTTACTTTCTATTTTTTTTGAGTTTCATGGGCCTTAGGAGCTAAATCATTATCTTTTGTTCCTTAAGACATAAAATTCATACTAGTTTCACCCTTACCTATATCTTGAGCATCATCAATTGTTCTTTTTTTGGACCTTGTATTAGCTACTATGGAAGTATCACCAACTTTACTTATGCTTCCCAATTGATTTATTGCACACCAATATTCCTCTTTATTATTGACCAATTTAGCATTATATTTAAATCATTCTCCATTAGTCCTTAGTTATAAACTCTAACTTGTGTCATAAAAGTAATTACTCTCTTTTGTGCCATACAAACTTGATTAAAGACCTCATTCTAATTGGTAGGCTAATTATGAGGTTGATCCCATTGAGAAGACTTATCATGCTCTTGTAAAAAAAAATTTAAGTAGGTAATAGATCTCTAGAGGTGGAGGTAGCATTTGGATTATAACTACTATATAATATAACATTGGTAATCTACCCTTGTCCTTGAGAATCAGATTTAAAAAGTAGTTTATTTGGTTGATTAGAAGTGACACTAAAAGTCACACAGATTAAAGTGTGATCATCAATAATATACAAAAAACCTTCTTGGAAAAGGTTGTTCAATATTTCATGGAACAAAGACCAACCAAAAGAATTAATGATCCTTAAACCTTTAAAAATATTAAAGATAACACTAATATTTCAAGTTAAGTAATCAATATTCCAAAAATATGATCTACATATATATTGTATTAAAATTAGATGTACAAAAAAGATAAATAGAGGAAAGATAACTTCCATTATAAAGTGCATAAACTTACATGAAAAGATGTTAGTCAAAATAATCAAAGCATAAATCCTATACAACAAAAAACAAGGAATGTAATAAAATATATTTAATTAAATTAAAATGGAGACAAATAAGATGTATCACTTTCAAAATATATTATATGTGAAGCATTAGAATAATTATCACAAGAATACATATCAAAGTCTTTAGATGATCCATTTTATTTAAGAATCCAAATATTTTTACCCTTAGAAGTAAGAGATTTAATCATTTTCCAATAATGCAAAGTGTCATGCATGGATTTACCATAATATTTTCATGGGTGAAATTTCTAACATTTATATATACAATGCTTGTGTTTTCCACAATGTGTATAAGGTTTATCAATTTTAATCAAAGCATGAGAATTAGAATCAATATAATCAAAAGAAGTTGCATGATAAGTCTTTTGATGAGGAGGACAATATGATTTTGAATTTGCATTAAAAACATTTGAATAATAAAAACCAAGACTTTTACAATGATAATTAAATTCAAGAAAAATGGGTGTAGTAATACCATTTTCACATTTACTAAGGCCACTTCCAACATACCCCATGGATTACATAATTTTTAGACTGGGATTAAAAAAATCATGTGACAGAATAATGGACAATTTAGAGGGTGAAAAAATAACATTATATGTTTGTACATTTTTAAACTATGTTAATTGAGTAGTAAAAGATTCAATTAAAACTTAAATTTTGCTTAGTTTTTCATTTTGCAAATTTGAAATAAAAGAATGGTCTGAGTTTTGCATTCAAATTGACATTTTAGAGAAATAATTTTATTACATTTCTCAAGAATTTGATGTTATTGAACAATAAACAATATATCATTGACCTTAAAAAGCCACATCATAACCATAAATTTTTAATAAAACAAGTTATAAGTTACAAATTATAAGTAATATTCTACCAAAACATAACTTCAAATTTTTTGTCAAAAAAATGAATAAATATTAAGTGTTATTTCATAAAATTGGAATTTAAAATTTAACTTAAATCTTTAAAACTTTAATTTATAAAATAATTCAAGTGATAACCATAAATTAATATTAAAATTAAAGAATTACAACATAAAACACTTTAATATATATTTTAAATGTATTTGACCCAAAAAAAATATTCCAGGTGAGAACAAAGTCTTTTAATTTTAAGAGAAATATCTTTATTAGATTTTATTATGATAAAAAAATATTTTAATTTTGAGATAAATATATTTATTATATTTGAATTATACCAAAAAGAACTTTTTCATGTATGGCGAAAAAATAAAAAATCTTGTTTTTAAAACAAAGGAATCCTTTCATACTACATGAAAAGTGAAAATTTTGCTTTAAAAAACCATATTAGGAATACATTTTGTTTTGTATTTTTTTTAATGTGACAAACATTAAAACACACTTACCAATGTATGGAGGAAAATGTCAAAAAAACAAAAAAAAACCCATCTATTATGTGTTTAAAATTCATTTATTTTGTTTGTTTAAAAAAAACAAAAGGTTAATTTGTAGTGATGACTTTTCAATAAATAAAGGAACTTTAAAAATTAGTGAAGATAACATAAAGCACACAAAGTAAATCAATAAATAATCACGAGTGCCTTTCTTAAAAAAATAAATTAATTTTCCAATGAACAATAAAATGTCTACATATAAGAAGGAAAGAAGATTATTAAAGTGCCATAAAAGGAAATATAACTGATAAAAAACACTTCATGGGAGAATGTTAAGAGAAATTCAGTATGGTAGGGGAGATAAAGAAATTAAGGATAAAATCATAGTGCCAACATACACATGTAAGACAAAATAAAATGACCTCAACCAAGTAAAATGTAGTAATAAGCATATCAAAAAGATACAATATAGTTAAACATTACTAAATATAGGTATGGCCATTGCAATAGCAGTATGTCAATGCCAAGGATAAATGCAAATACAAATTAAAATTAAAAATACTTAATATGAGCACATAAATAATATAATGATGCACTATAGAGGAAAAAAGAACTATAGGTCTAAAATAAGAGTGTGTAAGCAAAAGAGAACACCAATAAAGGAACAAAATAAAAAAAAACTACCAATTGTTTCTAAATAATATCAATTAAAGATTAATATTACCATAATAATGCAAAGTTAATAGAATTAAATACTATATATAATCAAAATAAAAGGCTACAATACCAAAGAGAGAAGATTATAACATAGAACAGATAAAATTACAACTATAAATAAAGGATTGTGATGTTAAATCTCAATCACATGGAATAAAAAAAGTAGTTTAAAATCCAAAAAATTGGTTTATTACAAATGTACCCTTGAAATTAATGCTTATTAGTAAGAAAAAAAGGATTAAAAACCAAAAATAGTATTAAAAAAATATATTTTTAAGCAACTTGTAGATCAAGGGTAGAGAGAGAGAGAGAGAGAGAGAGAGAGAGAGAGAGGGTGGAAACCTTGAAAAAATCTAAAAAATATACACATTCTTAAGAAAATTCAATAATATGAACTTAGCTATAATACTATGAAGGATTTATCCCAAGAAAATCCATCAATGACAAAGTATGAAAGTGCAAAAATATATAAATCACAAGACAAATTTTGACCTCAAGGTGTAAACCACAAATGAGACAAAAAATTTAAAGTGGGAAACTAAACATTTCAAAGAAAAATCCATGTGATCTTCTTTTAAGGCTTACTACCAAAATCTCCACAAGTACAAGATTTAATCAAGAGCATAATGAGAATAAGAGAGAGAACTTAACGTTCCTAGTGAGGAAATATGAGAGCATATGATTTTTTATAGAACAAGAAGAAAAGAATAGGATTTAAAAATAATCCCATGATTACCTTACAAACATCCTTTGTGTGTACCACTTATGACCTATTCCCTTAGAGAGTGTAGGGAGGTGTGTGCCAAGTGGGGGAAGGAGTTAATTGTAAGAGTAACTCTAAAAAAACTAAATGGGAATAAAGAGGTGAGTGATAACTCATGGAATCTATAACTATTTTAGTTTATAATTCATATAAATAAAAATTCTACACACACCTTAAGATTATGGTAAGCCTAAAAACTATAGGAAGGACCCAAATAAGTCTAATTCTCCAATAGATATGAAGATTGATAAGGTCTATGAAGCTGAATTAACTACCTCTCAAGGGATGTTAACTTGTTTTCTTAAGCCTTTCATAGGCTTCCCAACTCTTGAAATTCATTTGATTAACTAAGGTTAGCTTGTCGATGACCGGTTAGTGTAGGAATGGGATCAAAAGTTAATGTGAGGGGTTGTATATTACGTAAAAATGGCATGGGAGGTCTTGGAGATATATTTATATCTTATATAAGGTTATTCTCAACCTTGATGGCAACATCATATAATTCAGGCAAGATCTCTCCTCCCATAGATTGGAACATAACAACTATGTCATTTATTAAGGATTTGAGATAGTAGAGGAATGCATAGTCTAAAGTGGGTCTCACAAGAGTTGGGATCCTATCCCATGTTTTTTGGAATCTAGATTTAAAATCCTACATACACTCTTGTGGATATCTCTTGATAGAGGTTAGTTTCTCACCCAAAGATAAGTGATCACTCTTATATTCAAACCTCTTACTTAATTTATCTCCTAGTTGGTCCCATGAATCAATGGAATTAGGATCTAAGGTCATGTACCAATCAAAATCTTTGACCTTAAATTGTATTTCTAAAAACCTAATGGACACATTCTCTTGAGTGATATTGCGAGTACTTAAAAAAATTGGACATATCTCTAATGTGATTAATAAGGGTAATGATTCTTTCTCCACTAAAGTATGGGACAATTTTAAGAGCTTCCATAGGGATGTCATCATATCTTGAAATGTTTAGATGAGATCAACCATTAAAATTAGAAAAGGGAAGATTTATAACCATCTTGTTATCTTTAGGAGAATTTGGAGTGTAGTGAAAATGCAGCTTCCTTCTATGAGTCTTGGTATAAGGGGGAAAATAAAGGGATATCTTTCTCTTGACTAAAAATGAAGGTAATTCAACAAACTCAAAAAGAATACCTTTGGACCTTAACCTTTTAATCATGTGTGGAATGAAAATTGGATTTCTAGTCTACAACTAAGACCTAAAACTTTGTTGGAGTCACCAGATGTTGCATAAAGGAGGCTATTATAGCTATACATTTTTCAATACCATCATCAATATTAGACAACCTTGTTGAAATTTAGTCCCATAAAGTGTTCCATAATTTTTATCTATCTAATTTACACCCTAAGAAGGTTATTCAAGAATTTATAACTAAATGGTAGCTATTTTATAAGTTTATACCCATATTGGTTATTTTAAAAATTTTAACTATAACTCCTTTTAGGTTTCTCAAAATTTATTACATGTGAGTTAGTTATTAATCATAATAACATACTTGTATGCAGGTTTGTGACTTATCTCTCTTGATGACTACCTATGATACTAGTAATAAAAAGCCATTTTGAGGATAGATGTGAGCTTTAAGAGGTATGGAATGTGGGATAAATTGGTATAAATTTTTATCATATATTTACCTTCCATTTTAAACTAAAAACTCTCAAAGTTATTTAGTTAATCCACAACGTGTTCTTCTCAACATTGACAAACCTGTGACTACACATTTTATTCATTTATGCATATGAGTTTTTTATTGGAGATGATGTAAGAGAGGTTGTTTCACTTTTTTTAAGTTATTCACTTCATTGATACTTTATTCTAATATCTCTCATGTTGAAAATGTTTCACACATCTCAAGAAACTTACCTAAACCTATAAATCTCAGTATTTCTTAGTATAGCAGTTTTGTACCATCGTTTCATGCATCGAATTTATCTTTTATGGAGTATTAATACCTTTAAACATATCTTTACACATTTTATTTACATCAAATAACTCTAAAATTCACTTAAACAAGTGAAAATTGTGCCTATAGCTTCTCAAATGGGTATGTAATTCACTCAAATGGAGATTTTTCTCTTTTGATATTGGCACATGCCAAATATATGCTAGGAAATGGTGTGAGAGAAATAATAGGGTCTCCATGGCCTCACACAATCATTTATTTCAATAATGATCTCACAAATTCCTTGAAACCATATAAAATTAAACTTTTTAGGTTTGAAGTCACTTTTTTGCATCTTAACTTCTTAGTTATTCTTCATAAATCTAATGGGTTTGATTAGACAAGTAATGCCACAAAATATAAGGGCATAAGGGTTCCATTATTTTCCCAATATCTTTATATCTAACTCTCTCTCTCCTCCATGAACTATCCTCAAGTTGGTGACCTTTCTGAGCTTTCCAAGTAGACTTGTGGACCTAAAGGAGAAATGGTATAGGTTTTTTCCTTGTTTCGCTCTACAACTCCTTAATTTTCATAGATTTGGGTCTAAAGAATCTAGGAGGAGTCTTGAATAGTCTTAGAATTGAATCCTTAGAATAAAATTTGTAAAGAGACCTCCACATGCCTATTTTATTCAAGAAATTACGTATGTTACCTTGAATTATTGGAGATGATGAAATAGGTGATTATGAAGCTTTCCCTGGATTGAATAGAGCTATATTAATGTGCCGAAGTATTTACCACCTTTATTTATTTTAAACCTCTTGATTATATCTTATTTACACATTATAAAATGATGATTGGGTATTTAAAAAGATGTTCCAACATTGAAAAATATGTCCTAATAAATTATGAACAATATGTACATCCAAGTACATATATCATAACATTCTACAAGTGTTAAATGACATGAAAGACCCATATTTAATGATATAGACCTTCACTTTTGACCTTTTTCTCAAAAATTCATGTTATAACATTGCAATGAGAAATACAAGACATAATGAAGAAAACCTTAAAGTTTCCAAAGATACCTTAACTTTTCCAAAAAATTTAAAACTGTAATATTATTAACTTATTAGATAGGCTCCTTGGTCCACTTTCTTAGCTTGGAACACATTTCTTCTTGGAGGGTCACCATTCTTATTATTCACCATGATTAAATATTTACCTTCACTTCACACTCAAACCTTAACTTTGTCAAATTTACCTTAATCTATGTTAAACACATTGGAAATGGCCACATTTACTAACTTTGATGGCAAGACTAGATGACTTGGTATTGCTTCTAACTAGACCATCTTATGAGACTCTATAACTTACTAATAAAAACACAAATATTATCAACATGATATCATATATGACTAAGACAAGACCCTGATGATGGCTATCAACAAATTTAAGATCATGATGACCAAATTTTTGAATGATACTCACCAATGGTGGCTAATTTTGGCTAACAATATAATTGAGTGGGATTCAAGACATACATGTTACATATTGTACATGGAAATTTTGGTGAAAGATATTACTTACACCTAATGAATTCCTTTCTACATTGGGATCATTCCTAAACTAGGGTAATATTGGTACACTTTATAATTTATATCATTATATTACACTCTATTTATCATACGGAACTACTTATATTGTTTATACATGGATGGATCTTGAATATACTCTTTAGGGTGCTATATTTTATTATTATTATACTTTTATATGGTAGATGATGATATTGATTGATTATGTAGACTAACATTGCTTTCTCTATGCATGCTCGGTGTTGTTGAAAGTTAAAATGTTTGATGATTGTGTGTACTATCATGATAATTTCTATGATGCTTATTAGTGAAATAATTTTTAATAAATTCCTAATATCTATATCTTCTTAACATGACACTTTTATTTATTTTATTAAAAGTTTAATGTGTGTGAATGATTAAATCTTTATATGATGGCATAATCTTATAATGTTAATAAACATTCTTTATATGATTAAATATTTTTAGATAAAATGGTGCACATAACTCTTTATCTTGAGATGAGTCATTCATAAGATTTATAGTTCACCTAATAATTGAGGAATATAATGGACCTATATTATAGATTGAAGCCATGATAGATATATAGTTTAGATTTTGGGTGAAATTAAATGATTTAGTTGTGAGATATTGAGGTATATGTATTGCATATGTGAGGAATTACATAGATTGTGAGGAGTAATTGAAATGTTATATGACATTTTAATATAGATTACATACTAAAATTTTCTATATTATATAGGTTAGATTGAGAAGGTTACAATTTATAATATCAAGAATGGATGGTATTACATAATCACTTTAGGTTTAAAATCCATATAAATTGGTTAATTTAAAATTTTAATTACATATGAACTTGTTTTGGAGTTCCGCCAAAAGTGTTATGGTGATAGTTTGAGTGGTTTAGTTAAGGTTCTACATTGCTCAACTTCTAGAATTTCTCCATATCTAACGATAGTTGGGTCATTTATCTTCTCAACCCATGTTTATAATAGTGGCATATCATTGGGTTATAATCACCCATGGAATTTTCCAATTGATTTTAATAGAGGGAACATTGTTTCACTTACTCATAAGTGTATTAGTTCCTTTATTTTTTATTTCAAGTAGTTCAATGATCTGTATTATTTCAAATAATATATCATGAGTGGAAATTTATTTACACATGTTTTAGATTAAGGTAAAAATAGGTTTTGAAGGGACCCCAAAACCCTACACAAGGAGAAAGATAAACCTTAAAACACAACCAGGTTAACAAAAGAACCGGATTACAGAATAGAACCTTTACCAAGTTTTACAGGGACCTGTTACCAGCAAATATGACCATGAAAATAGCTGTCAAAACACTGATCTAAAAGTTAACCAACTGGAACAACAAGCTGAACAACCTTCCAGACCAGTAACTAGCAGACCAAAAAAAGCTACCAGATTACAGCCCCCAAAAAACCAGTCAGTAATAGGGAACTTTGGATGAATATTTTAAGTTAAGATTTTTCTTTTTGCTTGACCAAAGATTCATGTCTAGAGGAGGGACCAAAGGCTTATATTTCTTTCTCCTAACTGCTGTCCACCCATCCTCTACCTTTGCTGCCTCTGCAACCCATGCCTCAGAAGACAATGAACTTTGGAATTTAGTGGGCATAAACTCCTTGTGAGAGTCAAACACTGTCTAGCTCTTAGATAAATCCTCCAAAATAGGGGAAGAGACCTCCACCCCCTCCTCTGGCTCAACTGTATCACTAGCCACAGCCTCCGTAGGGGCTTCATTAGAATGATTCTCCAATGATTCCTCTTCATCTTCCAATTCAGATTGTGAACTTTCCTCATTTTTGGTCTTGAATTCTGTTGTTGCTTTTAGAGGTTGTTTGTCCATGCTATGTTCAGAGAAATCCTTAGGCCACCAAGAAGGTGAACGTCTGGGATTGGATTTCCCAGCAACACAATGAGTAGCAATATGTCCCGTCTGGTGACACTTCCTACACCGAAAAGGGATCCCCTCATAATCCAAGATTTGTGTCCATGTACCCCTTGGGGAATCAATGCATATCACCTCAAGAAGGCCCTTTGAAACATCCAAATCAACCAGAAATCATGCACAAGTCGACTGGTGACTCTTCGTACTATCTTCTTCATATAAAAAATCCCCTATAGCATTTCCAATGGTTTTTAAAATTGCCTCTTGCCATAACTGTATCAGAAGATAAGGGAGTTGCACCCATATAGGGAGCTTGTTAAAGGATTCCGAAAGAGGATTAAAATCCTTATGCCAAGGTTTGGCCATAAGAGGAAATCTGCCCTGCCAAGAAAAATTATTGTGACACAATATAGACTGTCTATCTTCAGGGCTTTGAAAAATTACTATAAAAAAACCCCTGGTGCATGGCTAAATTTGACCATCTTTAATTTGCAACCAATTCTTGGCAATCCAATTCTATAGATCTACAAAAGAGGGCCAGAAACCATGGAAACGAAAAATGGCAGCACAAGAGGAAAACCATTTTTCTGATTGGAAGATATTTTCTGCTAATTCAAGGTCTAGAGTTACCCTAATAGGTTTTAAAGCACTTACAGGTGAAACACGGGTTGGTCTAGATGTTGCATGAGGTAGAGCATCGTGTATATCCACTTCGAAGGCTGCCACATCCGCATAGGTTCTCCCCCAGCTTCATACCCTGAAATAGGAACATTGGCCGGACGTAAGGCTGTAGTATCTTCAGTCCCCACAAAAGAAATCCCCTTAAGGGTATTCTGATTTCTCTCTTTACTAGTAGAAAAAACCTCATCGGTAGCTACAGCCACACCAGCTGTCGGGTTCACAACAGCCATTTTCAAATTTTTAGGGTTCACGCGCGCAGAAGCCATTTATTTACACATGTTTCTTGGTAGGTTTTGCATGAATAAATAATGATATTTGGGGAATACCTGGAAACACTAAGTTTAGTTACGCACATGTATCAAATTTATTGATTTATATTTTTAATCTATTATTTTCAAAACTAGACTCAAAAAGGGGAACTTTTATACACATAAATTTTTATTAAACTATTAGAAACACTAGTTTTGACCTATATTTTACATGTATGACTTGTGCATAAAATTTTTACTATTTTCCACATCCTTCTATATATGTTTTTAATATCTATGATATTATCTAACCCAATATATCATCATTCATGTTCAATATCTCATTAGTTTATGTTATAATGTTTTAAAATCTAAGTAAACTATCACATTTTCTATATCCTTGAGTTTCACTCTATGGATAGTGTTATAAATAATCAAGTGTTGGTGTTATTGTAGGCATATTCCTTCATTCATAACATATAGGAGTTATCAATGGATAATTTTAAAATTCAAGTCTCTCCCTTGGATCAACCTAAGTATGTTTCCTATGCTAGTTATGTGGGAAGATTTCCAAAGAGGATGTATAACTCATATTTTAACACTTATTTAATTCTATCTTGTGTCAAAACTAGAGCTAGGATTTCAAGGAAAAGGAAGACAAATTCATGATTTTCACATAGGAATGAGGTTAATAAATCACAATATAAACACTTAGATAGGTATACATAACTATTTTTGGTATAACATATTAGTAAAATCAATCATAACAATAATGATAAAAAGTGGATAGTAATCATTGTTGTAGGTTTTTAGGCTTCACCAGCACTAACCACATAGGTTTTGATAGTGTATTTCTTGAGTTGAGTAATAATAAAGCTATTAAAAAACATTTCAGTAGATTGAATATAAGTATTGAGCAATAAAAAATAAAATATCAACTAAGTGTCCTTTCTTCCCTCTTTTTTTGGTCATTTCTATATTTAGTAAGTGCAATCAAAATTTGTTTACCAATTCATAGTTGTATGTGGAATTACCTATCTTATGAAATATAAATTTAAATATTTTTGGACTATTTAGATCTAATAAATTCATAATAATTTAAAGCATAATCATAAATCAAATATAAAAATTAGTCAAAATAAAAACATTTTTCTAGTTTTTTACAAGTCTTGATTGATGTGCAAGTTCTTTATGTTCTTTTATGTGGCCTTTGTGAGTGAACTTTTGTTTTTATTATTTTGTGAAACTTTGATGGTATGCATAGTTTGGGTCAATTTTTATTACGTGTGAATATTTACATAAGTTAATTTTGAAGGATTTTTTTATTTATTGTAAGTTCAAAAGATTTACGCATAAGGAATTAATAGTTGTAGTCATGTTAATTCATGTGCGCAAGTTTGTGATGTCTTATAATGATGCGGTATGAAACAATGAAAATATTAGGATCATCATACAATTAGTATTCTAAGCATCATTTTATTTTTAAATGACTTGAAATTTTTTGACTTATGCATAACTTATCTTGTACACATTTTTTTTGGGGCATATGTTTTGTGATGTGTTGTGGGTAATTTTCATTATAGTTCCTAATCATTTGCATTTAATTCATTAAATAATATAAGTTTTATATAGTTTCATTAAATGTTAATTTTTTATGATATTTATTTTTATACATTATGTTGTGATGTGTTAAGGTGTATTCAAATTTTAATGATTATTTAATGTTTGCAATTCCCAGTGATGTGTTGAAAATATTTAAAGTTGGTAGTGATTTGTTGAGAAATATTGTAATTAGGTGGGTTTTATATCTATATAAACATGTCCATATGATATATCCTACTAGTCAAAGAGCATAAGTATATATATTTTAGTGAATATTCTAAGATATATCTATACTTTCAATAACCATGAGTTATTAGGAAAATATCTGAGGATCTATTGTAATGCATCTTGTTTGATATTTATATTTTATTTCCATTATGTGTATAAGTTGTATTTATAACTATTAAAATATAATAAAAGAACATTATTATTTTTTTGTTTTAATTTTCATTATTTTTACTATATAATTTTGAAGGTTGTATGGTCCCTTAATTGAGACCCCTAAACATGATTGAATCAAATAATGTTTCCATTGTAGCATGCCATGTTGTAAGTATAAAATATTATTGATTGTATAAAATAAGGTTGGTGTCATTACATTAAATTACATTCAATGCAATAATTTTATAAGTGATTAAAAATATATGTATCTAAATATTAATTGATAGGTTTTATATGAGTTTATGTATAATTTTTACATGTTACATGAAAAAATATAGTCATTTTTAAACTTGTGTTCTAATTTTTCTTATACAAACACCTAGTCCTTGTCATACTTGGTCAACTATTAAGTTTATTTCTCCCAAAATTGAAATAATTTTCCATAAAATTTAATTTTATTAGTTAATTTTATCCAAAAAATATAATTCATTCTCTAAAATCATTACACAACAATTAAAACATGTGAGGTAGTGTGTGTGTGTGTGTGTGTGACTAATAACTAAAAGGATATTAAATATTTAGGAAACTAATGTGTTTGAACTTGATAGTGGACCATAGTAAAAAACATTACCATTTAAAACATGATAATACTAAAAAAATGCTATGTCATAATATGAAATATTATTATGTCATGGGGCATAAGGGTTATTGTCTCATGGTGTACTAGTGATATTATGCATGGGACACTAGTGTGTTTTTTGTATCATGATCAAGGTGTTTCATGTATCATTAGGTTCGAGAATAGGTTTAATAATTTGTGTTTCATATGTCATTGCTAGGTGTGTACTCTATTTTAAAACTAAAACAACCCAAAAAAATTTGAATTGCATATCAAAGTACATTTTTGGATGCATGTCAGACCCAATACCTCAATTATTGATGTAAGATATAATCATTTAGTACACTCACATACTTTCAATCATAACTAAAGGAAGTTAAATAAAGTAATTATATAGAGTTAAATACATACAAAGGGTGTTATGGGGAATCTTGTTACCTTCATTGATGTGTATGGGGTTCGGGGCATATTGATATACACATACATGGATAGGACATAAATGCCATATGTGGCACTCATTATTTTACATACAACCATTTATATGTCCTTAACCCTAGGTAAATACCTCAATCTCATTAGTGGGTTTTAGTTTTACTCGAGAATGGTTAAGGTTTATTATTAGTTTAATAAAAAAGGATAAATCTAACAACCTATGTTATCATTTAGGTTAAACAGGTATTCATTAAAGGTAAAAGTTAATTTATTGATCTAATCTCATATCCAAATGTGATTTCAAAAAAGTGGATTATAAATAGCAACCAAAAATTAATTCAACACATGAATATTTATGTTAAGTATACAATAAAAAATATCATTGCATAAATGAGAGCATAAATAATAATTGATTGAAACTCAAGGCTTCATAGTGCTACCAGCCAAAGATATTAATTACCTCATGATGTCAGGGTCACCACACCATTGCCAAATGTTCCTTTATTAGTTTACACACAACACTCAATTAATAAGAATGAATGTCATTATTCAAATAAATGAATGGTTATATACTTAGGATCAACATCATTATTCATTAATAACTTTCATGGGCAGCCTATAATTAAATCCATGTTATGACATTATATTGGCATATCTAGTGTGATATAATAAAATAAGATAGTATTTGATGAAATTAAAACATATTACAACCAAGAGTATTTATAATCTATTAATCATTGATCATACAATCTTTTATATAGTTAAAGGGAAAGAACATTTTATACTCATAATTCACATATATCCCAATATTTTCTAGTTATATTTCAACTTATAATTTATTTAAACCTATAAATAACTATTACTTTAACCATTCATATAGAAAGGAATTTATCAAAGGAACTATCTTCTTTATATAATAATTTCCATTATCATCTAATGTAATACATGTCATCATGAACAAGTATAATAAAATATCATATTACATATTTGTTCAAGTATAATCCAAGTTTGTATTCAATAGGTTTTTAAGTGAGAAAATGGTTTAAAAGTACATGAACAATAGAAGATTTCTATAAAACTAAATGCATACAACTTGTACAAACATGAATTCAATTGAGTTTCAAGTTGAGTGTAACCCAAATTAAATGGTACACTTAAGTAAATTTTACAAAAATAATGTTAAGCATGCCATGGTACAGTAATTCAACAAGTTTAGCCAACAAAAAAGGGACAGAAGCACATGCAGTCCATAGAGGTGAAAATCAACAAAAATGCATATGACCATCACTTGTTTATGCAACACTAAATGAAGTAGGAAATAATACTCAACTATATCATTTCATGAATTAGAGTAATCTAACATGTTTCAAAATAAAATCTATATTAATTCACATAAGAATTCTAACTTAATCACATTCCAAGCAACCTTGTAATAAACTAACCAACTCAAAAAAATTTACTCATTTCCATAAAAAGTTTAATATTAAAGGATAGAATGAAGAAACATTTTCATATTTAATATAGGCAATATACATACCTTTTTATGCAACCAGGTATGTTTTAAATATGTATTAGAGGAAAGGATTTTGTTTATGTTTTTTGTGTGCCCAACAACAAGTATAAATGGAATTGATTGAATAATCCATGCATAAATGAAACATCCAAGAGATTTACATGTTTTATACAACTCTAATAATTAGAAAAACATATATAAACAATACGTAATTATATATTTAAATGAGTTAATGATAACCATTATTAAATTGAAACTCTAATTTATTTATTAAATAAAATCTATATGTTTCTACATCAAGTAAACATATGTATATGTCTGAGTAAACTTTTACTCATATTAACTAACATGAGTATATAACCAAATCAAAAGAATAATTATGTGTTAATAATATCAATATAATAATCTAAGTATCAATAGGAATGATGACTATCTAAATATTCCAATAACTTAACAAAATGATTTACCTTCAGCAACATAAACAACTTTTCCATCTTACCATAAGCACACTTACACCTTTCATTCTTTTTTTGCATTCCATTAACAACACATGTCAACACTAACATAGTTAACCAATATTGAATTAAGATAGAATATTAACCACTTTCATGAATCAAATAACATTAAACATTAAAAACTAAGTACATAATGTATAAATAACATAAAATATCTCATTACCACTTACTTCACATTATTCACTAGATCATCAAGAATGGAGCATTAAGTCACTTAATTAGACAAACCCTCCAAACTATACCGATGATCCCAACCATTGGTGGCCCTTACACCCCAACCAATCATGGTGGTTTTGGAAAATAAGGATGAGAAGGGAGTTCTAAGCAAGTTGAATTCTAATCCATTGGACATATCAACACAATGAAAACAAACACTCACCATTTTGAAGCAATATGGAAATAACCAATCCATCATAAATATAAATCAAAAGTGGGGATAATTGATTACAAGTTACATGAAAGATATAGCAATGGATTAAACAACTAAATCCATTTATATAGCTTCTAGAATAACGAAATTGGATCCCCTCCAAGTATGTAATCAGCTTAAGTTGTTTCAACTACAAATTTATAACCTAGGTATTTAATATACCAACTAAATACATAATTAGTTAGGTCTGGAATAAGAATTGTTACCCAAAAAGAATGTAATCAAAATAAAAAATTAAAATGTATAACTCAGTCATACAACATCCGAAACAACATTTAATAATTCTAGCAAACATTTAATAATGCATAATTATTTAAACTAGAACATATTTAAAAATCATTTTGTCATACAACAAAAACTTGCATGTTCAAAATCAAACCCTAATATTCAAATGTTTATAAAATAAATTCACATAGACTTCACCCAAAATCCTTAAAGTCTCCATAAAAATATCAACACTTAATATTCATGTTAAAACCTTATAGAGTTAAGTTAGTAAGTCACATGTAGGAATTTCTCTAAAATGAAATGCACAAAATCTCTCAAAACAACACCACCTAAATGACCTTTTTAATAATACATAGAGGATCATCAAAAGATCACAAGAATATAAATACAATATATCACATAATCCTCAACTCCTGAGAGGATGTAATAACCATACATTCAACTAAAAACCTAGTCAAAATCTCTACTCCAAAGAACCCATAATACATGTATATGCATATAAAACCCAATTAATAAATTAATAAATAAACCCAAATCAAATCTTATTCCAAATAATCCACAACCCGCATATATATATATATATATATATATATATATATATATATATATATATATATATATATATATATGCGGGTTTTGGATTATTTGGAATAAGAGTTGATTTGGGTTTATTTAATAATTTATTAATTGGGTTTTATATGCATATGTATGTATGTATGTATGTATGTATATATATATATATATATATATATATATATATATATATATATATATATATATATATATATGTATGTGTGTATATATATATATATATATCTATATATATATCTGTATATATATATATATATATATATATAAAATAATATAAATAAAACCAAAATTTCTATAGAATTCAATAACCTTCAGTATATATACATGTAGTTGACAACAAAAGCATCATGACCCACATAATAATAACCAGTTAAGAATTCATTTTAATAACCCATCCACAAAAATATGAAACTTAACACTTTCATAAATATAACAAATGCCAATGTTTTCCAATAAAGAACCAACAAAAATAGTCTATAAATATACACAATGAACATAAAACCAGGGCCAGGACCCATTTAGCACTATATTTAATCTGAACCATAAAATGAACACAACCATAAATATTCCAACTCAACGTGGTAGGTTAATATAAGACCCATTTAAAATGACATGATAGTTTTATTAAACCAAAGGAACTTATCCATAAATGTGAATTTAAAAATTAAGTTTAGGGTTAACCAAAATGACCCAACTAACAATACATTTAGCTTGAGAAATGAAACAAACACAAAAACATAGTCTTAAACCAATAGTGCATTATTTAAGCAACTGAACCATTCGATGGATAACCAAAATGTATGCAAAAAAAACTATTAAAACCCTCATAAAAAAATCCAATTATTAGAATCAAAGACCCAACTGGGTAACAAAAATTAAAACCCATAAAGATTTTCATTCAAAAATGCACGCAATCAACCCATTTGAATGGAGAACTAAAGCATGTAGCCACAATAATAAAATGATTCAAAACCAAGATACAAATAAACATACAAGTGATACAAAACTAGATAATATATATATAATCTATTTTGTAAATTTACATACAAAATATGAAAATTGATTCATATCAAGTCATATCAAGCTAGTTCAAGTGTTGGATATGTATTTGGAATTCCTAAGACTTTCAGCTTCATATGTAGCATCCATTTTCTTCCAAGTTTTTCCTTAAAAATAAAAAAATAACCAAATAGAATCCAAAAGTTCTTAGTAAAAAATTTAGAAGGCAAAAAATCACACAAAAATCTAGCAAGATAGAATAAAATGAATAAACTTTGTATTCTCCAAGCCTTGGTAAAAAATCCTAAAGCAAGCCTACATTAAAAACTAGTCTAGCACCACACACTATTTCCTTCCATTTTTATCCATTTTCCAAATCCTATCCAATCTCTACATCCACCACCTAAATCCCCATTCATTTCATCCAACTACCCATACCCATTCAATACTCACATTTAATGTGAGGAGAGAGAAATAATCCTACATTGATGCCAATACTTCCTAAATTAATCCTATCAAATATTCAATCAATGCAATGGTCATTAAATGACCATCTAAAATAGTGGACCCACTTAACACTAAGCACCTAATAAAATAATCAACCATTAACATAATAAAATGAATTAACATAATAAACTAATTAATAATTAAATCATAATTCAAATGTTAATTCATTTGAACCTAATAACCATGCCACCACCTTGTTATAACATTATACCATGTGGTCTAAGCAATATTCCATGGGGGTGTCATGGGTTGGTCTAGGCAAGTCTTTAGGAAGTCCAAGTAAGAAAGCAAAGTCCAAGAAAGTAGAGTTCACATGAAAGGAGTGGCAAGTTATTCATGGAGGCAAAAGGATTTTTTTATGGGCTACAAAACAATAATGACATAAATAAAAATGACTCCAAACAAAACATGTGAAAATCATACACAACAGTAAAAAATAGTAAAATGTGACAAGGTACAAATGTTGAGATAGCAACATAATAAACAATATGTCTAATAGAGGGGAATAAAATTTAAAAATATGAGTACCTATCAGAACTCATCCAAATGCTCAAAATTAACTCTAATACACCAATGTACCACTACCAACATCAGCCTATCTCATAAGATGGTACCTACAACCACAAAAGTACATCAACTATAGTAATAATCTATAAAAACATCAAGTGCTGAAATAAAACATGCAAATCCATCAATCAGGAAGTCCAAATACCACTACATCAAGTCCAACCACATAATTTACTTGATAAAATAAAAATAATAATAAGCTATACAACAATAACCATAATGTTTTAAATAGTATAATAGATTATAATAGGGTGAGGCCATAAAATCTTCCCCTTTAAAAGGGAGTCATCCCAGAGACTAGTCAAATAGCCATACATAATGCTACCTAAAAATATGTGCATATTCCTATGTAATGCTTATTTTACTTAGTGGGTCCCATTACACTAAAACCTGATGTATGTCTTTGTTTCATAGCTTAACATTATGATGGTCTAGGTCTCACTGGATCTAACTAGATATTTTCCTCTTTTATGACCTGTAAATGAGTCTAATCCAAAATATGAGATGGATCAGGTATGTATTTTTTTAGAAAAGCAACATGAAATACATTATGAATCCTTTATAGAGAAGGAGGAAAATCTAGTTGATAATAAATATGACTAATCTTCTTCATAATGTCGAAGGTCCTAATAAAATGTAGAGCTAGCTTGGAATCTTTACCAAATTTTATCAAGTTTTTCTATGGTCTAACACATAGATAAAATTTATCACCCATGTTGAATTCATGCAGATTTATCTTTTGATCGGTATAACTCTATTACCGATCCAATACCACTTCATATTCTACCTTATTAATTCCATTTTCTTGTCATATTCCAATATCAAATCAAGGCCAATAATAGCTCTATTTTTTTAGCTATCCCAACCAAGAGGAGTTCTTGACTTATGTCTATATAGAGCATCAAAAGAAGCCATCTTTATCACATATTGATAAGAATTATTATATGCAAAATCAACCAAATGGAGGTAACTTTCCATTTAGTGTTTTGTTTCATGACATACATGTGCAGCATGTCCTCAACCACCTAGTTGAGTCTTTTAGTTTGACCATCCATTTTTGGATGATATGAAGAACTAAAATTTAGCCATGTTCTAAAGGTTGCAATCAAATTATGCCAAAATATTGAGGTAATAATTTTTTCATGTTCTAAAATAATTAATTAAGGTATACCATGAAGTCTAACCATTTATTTTATGAAACATTTTGTAAACATGAAATCATCATTCATTAAATTTCTAGCAATGAAGTGGCCAATTTTAATGGCCTTGTTAATTACCATAAGTATAGTATCATGTTTTCTGCATGATTTAGGCACCCATGTAATAAATTTAAGTGAGATTACAACCCAATTTTCCCTTGGAATATCATGAGAGTACAATATCCCTCATGGATGGCAATGCTTAGCTTTAACTTGCTAGTATTCCAGGTATTTTGCCATAAAATTAGTGATATCACGCTTCATTCTAGGCTAAAAGTATAGCCTTATTAGCTCATTTATCATCTTTGCAACACCTAAATGGGCATAATAAGGTGTTATATGTACTTATTTAAATATAAAATTTCTTAAGTCACCCAACTGAGGTACATAAATTCTATTTTTATACCTTATAGGCCATCTATTTTAATAAAAAAATCAACAAATTTATTTGCAATAAGATCATCAACCAAACCTACTCTTACATCATGGCATAATTCATCAGTAAGCTAATATTTGAAAATATCACATGTAATATTTCCTTACAAAATTGACAAAGCAGCAAGGTACATGGGTTTTCTTAGTGAATTAACCACATGATTGTCCTTTATTTTGACATATGATATGTCCATGTCAAAATTTATAAAAAATTATAGCCACCTACACTGGCACACATTTAAATCATCTTGAGAAAATAAGTACTCCCTTAAAAAAATTCCACTAGAAATTTTTTCCATTATTTAAGTGCATGGAAAATGGCAGAAAGCTCCATGTCATATGTTGGATAATTATTTTCACGTTCTTTAAGTTTTCATGACTCATAAGCCATAACCTTTCCATCTTTAGTCAAGATGCCTCCATATCCTTCTTTAGAAGCATCAACCCACACTTTAAAGTTACCATTTGGGTCCAAAATAATAATAATAATAATAATAATAATAATAATAATAATAATAATAATAATAATAATAATAATAATAATAATAATAATAATAATAATAATAATAATAGGTGTTATTATTAGCAACACTTTTAGCTTTGTAAAAGCCTCCTCACACTGAGGAATCCATATAAATTTCTTGTCTTTGTGCTATAAAAAATTAATAGGATGAGCTATGATGGAGAAAATTTCAACAAATCACTAGTAATAACTTGTCACGTCCATGAAGTTGCACACTTCATGCACATTTGTAAGAGTAGAACAATCTTGTATGGATTTTATTTTTGTTGGATCTATAGCAATGCTAGCCTTAGAAATAATGTGCTTAAATAATGAATTTTGAATTCATAAAATGCACATTTGGAGAGTTTCCCATAAAATTTATGCTGCATTAGTCTTTACAAGACTAAATAAAGGTGTTGATCATGTCTAGCCTCATTATTATAGTAAATTAGAATATCATCAAGAAAAACTATCATAAACTTATTCAAAAAATCTCTAAACATGATATTCATAAGATTCATGAAGGCTTTGGGAGAATTAGTCAAGACAAATGGAAAAACCATGAACTTGTCGTATCCATACTAAGTTCTAAAATTTATTTTATGAATGTCATTTTCTTTGATTCTCAACTGATGGTATCCTGATCTCAAATCAATCTTCAAGAAGACTACAAAAATTTTCATTTGGTCAAATAAGTCATATATCCTTGGCAAAGGATATCAGTTCTTAATTGTTACCTTATTAAGAAATTTTTAATCAATGCAAAGCCTTAATGTATCATCTTTATTATTAACAAATACCATCAAATCACCCTAAGGAGACACACTTAGATGAATTGTACCACTATCCAAAAGTTCTTGTAACTATACATTTGATTCTTACAGGTTGAACACATTCATGTGGTAGGGAGATTTTAATGTAGGGGTAGATCTATAAATTATATCAATGGAAAAATAAAATTCATGCTTAAGTGGTAAACCAAGTAGATTCTTGGGAAAGACATCCTTGAATTCATTCAAAATAGGAAAATCTACATGAACCAATTCCTTTTCTTTGGGTAATTCTTACAACTAGACTCAATAAATCTTACATCCCTTCCTAACAACCCTTTTCATCTACAAGGCTAAAAGTGTTTTATGCCTTTCCAACCCTTGAATGCCTTATAATTCTACAAGTTACCCAAGGTATTTAATGCACTACACTCTTTTTACAACACAATCAAGCATGGCTTGATGTTCATGCAATGAATTCATTCCAAGAATGAGATCATAAAATCATAAAGGTGTGAGTAAAAGATTCACTTTGGTCTTGAAGATACCAAGATCAAGTTTAGCTTGTTCCAATCATTTAAGAATAGACACCTTTTTATCAGTACCAAACTCAACCTCCCAACCTTCTCTTATCAAAATAGGTTCAATTTTACATTGATTAGTAGTAAAAAGAGATAAAATAATCAATTGCATCTAGATCAATTAAAATAGTTAAAGGAAACCCATTTATAGTACCCCTAGTTTCAATTAGAGTGTCCTATAGTCATCATTTTGATTATCAATAATAGTGTATACCATGTGATTAGATGCTTGGCCCAATTTCAATTTGGAATAGTCTTTATAGTGGTTGTCACCACATTCCCAAAAAATAATAGGTCTAGATGATGCTAGCAAAATAGTATTAACACATGTGGCAGGTCCATGTTGTTTGTTTTGATGTTGTTTCTTCTTAAAAGAACCATATTTAGACAATCTTAGGGAATTGAAATTTCTATTCAGCTTAAAAAACTTGTTAAAATTATTATTTTTAATAAAAAATATATGATTATAATATGATTTCCATAAGTTCTTATTTGAAGGAGAAAAACTTTTAGGTTTAGATTGTTTACTGTTTGATTTAAATTCCCATTTTTATTTTTGACAAGACTTCTCTTTTTCCTCAACCTTGTAGGTTGATTCAATTGTTTCTAGCAAAGTCTTTGGGTTCATCATATTGACATCATTTATCAATATTTCCTTGAGTCCAAGTTTGAACTTAATAATCTTATTTTCCTCATCATGAATATAGTTTACATGATGTAGTAGATTTAAAAACTTATTCTCATACTCAACAATAGGCATGTTCTCCTACTTTAGAAACTAAAAACTAGTGATTTTATGCTTTTTATAATTGGCATTCAAGTATATTTTATGAAATTGATTCTCAAAAAATGACCAAGATAGGTTCAAGGGCAGATATCCTTTAATGGAACAAAGGTGATTCCACCATAATGTTGTGCTACCAACCAGCTAGTAACATGCCACCCTTGCTTTCACATTTGATGGCATAATATGTAGGTTGAAATATTTATTCAAGTGTACCAACCATGCATCAGTTGTATCACCTAATTCCTCACCCAAAAATGTAGGTGGTAGAAGCTTCTTAAAATCTTTGATTATTGGATCAACTATGGTTAAAGGTAGTTCTTGTATTATAGGTCCTTCTACTTGTCCCATTTCTAATCTAGGTACTTCCTCTTGGGATACCCCTTTAAGATTATTTAGCCTTTGTTCTTGGCTATCAATATTTCCTTGCAAAGTGTTAAGGGCTATCAAAATTCTACTAATAATTTCCTCACACTTGTTGTTTGGATTCCCACTAACTACATCAATATTTGGAACCTTGGTATTACTATCACCATTATTTATGGGTATCTCCTCTTGGTTACAAGTGGGAATGCATCCATGATGACCCCTACCTCATCCTTTACCTCTGACCCTAGTTTTGTTAAAATTATATGGGTTATTATGGATATTTCCACCACTTGATTTTGTTCTAACTATCTTGATAATTAAGAAGTGATAACTTAAGAGAATATATATTTAAAAATAAAATATTTCTTTCCAATGTTCTCTAGAGTAGAAACCTAGCTCTAATACCATATGAAATAACCTATAAAAAAAATTAGAATTGCAATTAGATTACATTTTTTGATGCATGTTAGACCCAATACCTTGTTTACTAATGTAAGAGATAATTGTTTGGCACAGTCACATATGTGCAATCAAAACCAAAAGAGGTGAAATAAATAAATTAATGAAAGGTAACTACATATAAAGGGTTTTATGGGGAATCCTATTACCTTCATTTATGTTTATGGGGTTTGGGGTGTATCGATGTATGCATACATAAAGAGGACCTGAGTGTCATATGTGGCACTTGTTCATCCATAGAGGATCATGTATAGCTCCTTAACCCTAGGTAAATACCTCACTCTCCTTAGTGGGTTTCAATTCTACTCAAGGATTGTTAAGATTTATGATTATTTTAACCTAAAAGGATAACTCTAACAACCTATGTTATCATTTAGGTTAAATAGGTCTTCATTAAAGGTAAAATTTACTTTATTGATCTAATCTCATAATCAAATATGATTTTATAAAAGTGAATTATAAATAAAAACCAAAAATTAATTCAACACATGTAAATTTATGCTAAGTATACACCATAAAATATCATTGTATAAAAGAGAGCACAAACAAGAACTGATTGAAACTCAAGGCTACATAATGCTACCAATAGAGGTTATTAATTACCTCACAAATTTAGGGTCATTACATCATTACCTCATGTTACTTTATTATTTCACACACAACACTCAATTAATAAGCATGAATATTATTATTTGAATAAAAAAATGGTGATATAATTAGGATCAACATCATTTTTCATTAATAACTTTCATGGGCAGCCTATAATTTAATTTATGTTATGACATTATATTGGAATAACCAATGTAATATAATAAAATAAGAGATAATTTGATGAAATCAAAACATATTACAACCAAGAGTATTTATAATCCAACAATCATTGATCATACACTCATTTATAAGGTTAAATAGAAAGAACATATTTGATTCATACTTCACATATAGTCCAATCTTTTCCAATTATATTTCAACTTAGAATGTGTTTAAACCTAGAAATAAATATTACCTTAACCATTCATATAGAAAGCAATTTATTAAAGGAACCATCTTCTTTATATAATAATTTCCATTATCATCTAAGGTAATACATTTCATCATGAATAAGTATAATAAAATATCATATTCTAGATTTGTACAAGCATAATCTAAGCTTGTATTCAATAGGTTTTAAAGTGAACTAGATGGTTTAAAAGTACATGAACAACAAATGGTTTATATACAACTGAATGCATACAACTCATACAAACATGAATTCAATTGATTTTCAAGTTGAGTGGAACCCAAATAAAATGTTCCACTCAAGGAAATTTTATAAAAATAATGTTGGGCATGCCATGGTATAGTAATGTAACAAGTTTAACCAATAGAAAAGGGATAGAAGAACATGTAGTCCATATAGGTGAAAATCAGTGAGTATGCATATGGTCATCACTTGTTTATGAAATATTAAATGAAGTAGAAAAAAATATTCAACTAACTCATTTCATGCATTAGAGTAATCTAACATAGTTTCATAATCAGCTCTATATTAATTCATATAATAATTCCAAATTAATCACATTCTAGGTAGCCTTGTAATAATTTAACCAACTCAAAAAAAGTTACTCATTTCCACAAAATGTTTAATATTAAAGGATAAAATAAAAGCAACACTTTCATATTTAATATAGGTAATATACATACATTTTTACATAATCAAGAATGTCTAAAATGTGTATTAGAGGAAAGGATTTCTTTTATATTTTTTGTGTGGCCATCAACAAGTATAAATCGGATTAATCAAATAATCCATGCATAGCTTAAACAACTAATGTATTTCCATGTTCTATACAACCTCCAATGGTTACAAAAACATATATAAATAATACACAAGTATCTATTTAAATGAATCAATGATAACCATTATTAAATTGAAAGTCTAATTTATTAAATAAAATCTACATGTTTCTATATCAAGTAAACATATGTATATGTCTGAGTAAACTTTTACTCATATTAACTAACATGAACATATAAACAAATCAAAATATTAATCATACATTAATAATATCAATAGAAGACTCTAAGTAGCAATAGGAATGAAAAAAATATAAGTATTCTAATAACTTAACAAATCAATTACCTTCAACAACATAAATAACTTCTACATCTTACCATAAGCACACTTAATCCTTTCATTATTTTCTTACATTCCATTAACAACATAGGTTAGCAATAACATAGTTACTAATATCAAATCAAGATAGAATACTAAATAAGTTCATGAATCATATAACATTAAACATTAACAACTAATTATAGAATGTATAAATAACATAAAATAGCTCATTACCACTTACATCATGTTGTTCACAAGATCATAAAGAATGGAGTAACAAGTAACTGAATCAGACAAACCCTCCCAACCATTAGTGGCCCTTACCACCCCAACCATTAGCTAGATGGTGGTTTTGGAAAATAGGGATGAGAAAGGAGTTTTGAGTCAGTCGGATTCTAAACCATTGGACATCTCAACTTAATAACACAAAAAAAACAAAAACTCACCATTCCAAGGTGAGATGTAAATAACCAACATGTCATCAATATAAATTAGAAGTGGGGATAATTGATTATAGGCTCTATGAAATATATAGTAATGTATTAAACAACTAAATCCATTTCTATAGCTTACAAAATAACCAACTTAGATCCCCTCCAAGTATGTGGTTAGCCTAAATTATCCCAACTATAAATTTATAACCTAGGTATACAGTATACCAACTAACTACTTAGTTATTTAAGTCTTGTATGGGAATGGTAACCTAACAAGGATGCACTCAAAATAAAAATCACAACATATAATGTAGTCATAAAACATCCTAAACAACATTTAATAATTCTAATATACATTTAACAATACATAATTATTTAAATTAGAACCAATTTAAAAATCATTTTGTCATTTTACAAACACTTGCAAGTTTAAAATCAAGCCCTTATATTCAAATATTTATAAAATATATTCCCAAAGACTTCACTCAAAATCATCAAAGTCTCTATAAAAATATCAACACTTAGTATTCATGCTAAAACATAATAGAGGCAAGTCAATAAGTCACATGCAGGAATTTCTCCAAAATGAAATGCATAGAATTTCCCACAATACCACCACTTAAATGTTTGTTTAAATTAATACATAGAGGATCATCAAAATATCACAAAAATCCAAATATAATATACCACATGTTGATGCACCTAAATGTATCAATAGGTTCATATAGTGTTTAAGAAACACTTCTCATTTTTGGATCTAAAGAATACATTGCATGAGTTGTTGATTGTGATTTTCCTAAGATCTATGGTGGAGTAGCAACCAAGCTAAATGACTATTTCACAAAATAAACATGTAAATGGTTGTTGGGAGCAACTATGGTCCTAAATATTTATGAGGATGAAAGTGATATGAACTAAGTCTAATGAATGATGTCCAAAAACTAAAGTCTAAATCCTAAGCTAACATGATTATTTATAATCAAAAGCTAAACTATAATGATTTGATAAAAAGGAGCAAAAGGGAGGGTAAGGGAAAAATAAGGTGTTTTTGATCTTCAACCTAGACATTATGATAAAGTTAAGATTTCATCTAGACATGTATTTAACTAATATATAGCATTAAATTGCATAAGCATAGATCTTACTACATACCAGTTGAGGATCTAAGGAAAAATGAGATAATGCAAATGAGAAACTAGATTTAATTTGAATATTTACTTCTATAAACAAATAACATTATCACATATATAATCAAAGCAAATGAAATTAAATAAATATATAATCCTTCAATCAACCTATCATAAACATAAGTTCACAACTCTAAATTCATATTAGAACATCTAGAATTCATGAAAACTATTCAAATCTGAACATCAAACTAGATAACTGAGGAAACAACAATGATAGCAAACACACAGCTAAATATTGGACAAACTTTACAAAATTCCTTGCTTTTACTACTTACTCCAAGTTTACAAAGTAATTTTGACTATAAGAACTCCCCCCTTTTCTTTAAAAAGACCATACCTCTTTCTTCTAGAAGTCTTAATTAGGTATGGTTGTCAGTCAGGTCAAATGACAATTGAACAAGTGTTATGGATAGTTGTCCCTTTAGAATGCCGCAATATTGATGACACTTTTCAAATATGAATAACCAAAAGCTATATATGTTCCATGTTTCTCCTAATTTTACAAAATAAAATATTCCCTTGAAATGATTTATAAGGTCTTTTTATTTAAAAGAAAATACTATGTCAACTCAATTGACTTTGAGACTCTTTTACACTTTTAGCCTCTCATTCACTAACTAGATTAAGTCTAAGACATGTTTATTCATATTTTTTATCTTCACTAGTCCAAGACAATTATAATTCAATTGCTTTGGATTCCACAAGTCCTTGTAATCAAATATGTCATGTCTATGTGGAAATTCCCATGCCAAGTTGTCCATTTTATCTCAAAACTTGATCATTATTGCCTTTGAACACATGTCCCTACCTTGTGCTCTCTCAAGATAGATCAAGTTCACACCATTGATCTAATTTTTATTCCTCTTTGTATTAGCTTTCATCACAAGTAATTAGATATATATTAAGACCTCTGAGATTATGCCACTTGTCGAATCCATGGGCTCTCTTAGTATTTGTAAGCATTCTCCATTTCTTAGCATCTTTGCACCACATGGTAGAATCTCATTAGGTTTTTAGGCCCATTGAAGTTTTGACCCTCATGTGTCATTAGATATTTGAGCTACCTTTGAGATGGTGACAATTGTCATTCATAAATCTATTCTTGGTATCTTTGACTGTTGACTCATATTTTTCATTATATCTTTGTGTTACCATTTGAGATGGTGACATTTATTATTTTTGGGTTCACTCCATTCTTGTGAGTAATAAAAGACTTAATAAGGTCCTTGAAAAAGAATTTAGGATATAAAATTTAGCCTAAGGTTTTATTCATATTAATAAACATGATTTAAAAACCTTAGGATAAATTTTTAATACAATAAAATTCTCCTAGTGTGATTAAACATGGGTGTGCCACTTAGTAGGATCTCAGGCTCTCGATATGTTGACTTATGAGTTAGGGAAGGCATCTATAGGCTATTGATCTATTTACAGGCTTCTTGAGATGTTAGCACTTGGAATTCATAGATCATTCCATAGATCTTCTAACTTTATTAACTCTACCCCATGCCATTATATTTTTTATGCATGAAAAAAAACACATCGGCTATCTTCCTTTAGACTTTATTGACTTTAAACCTTTCCCACAGGTCATTGATAAGCTTTTTGAGCTCTGATATCTCACCATGTGGTTCCTTCATGTTAATCCATTTCTGTAGGCAATGAAAGTTAAGTTAGGTCGTAGGAAGCATATCAAAGCTTAAGATACAAGTTTAGCTTAAATGTTTTTAGATTAATGTCTTAGCGGTATTAGTAAATATAACTAGGACTTAGGGTAAAATTTAAACATAAGATTATAATAAATTTCTTCCCATGTTAAATTGATTTTGCTTAAATTTGAATCTCATTTCAAAAAGGCCTAAGCTAAAGCATTTTTAGACTAAGGTTTTTTAACATTATTTAACCATAGATTCTATTTAGGTAATTAAGGATAAAAAAACATTAATCAAAGGGTCAATAAATCATTAAAGCACAAAACCTTGAACAATGTTTATCCAAAAGGGATTCCATTAAATATGCAACATGGGAACACAAAAGTCAACATTAGCAATATTAGATGAATTTAAATGAAGATTATGCTCTAACAAACCCATGTAAACTAAATCAACACATTAATGTTCAAATAATATACTCTAATTAGGTTGAATGTTCAATTATAGCATAAATTAGTAAAATTTGAAACAAGGGTCTCCATTTTCAAGAATGAGGGTATATTGACCTCAATAAATGGTGACCTCTAGGGGAAACATAGCAATTTGTTAGAATTTAGAGACTCTAGTTTAGACTAATAATTAGGCTACTTATTCCACATGATCAGTTACCATAGTTAAGATCAATTTATGATTGAAACAAGTCTTACATATGCATAATTATTCCCAAACATCAAAACTCAACCATATTGTGTGTGTGCTTTGATTCCACTTACTATTTTCCATGAGATTTAAGGAACAATTTCAATATTTCATGACTTCAACCATTAATACTAACTTATAGCATATTTTGATGTGCATTGAGGATCATAATTTAGCTCAAGGAAGGATTGGACATTACTCTGCTACCATCTAGGCATCTATATCCTAATAGAGATTCTTTTGGCTCCACTCAAGTCCTTTCTCAACTATTATCTAGGTGTTCATAACCTTGGTGGAGATTCCTAGAATTGCCTTTGGTTAGAAATCTCCTGAATTTTACAAATAAGGCTCTTACTTTTATATTTTTCAAATCATTTTTTGATTCTCTAACAAAATTTGGGAACCAAGTTAGCTAGTTTTGGGTATTTGGTCAAGTTTTTTTATCTTCAAACAATCATCCTTGGTTATAAACTTTGTCCTAGGTAATAATGTTTATTAAGTGCAAACATGGCTATGTTTTAATAATTCAAACTTTCACCCAACATGTACAATCCTTATTAAAATCAAATTTAGATTAGAAAAAAGTTTAAGATCTCAAGGAATAATTAACCTATCCATTAGTCTTTTCCAATTTCTCCAAATCATAACATCAAGCTCATATTTAAACAATCCATGATCAACCAATGTTAATAATCCATATCTGCATTCTTGAACTATGAAAGAAATTAGGTGAACTTGAAATGAGGGCTGTCCAAAAGGACTTATTTGGAAGCAAGAAACAAAGCAAATAAATCAAACACACTAAACAAATGAATAAGGAAATAAATATTTAGAAACAAGGGACATGAAGGAAAGAAACAAGAAAGAAGTTAATCTAAATCCTTACACTAACTCCATAAAGAACCTACCTATAAGATCAAATGGAAAGTTATTTAGTCTACTACAGAACCTTGAAACATGATTTCTTCCATTAAATGGCCCCTTCTTGTGGATAGGATCACTTTTATGCTTGTGTTTTTTGTATGATGCATCTTATCTTCCCACTTCCATTCTTAAGTGCATGGATTAAATATATTGATCCAATATCTAATCATCTTCTTCCCAAATTCTTCCTTTTTGCATTAGGAAAGCTATCTTTACTTCAGTCAAAGACTGATCATGTCTTGTCTCATTATCCTTTCATGGTTATATTATGAACTCCACTGGTATAATTGGATTGATGTTTTCATTAGGCTCCAACTCATCTTATTTTGGGATCTCTAGAATATCATTTCTTTCTTAAATAATAGTTTAAATAGTATTTTTTGTAATACATTTATCAGTCTCCACATGAAGTGGGAATGGACTATCAATCCTTACATAAAAACTCTTGAAGTCATCCCAAAAGGCTTCTTCATCATGATCAATAGAAAGGACATGAGATTCATTTTGAATCTTACCATTTGAAACATTTTGATCACATATTTATAACTTTTTAATGGAATCATATAAATATTCTTGATCTATTACATTTGATTCATCTTCATCTTCTTTGCCTACAAGTGTTTCAATGACATCTTCAAGAACTCCATTCATCTCAGCTATAACTTCTTCTACTAATTTAGAAAAGATAGTATCTTCCTCTATGATTGGTATAATATATCCCTCTTCTAAGGTATCTTTAAATTCATCTTCATCTTGAAATGACAAATCATAGATCTCTACCATAAGAGCTATTTCAAAAGATGTAGATATCTAAAAATAACTAGATGACCATGAAACATTATTATAACCCCTAAAATAATTAAACAAAGGCACATCACAAGTGTTTATGTCAGGCACATTCATAATTTTAGATGGCTCATTATTATAGTTATCGTTTCTAGTTTGAAACTTAGATGTGGGTCTGTTGAACCTTTGAATAGAATAATTTCTATTGGAATCTTACCCATTATTACTTAATTGATTTTATGTCTCAATATAATTAATGCTCAATTTTTGGACCATATTTGAAATGGATTCATTTTCATTTTTAGGTGCCTCTAAAATCTGAACTTGAGGATTACTTCTAGTTGTTAGCACCATAGTTATTTGATCTTGTGGATGAGATCCATTTGTAATGTTATTCAAGAATCCTATGTTTTGACTAGGATAAGGATGACTCAAAGGTAATTGGTTTAAAATTGGAGTTTTATTTAAATTAAGCATGTTCTAATAAACACCAGGCATGACATTCAACATGGGCAAATTAGGATTAATATTTGGAATGGACCTGGGATTGCATTTGGACATTAATTACCACATCTTTTGCATAGGCTAAAGCTAATTTGTTAATGAATCTAATATATCTTTTAAAAAACATAGAAGTTAAAGATCTGAATCATCTTTATATATCTCAAAAACTAAAGCCTCAATAGGTTTATAAGGAACTATAGTTCTATTCAACATATTTTTAAATCTAGCATTAAAAACTCTAATGGTTTCATTTGAATCCTTTTTCATAGTAATGAATTATTGATAAAGGACATATGGACTTATGATATTTCCAAATTAATCAACTGAATAATTATTTAAAGCATTCTAGCTAATAATGAAATATTAAGGAAGGTTAAGAAACCAATCATATGCCTCATCTCTAAGAGTAAAAGGAAACAATCTATAGGTAACATCATTATGAATAACATTTAGCAATCCTAAGGTATCTTTAAAGCAATTGATGTGTTCATCAACAATCACAACACCAATAGGATTAAAAGAAGGAAAATACCATTTAAGATTTTGAGGAAAATCATGTACTTGACCAAGCATATTGATAAAATATCCACTTAACCATGCCCTACCTTGATTAAGAAATTACTTATGGACATTCCATCTCCAAATCATGTTCACAATACAAGATAGAAATCAAATCTTTGCAAAGACAAATGGATATTCAAATACTTGCAAAAAAATTCATATAGATCTTCAAAAAATAACTATCTTTACCTAAATAAGCCTAAAGACTGGTCTAAAACCATGAATAGCAGTTATATTTACAAATTTGACACAGAAATATGCAAAAGATCAACTAATATTTGAGAAACATTCATTAAACTTAGAAAAAATACTACAAATTCACAAAGATTTAGTTAAAGGTCCTCCTTCTCATGCCAATATTTTCCCACTATTGATGTACCTAAACATATCAATAGGTTCATATAATATTTAAGAAACACTTATCATTTTTGGATCCAAAGAATCTATTTCATGAGTTGTTTATTGTGATCTTCTCAAGATTTGTGGTGGAGTAACAACTAAGCTAAATGACTATTTCATAAAATGAACATGTAAATGGTTGTTAGGAACAACCATGGTCCTAAATATTTATGAAGATGAAAGTGATCTAAATTAAGTCCAATGAATGATGTGTAAAATGTAAAGTCTAAACCCTAAGCTAACATGAATATTTACAATAAAAAGATAAACTATAGTGATCTAATTAGAAAGGAGCAAAAGGGAGAGTAAGACAAAAATAAGGTGTTTATGATATTGAACCCAGACATTATGACAAACTTTAGATTTCATCCATACATGTATTTAACCAATATATATCATGAAAATGCATAAACCTAGATCCTACTACATACTAGGTGAGGTCTAAGGAAAAATGAGATAATGTAAATGAGAAAATAGATTAAATTTGAAGAATAACTTCTACAAATAAATAGCATTGGCACATCTATAAGCAAAGCAAAGGAAATGAACTAAATCTAGAATCCTTCAATCAAACTAGCATAAGTACAAGTTTAAAAATATGTATTCATATTATCAAATCTAGAATTCATGAAAACCATTCAAATCTAAACATCAAACTAGATAACTAAGGAAGCAACCATGATAGCAAACACATAGACAAATATTGGATAAATTCTGCAAAATTTCTTGCTTGTATTACTTGCTCCATGTTTACAAAGTAATTTTGAATCTAAGAAATCCCCCCTTTTCTTTACAAAGACCATACCTCATTTTTATATAAGGCTTAATGAGGTATGGTTGTTATTCAGGTCAAATTATAATTGAACAAGTGTTATGGACAACTATCCCTTTAGAATGCCCTAATATCAATGACACTTTTCCAATATAACTAACCAAAAGCTATATATGTTCCATATTGCTCATGATTTTATAGAATAAAATATTCCATTGAAATGATTTATAGGGTCTTTTTATTCAAAATAAAATACTATGTCAACTCAATTAAGTTTGAGACTCTTTTGCACTTTTAGCCTCTCATCCGTTGACTAGATTAAGTCTAAGACAAGTTTATTCATATTTATGATCTTTAATAGTCTTGGACAATTATAATTCAAGTTCTTTTGGGTCCAAAATACCTTGTAATACAATGTGTCATGTCTATGTGGCAATGCCCATGTTGATTTGTCCATTTGATCTTAAAACATGACCATTATTGCCTTTGGACACATGCCCTTACCTATTGCTCTCTCAAGCCAGATCAATTTTACCCTCTTAATATGATTTAGAGTCCTCTTTGTATTAAATTTCATCATAAACCATTAGATATCTATTAATACCTCTGATATCATGAGACTTGTCAACTCCATGATGCTCTCAGTATTTTGTAAGCATATTCTATCACTTAGCATCTTTATGCCACATGGAAACCTCTCATTAGGTCTCTGGGCCTGTTGAAGTTTTGACTTTCATGTGCCATTGGATCTTCAAGATACCTCTGAGATAGTGACACTTATCACTCATGTATTTATTCTTAGTATATTTGACTTGTTGACACATGTTTGCCATTGGATCTTTGGGTTGCCCACTAATATGGTGACATTTGTTGTTTTTAGGTTTGCTCTATTAATAATAAAAAAATACTTAATAAGGTCCCTGAAAAATAAATTAGGATACAAATTTTAGCCTAAGGTTTTATTCATGTTAATAAACATGATTATAAAACCTTAGGATAAATTTTTAATATAATAAAGTGTTCCTAATGTGATTAAACATGGGTGTGCCACTTGGCAAGATATTAGGCTCTCCATTTATTGACGTATTACTTAGGGAAGGGGTCCACATACTATTGATATATTATTTGGGATTAATATGATGCTATCACATGGCATTCTCAAATCCCTTCATAGATCTATTAACTTCATTAACTCTTCCCTATATTGTTATATCTTCAATGTGTGAACAAACATATACCATCGATCTTCTTTTTTACTTTATTGACTTTAAACCTTTCATGTGGGTCATTGTTCTGCTTTCTAACCTCTGAGATCTCACCGCATGGTGCCTTCATGTTAGTCCCTTTCTGTGGGTTACAAAAGTTAAGTTAGATCTCAGGAAACATATAGAAGTTTAGGATAAAAACTTATCTTAAAGTTTTTTAGATTAATGTTTTAGTGGTATTAGTAAGTATGACTATGACTTACGGTAAATTTTAAACATAAGATTATAATAAATTTCTTCTTTTGTTAAATTTATCTCACTCAAATTCAAATCTCATTTCAAAAAGACCTAGGATAAATCATTTTTAGACTAAGGTTTTTTAACATTATTTAACCATAGATTCAATTTAGACAATTAAGGGCAAAAAATATTAATCAAAGGGTTAATCAATCATCAAAGCACAAAACCCTAAATAGTGTTTATCTAAAAGGGATTCCATTAAACCTGTAACATGGGAATACAAAATTCAACATTAGAAATATTAGATGAAGTTAAATGAATATTATGCTCTAACAAACCCATGTAAACTAGACTAACGCATGATTGTTCAAATGATATACTCTGATAAGGTTGAACATTAAACTATAGCACAAATTAGCAAAATTTGAAATAAGGGTCCCCATTTTCAGTAATGTGGGTATGTTGACCTCAACACCACATAATTGTTAAATCCTGAGAGGATGTAATAACCATACAATAGACTAAAACCTAGTCAAAATCATTACTCCAAAGAACCCATGATACATGTATATGCATATAAAAACCAATTAATAAATTAATAAAGAAACCCAAATTGACTCTTGTTCCAAAGAACCCATGACCCACACACACACACACACACACACACAGATATATATATATATATATATATATATATAGTCAAAGAATATAAAGAAAATCAACCATGATTTTTCTAGAATTCAACAACCTTCAACACATATATACATGTGGTTGAAAAAAAAAGTATCATGACCCACTTAATAATAACTAGTTAAGAATTTTTTTTAGTAACCCATCCACAAAAATATGAAAATTAACCCTTTCATAAATATAATAGATGCAATATTTTCTAAAAAAATAATGAAAATAGTATATAAATATACATAGTCAATATAAAACTAGGGTCAAGGCCCATTTAGTAATGTATTTTATCTAAACCACAAAATGAACACAACCATGAATATTCTAACTCAAGTTTGAGGGTTAATAGAAGACCCATTTCAAATAAAATTCTAGTTTGAGTAAACCAAATGAAGTCAGCCATAAATATGCATTTAAACATTAAGTACAAGGTTAACCAAAATGACCCAACTAAAAATACATTCAGTTTGAGTAACCAAATGAATGCAGTAAAATACTCTTCAACCAATATTTCATGTTTTAAGAAACATAACCATTTGATTGATACACAAAATTTATGAAACAAAAACTATTAAAACACTCATACAAAAATCCAAGTATTAGAGTTAATGACCCAACTGGGTAATTAAAATTAAAACCCACATATTTTTTCATTTAAAAATGGACATAATCAACCCATTTTAATGGATAAATATATCATGTAACCACAATAATAAAATTCTTCATAGCCAAGATCTAAATGAACATACAACTAATGAAAAACTATATTATATATATATATATATATATATATATATATATATATATATATATATATATATATATATATATATATATATATATATGTAATCCATTTTTCAAATTTACATGCAAGATATGAAAATTGATTCATATCGATTCATATCAAGCCATATTAAGCATTGGATATCCATCTGGAAGTCTTAAGACTTTTGGATACGTATGCATCCTCCATTTTCTTCCATGTTTTTCTTTAAAAATAATAGAATACCTAGACATAGTCCAAAAATTCTTACTTGAAAATGCAAAAGGTGAAAAATCACACAAAAATCTAAAAAGATAGAGCAAAATGAATAAACCTTGTATTCTCCAAGTCATGGTGAAAAATTCCAAATAAGACTACATTAAAAACTATTCCAACACCTCTCACTATTTCCTTCCATTTTTTTCCATCTTCCTAACCCCATCCAACCTCTCCATCCACCTTATAACTCCCCATTCCTTTCATCCAACTCCCCATACCCATTCAATGCCCACATTCAGTGTGAGGAGAGAGAAATCCTCCTACATTGATGCCAATACTTCCAAAAGTAATCCTACCAAAATCTCTAATCAATGCAATGGCTATTAAATGACCATCTAGAGTAGTTGATCCATTTAATAATAAACAAACATTAACCTAATAAAATTAATTAACATAATAAACTAATTAACAATTAAATCATAATTAAAATGTTAATGCCTTAAAACCTGATAACCATGCCACCACCTTAATATCACATTATACCATGTGGTCTAAGTAACATTCCATGGGGAGTGTCATGGGTAGGTCTAGTTAGGTCTTTAGGAAGTCCAAGTAAGCAATAAAAGTCTAATTAAATAGAGTTCACACTGAAGGAGTGGCAAGTTATTTGCAGAGGTGAAAGGAGTTTGTTGTGGGCTACAAAAAAATAATAATGGAAAGAAAAATGACTCCAAGACAAACATGTGACAATCATACACAATAGCATAATATAGTAAAATGTGATAAGGTATAAATTCCAAGATAGTGACATAGCAAACAAGATGTCCAATAGAGGGGAATAAAATCAAAAAACATGAATACCTATCAGAACCCATCTGACTGCTCAAAATTCACTCTAGTACCCCAATGTACATCTACCAACGTTAGCCTAGCTCATAAGATGGTAACTTCAGCCATAAAAATACATTAGTATTACCTAATCAAATAATCTATAGTAATTACAAAACTGATATAAATTATCAAATGCAATAATAATCTATATAACCATCAAGTGTTAAAACAAAACATGCTAACAAATATTCTATACTTTCATAGTTCATATAGTAACATAAAATATTTTGGGATAAATTGTGTAAGATTTTTGTATTTTCTCTAAAATAAAATGATGAAAAACATTACCTTGCATTATATTTTATACTTTCACAACCTTAAAGAACGCAAGGTAATGTTTCTCATCATTTTATTGTATAAAAACTACAAAAATCTTACATAGTTTATCCCAAAAAAAATTATGTTAAAACATGCTAAGTCATCAATCATTTATTCCAAATACCATTGCATCAATTCCAACCACATAATCCACTTAATTAAAAAAAATTAGGTAGTTATACACCAATAACCATAATGTTTTAAATAGTATAATAGATTATAAAAAAGTGAGATTGTAACAAAAACTAGAGTGTGTGTGTGTGTTGTATATTGTGGAGTGTGTGATTGATATTTTTGTTAAAGCACACATGATTAAGGTGTATGTATATAGATAAGCATGTTCGGGTGTGAACAAATAGTTCTTTGTCATTTTCTCTAGCATAATTGATTACTTGGTTGTGTGTGTTCCATTTATGTCAAGACTACATTAGACCCTAATTCTATGCATGGATGTGAAGGTAGATTAATGGAATGAGCTTAGGTTATGGGAATAGATCCCTACGGTTTTTTTATTTGGTATTCATCTTATAGGATATTTATAAGATTGATAATACTATAAATAATTATTTTATCATAGTAATAAGGTTTATTATACCATGGGGTATAATGATTTTTATTCCACGGGCATTAGTGCTATTGTGCATGGATCATAAATGTGTTTTATGTACAAACATAAGATGTTTTTTGGATCTTTAGTTTTGTGAATATGTTAAAAATGGAATGTGCCCTATGTTTTTATTAAGGTGTGATTTTTTATATACTAGAGTATGTGTGATATTTATCATGGATATTAAAATTGATATTATTTTAAAATTATGTGGGATTAATGTATACTATTATAGTTTATCATGTTAGTGTTGTGAATGGATAACATTTTATCCCTTATCCTAGCATTAATGATAACTTAGTTACATGTGTGTTTCATTTATATCATAACTACATCAGACCCTAATTATATGCATGGATATGTAGGTAATTTAGTGGAATGAATCTAGGTTATGGGAATAGGTCCTTATGCTTTATCACTCTGGTATTTATATTTTATTATATAAAATCATTATTATCCCTTTTGGACTATGCTAGAGAGGTAAAACTCTAGCTGTTATTTTATTTTCTTCTAGTTAAATATTATTTTTATGTAATCCATGAATGTGTGGTAAAAACATTATGGAATGTTTATTTCAACACTTTTTTTCTTATATTTTTACCTAAAAGGATTAATAACATATATATGTTATAATACATCCTCATATTTATGTGTTTAAGTGAAATAATCTTAGTAAAGTGTGATATATAGATTTTTTGGCTATTATAACCTTACTATTATTGTATATAACTAAATTAGTATATAATACACTATCACATCCCTTTTTCCATAGTATCATAAATTGAATTGATAAGCGAAATTAATAGTTATATGTTAATATCTCATTAGTTAATTTAATGTTTATTTAGGGATACAAATAGACAAGTTTATGGACTAAAATGTGAATTTCTTAGATTTATTCATTACTTATGATTAGTTAGATATAAATCATTGATTATTGGTATGTAATTTTAATTGATTGATATCAAATAGATTTGATATATTCATATTTTGTATGATTATCATATAGTTTTGATATCTTAACCTGATCTAACAACTCATTTGGTTATGGTGAGTGTGTGTGATTGTAGCATAAGTTTACTCCCTAGCAAAGAGATAATATTATCAAGGAAAGATAGATAGATGTGATATTGATGTCATGAGAGATAAATATGTGTATATAATTCTATAAACTTCATTTTATAGTGAACCTATAATTAGCATCCATATTTCACTAAGGAAGAGTAGATAGCTTTTTTTGGAAACATATTTCCATTCATTATTTAGTAAACTATATAATTGATGATGTCATGTTTTTATATTTAGTTACTATTTACTATATGTTATGCTTGTTATATTATGTTCTATATGTTATTAATCATTATCCTAATTATACTAAATTTAATTAAGTGATCATTTTATGGATATGGACTTGTTGCATCAATGATAGGAGTATTGGCATGGATACAAAAATTATATCACACCAATTTATTTATCACCAATATTAATATAAACTTGATATTTAAGGTGAATAATGACTAATGGACACCCATAAATGAATGCTCTCTTATTTTTTTTAGCATAGTGACTCTATAAGTTTTCATTTCTCACTATTGGAAATTGAATTGTGCTTAATTATTTATTTTTATAAATGTGTCTTAGTTTTATTTAACATTAACATTGGGTTGATACCTGTCACTAATTGTAAATTTATGACCTTGACATTACCTAAAAACCTATAACATGTACTTAACACTAACATATTATTATAAATCTATAAATTATTTATTAAATCAACCCTATGTGTGTGTATGTTTTTTTTAAGCCTCAAGTTATGATAAACATATAAATTACAAGACATATTTTAATGTTGTTATTTTAAATGACTATAACATAAAAAATTAAAATGTTTGGGGTCTTGGACCCAGTCAAATAGAAAATGGGATGAAGCTATTTTTAAATCCAAAGAATATTGATGCTTAGGTTACCATGGAGATTAATTTTTTTTACTTACCTATTATCATTATTCTAAGTGGATGACAATTTAGGTGAAGCCATAGAAATTTATGTACTCAACCTCACATACTACATTTGTATCAATATTATCATAGGAATTTTGGTATGGTTTAATTGGAAACTTTAGTTTTTCATGATATTTTAAAAATATTATTTTATTTGTGGCCATGTATCTATTTGAATCTATTTTTATCCATATTCAATCACAACCATGATAGCCATGTAACTCAAGTTCACTATTTTTTGAAAATAATCATAATACATATTTCAAGCATGTGGTACACTATAAATGGTTTTATGGATATTGATAAATGGATATAAAAAAGAGGAGAAAGATTCAAAAACCATGTGGATAAATTTTGGTAATTTTGAAGGTGCTCTTTAAAGTAATAGGGGGATTTTTAGACTAACAAAGGTGCCCTCCCACTGTCAAACATCTACATATTTCACTTACATTCTAAATAAGTAACAAAAAACAAATGTTATTTTAAAGAGAAATATTAGTATGAAAAAATAAGTGTTTTTAAATTTAATTGAGAAATAATAGTATGGAAAATTAAGTGTTTTTTTAAATTTACTTTCCTTAGCTTAGACTGGGAATGATAAGTATATGTTATAGACATGATCGTGTTAATTATCAATTTTACATTTTAAGTCTTTCTTATAAAATAGTTTAAAGTAATTATATGTGTTTATAGAAATGGGATTGATTTAACCCTTTTGACTCTATTATGAATTTGATGTCTTCCACTTGACCTCATGCATACTAGTGCTTGATTCCTTTACATAGAAAATATGTATAAATGAATATTAGCTTTTGTTTTGCTAAAGTAGATGAGGAATATATGGTTTGTGTACTTGTATTATTATTTTATAGGAATTTAAATATTCATTTATTTATAACCTATTTCAATTTTCATGATAATAATTTAAAAATCCTATATAATGTTATAGATAAAGAAACTTTGTATTTTTATGATTCATTATTGGAAAAAAATAAACAATAGTTGTTCTTTCAATAAATTTATTTTATTTTAATTTTATGTTTTAACAATTTTTTTGATATTTTTTTATAGGTAAAATAAGGTTGAAAGCTCCCTCAACATTTAATTAATATCATAAAAACAATATAAAAAACCTCAAAGGCACCATGAGAAAATTTTCTAAACCTTAATTAAGTTTTCATAAAGAACACAAAAAGTAGGTTGTGTACATATGCCTAACTTTTTAGACAGAAAATATAATCTACCCCAAAGTTTAAAATTCTAAAGTATATTTTGTACTATTATTGATATAAATAGGTTATGTTTCATTTATTTTAAGCCAATATATAACATTGTGTTGAACAAAATAAAAAGTAATTTAGTTTGATCTTTGAAAAGGGCATAATAATTAAGGGTATTATAAGGAACCATGTATTAGGAACTATATGGATATGCCTATAACTTTTTTTAATGTTTATTATGTATATGAAACCATTATGAAATTTTATATCTCATTTTGGTGTTCTGAATGTGAATCTTGGAAAGGATGATCTATTATTTTAAATTCATATTCTCATTTGGATACAAGTCTTTTACTAAAATATGATGTTCTTTGATTCTCAATTTATAAAATGAGTAAGAAAAGATATAGACTTGTCATGCACTCAGTTTGTTTCTTAAACTCCATGTTGATTAAGTTGTTTTATGAGTGGTGAGATATTATTACTAACATTTTTAGGGATTTAAACTTATGTGAAATCCACTCATCAATTTTAATAGTATAGTGGTTTGCATGTTTGTTTTACATTGAAATTTGAAAGGAATTCATAATAGGACTTTGGCAGCCCTTATAAAATCTTATTATTTCATTTTTATAGATTGAAATGACTTTAGAATTTAACATAAATTTTTATTTTTATAAAGGAGGATTATTTATATAATTGAGGAAATTATGGTAATAAAATGGAGTTATTGATTCATGTTTTCCTTGCAATGATGTAATGCCATTTATTTAATAATTAATATGACTTGCGATGTCCTATTTATATTATTACTGTGACAATCTTATAATATTGTCAATGATGTAAGCCTTGATATTTTTCATTTATGTTTACATGGTGACTATAAATTAAATGTGTTTATTAATTTTAAAATGAATAAACTCTTTCTATTCATGTTTGTATGAAAAAATATTATATTTTTATTGATTATAGTTATCTTATGAAACCAATATGTGTATATAATTAATATTGGAAACCTAATTTAGATTTAGGACTCTTTTAACTTACCATCGATCATCATTATGGCGAAAGGATTATGATGCTTTAATAGGTGGTATGGTAAATTTGTGAAATGTGTTATCATTCAAGGACTTTCTCTAAGAATGATTTTATGCTTATTTTCTTGTTTAAACTTATAAAAAACTTTTGTAAATGGGCATATGATAACACTTCACATAGGCGGTATGTGACATCTATACAATGCATTGTCATTATATTAATTATCAAATTGTTCCTTCATTATATATCATGATTTTCTTATGTAGATCATTTTCTTTTGTATTATTATTATTCAAGATGGGTTTACATAATTGTGTAATTATGAACATGAACACTATGCAAGTTATGGAAATCCATAGTTTCACCTTGAATCTATAATTGGGAACATATTATTAAATCTAGATGAAATGGGGTGGACTCATTAATTCTAAATTATTATGATCACAAGAATTTATACTTAATATATATATCTTATTGATGTTTTATTTATTGTTCTAGTTCACTGTCAAGATGCAACATGACCTATATACACATTATTCTATTTCGTATTGATAATTTGATATTTACCTTTATATAAAAAGGTCATGCCACTCTCAATGGAAAAAAAGTGTGTAGAGTATCTAAAAGAATATATTTTTGGAGGTAAAGCCTCTAATAATGATAGGCATATTTTTATAAAGTTCTTAGAAACAATGGTAATCTTTTATGTTTGCACAAATTACACTTTGTGAAGACTTAATCTCTTTCATGGCTATAATGGATAGACTAACAAAGTATATTGTATATTATTATGAAATATTAAACTATGTAAACTATAGTTAGTGATGAAACTTGAGATGTACCTAAAACTAAATATTATATTTTTATATTGGATATTATACTCGAAACTAATTTATGTAAATGTGTAATCTATGATTATGATGTAATAATTTGATCAATATAGATTCAAATATTATTATACAATTTATATTTGTATTTAAGGAAAGATAAATATTTAATTTTTATGCTTATTCATTTAACTATGAAAATAAAATTACTATAATTTTTGAAATGGTGTAATATGAAATCATGTAATAGAATTATATGTTGAAGTTAAATTAGAAATGTTGTAAACTTTAAATATTATAACTTAATGATTTGAATTGACAATTTTTTTATGATTATTTAATTTTATACATGTTATTTATATTATTAAATGAATATTTTTAGGATTTAATAAGAAAAAATTGGGAGGATAACTTAGAATCACACATAAACATTTTCTATGAATGTTTTCTAGAATCTGACCAAAAGGATTCTTATATTGTGGTATCAAAGATAAGCTTCAATTATAAGTACTATTTTTCTCTTTAATGTTTTTGAGTGAATTTTATAGATCTATGTAGATACGCTTAATTATGTGGTAATAGTAAGAACTGGGTCTTTTAAATGGACTCATGAGTTATCTAGTTTTGAGACAAGGTTAGGATTTCCTTAGAGACTATTCATTAGGATATTTTGATGTGTGTAACATCATGTTGAAGGTGGTGGAATACTTTAAGACATAATAATTATCCACCTTAGTTATTTTCAAATCAAAGTAATGTGGAGTGATGAGGATTGATGGCTAATATCAAAGTCGTTATTATAATATAGACTTGGAAAGAATGTTTTTATTATTTAATAAATATGTTAGAAGTGGTAGAAATATAAAGGTGTTCATGTATATCTAATAAGATTTTTACAATCCCCATGAGACTTATGTATTTTAATATTAACATAATAATTTAAAACCATAGTTAATAACATTTACAGTCAAATGGTAATGTTGATTGGAAGTATGTCCCTAGACTATGGAATTTTTTGGAAGAGTTTACCTTAAAATTAAAAGTAAATTTAAAATGCAATCAAATTTAAAAATATATTGACTTGTTCCTAGGTTAATAATACCCTTTCTGTTCTAAGATTTTTTAACTCAAAACTTTCCCTGAGTCTTGCTCTCACTTAATTATATATATATATATATATATATATATATATATATATATATATATATATATATATATGCATTAAGTGTTATTTTAAAAATATATATCTAATGATTGATTAAGGAATATTTTCATGATTAATATTTGGGATAATATATGGTAGAAAACTTTTCGTTGCCAAAATTCAAAAACTTCACTTGTGAAATCAAGGAAACTTTTACTAATGTAGAGTTCAATAGGATCAACACATTATGTAAAAATGATATGAGATATAATATGAAAGAAGTCTCTGGGAATTTTTATCATGTATATATTTGAATTTTTAGCTATTAAAATGATGTATTTTTCAAGGAGGGAAGGATTTTATAGACTAATAAAATTTGTATTTTTATGACTCATTGTTGGTAAAATAATGAATAATGTTTTCTCTTACATTAACTATACATTATCTTATATTTATATTTTAAAAATGAATTGGATCTATTTTATACTACTTTTGATATAAATAGGAATTGCTTCTATTAAATGATTTTCTTGTTGATTTTAAACCAATATGTAGCAATATGTTCAACAAATAAATTAATATTTCAACTTGAGTTTTGGAAGGGAATAGGAAGTAAGGTTATTGTATTTGAATTCATATTAGGAATTATATAGATATGATTGTGGCTTGTGTAAATTTTTATGATCTATGTGAAACCATTATGAACTTGAATATCTTGAGTTGATCTTATAAATGTGAACTTAGAAAGGGTGATTTATTATCTTTAACTCATATTCTCATTTAGATATAAGTGTTGTATAAAATCAAAAGAGTATTTTATACTCAATATGTAAGATGAGTAAGATAAAAATATTGACTGTCAAGATTTCATATTTTTGTTTGTTAAACTTCATATTGACTATATATAGGCTGAGTTTTTTTTATAAGTGGTGAGATATTATTATTAACTTGGTGAGGGTTTATAAATTTTAATAAATCCATTTATTATCTTTCTTACTATAGTGTCTTGTATATTTATTTATTTTACATTGGAATTTCAAAATAATTCAAAAAAGGACTATGATAGTCCTTATAAAATTTGACTCTTCCCTTTTTATTGATTGAAATGACTTGAGTGATTGACATAAAAAATATGTTGATTTTTAAAGACTATTTACATAGTTGAGAGAACCATGGTAATAAAACAAAATTCTTGATGTATTTTTTTCCTTGCAATGATTTAGTTATATTTCTTTAATCATTATTATTGGCTATTTTGACATGGTTGTCATATTTTTATTATATTTATGGTAGTCTAGGAAGATTTTTAACTAATTCAAGTCTTGATATTTTTTACATATTAACCTATCCTTAGCACATAACACTTGTTTTAATAAGATATTAAGAATATTGATTTGTTAGTTTGTTAATTTGTTGATCTTTGAAATTAAATATATGTTGTTTTAGTTAAACTGATGCATTTTCTAGTTTACATATTTATTCTCAATTTATTTTTCTATCTAAAAAATATGATAGTGATTAAATTTTATGCATTCTGATATGGATGATAAAGTGGTATATATATATATAAATTAATTTTAGTTGTTTTTCCTAGCTATATTGATAATGATAAACTAATTACATTATGCTTGTTTGAGGTGGATGCAAGATTGTTTCACCCTCACTTGGTACAACAGAGGGAGATACTAATAGGAAAAAGGTCATAAAATCATGAAAACTATAAATATAAAGATAAAAATATAGAATAGTCACACACCTACACTATATTTCTTGATTATCATGATGTGTGATTCCACTTTAGATAGCCAATGTACTTGTAAAATTACATTCATTTTCACTTTCTATATGTTTTATTACATTATTGGATGTTTTTTTGAGTTATGTACTTACACTAATTATTTCTTTAGATAATGGGTTATAATGTATTGATTTGGGTGCAAGGTAGTCATCTATATTTCTAATATTACTTGTATTTAATGTGGTTTAGAAGGTGTGTGCATCATTTATGTTTAATTAATCATATTTGTATTTATGTGGATAAATTTATATTAGTATTATTTTATTTTTTATATTATAGTGGTATTTAATCTATATTTCATATAGAAATTAAAAATAAATATTAACAAACTTCATTTTTTGGGGGCATTTAACCATATTACACATTTTTGATACATTACATAATTTGTGTACATTGAGGAAAAGTTAACATAGGAAAGATAAAAAAGGGTTTTATTGGCATATTTTGATATGATTATTTATCACATATTTTAAAATGGTAAAAAAAACCCAATCATTAGGAATTTTTTGTGCATAGAAACAAAATAGGGTTGTATGGATAAGTTTGAGGGATTTTTGAATTTTTAATTTGTAGAGATTGTATATGTGTGTGTGGTTTTTGGATAGAGGCATTGAATTTTAATTTAACTTATTTCAATTGGAGGAAACTAGAGTAAAATTTACCGTTGATTAATGCATACAGTTATTATTATTCATTACCTTTTCACATGGAAAGAAGTGTTTAAAAATGGCATCATGTGATGTTGAGGTTTAAGAATAAAATAATACTAAATAAAAGAAAATTTTAGTTGAAAATAGGGGAAATAATTAAGAATGCATATTTTTGAAAAGGAATAGACAAGTAGAAAACTATTTATCCTATCCCAACATCTAGTCAAGTAACAATTTACTTTGTAAAAATTGTTAGTGGATTTTTATGGGTTTTTTTATTAAGGCACACCATAGATAAATCTATTGCATGAAATATTTCATACTTTAAAATATAAATAAATCTCTTCATTATTTAAAATTATGTTATTCTAGGATTTTGGTAAATGATAGTAAGGGTTTCTCTTTATGCCATGAATTATTAAAATAATATATTATTTGGTTTAATGAAACCTTGGTGATTTGAATCAATAGTTGTTTCGACTATTAGTTTGTTTTGAAGCTTTTGTTTGATAACTTTTTTACCCATGTGGAAGTGGGGGTGAGATATTTCTCTCACCCATAATCCCATAAGGGAATTAATTTTGAACCATTGAATATTATTCAATAGGCTAAAATATTTCTTCATTATTAGGGTTTGATAACTATATATAGTTATAACTAATGTGAGTTGTTATTTGAGATATATATTAATGGTTGTGGATTATAAAAATTATGGGTATCTTTAATAAACAACTAAGTTTATTCATATAAAAACATATAGTTTTAATTTGTTATGAAGTAATGGGCATTCATTGTGTTCTAAATAATTTTATTAGGTGGATTCACAAAGTTGGGGGACAAAAAAGTGGACAAAATGAAAAACACAAAATATTTTTTTGTAAAGAGTATATATCCCTTTATTTTAAAAAACCATTGTTAATATGATTTTAGATGGTCCCAAGCCTAAAGGACATATTCCATATTTAGAAAAGGGTGTACTCCCTTGTGATAAAAGAATATACACCCTTTACAAAACACGTATGCCATTTTCACTACAAAGGGCATATGCCCTTTTGAAAAAAGCATTGAAAATATGATCCAGGTCAATCCCTATCTTAAAGGGAATACACCTTTTTGATAAAAGGGTGTAAACCCTTTACATATCATGTACACCCTTTGCATCACTTCAAAGGGTGTATGCCCTTTGACTTACAATAGTTTTTTTGTGTTTAGATAGTTTGAGTTGTATATATTTAGGTGAATATTTAGTAAAATAAATGTAATAATTTTATTTTAAATTTTAAATTATTATAATTTAAATTTTGTTTACTAAATAAAAAATTTTAGGGCCACTTTGTATCTTCTGAAATCGATTACACAGTTATAGGAGTTACCATTTAGAAGTTAGTTTTTTAAAATCTATTCTAGTCAATACTTAGTTTTCAAAATTAGAAGATAGAATGGGAAATGAAGTTTCAAATCATGTTACATATGTAATATTTTTATTCCATTTATGATTACATGATTACTTTAGCTACTTTATTATGTCCACACTAGTTAAATAATCGATCCATATATTGATCTCAATGAGTATGCCCTACCTAAATACCTAAACCATTTCTTGATCTCAATTATTACCTACCTTCCTTATTATAATTAAGTATTCCCTACCTAATTTAACTACTTGAGTATGCCCTACATACTTTACCTACTTGAGTACATGTTATACCTAATTGAATACTAGATCCACATCTTGATCTTGAGTATGCCCTACCTAAATACCTAAGACATATCTTGATCTTAAATATTCCCTACCTACCTTAATATAATTGAGTATTCCCTATCTATTTTGTCTACTTGAGTATGATCTACCTACCTATCTTTATTACCCTACCTACTTGAGTATGCCCCACTTAATTAAGTATACCCTACCTGATTAAATATGCAATCCATATCTTAATCTTAAATACCCATATCTAATCCTTATTGTATCTATCTTACCTAAGACATAGATTGAATACATGATACCCAATTGAATACCTGATCCATAACTTGAAATGAGTGGGGGCATTATCATGATTGAAAATCATTAAAGGGGAAATTATTAGATCAAGGGATAAATGATATGAGTCATTATCAATGGATTTTTAAAAATTAAGAGAGGGGGAATTCTCACCTATATATAGAAATGAATGACTAGGGATAATCATGTAAAAGGCTTAAAGGTAAAATCAGGATGAATTCCTAAATAATTTGTGAGTTTTTTAATCAACAGGTCTATCAATATGTATAAATGAGTATCATGTAACGTGTGACCTACATAATATATAGTAATGATATAGCCACTCATAAATTATGTCTATCACATACTTCATATTATATGTAGGTATGCAGTCACTCATACATGACATCTATTTGTAATCATGATACAATCACTCATACCAAACATAAATTTAATTAATCACCCTAGTACACTCTATTTACACTTAAACTATTAACCCTAAACCCCAAACTATAAACACTAAACTAATAACCCTAAACATTAAAACATAAACCCTAAACCCCAAACCCTAAGTCACAAACCCTAAACCATGAACATTAAATCATATACCCTAAAACCTAAACTCTAAACCATAAAACTTAAACCCTAAACCCTAAAATTTAAAAATTAAAACCAAAACATTAAAAACTAAACCCTAAACCCTAACCCTAAACAATGAACCCTAAACCTAAAACCTAAAACCTAAATATCAAATGTCAAACCCTAAACCCAAGCACCACACCCAAAACCACAAGCCCCAAACCATAAAATATTAAACACTAAGACATAAACCCTGAACCTTAAACCCCACATCCTAAAACCTAAAACATAAACCTTAAACCCAAACCCAAAAACCTAAACCATTAATCCTTACCCCAAACACCTAAACCTTAAATGATAAACCTTAAACCCTAGAACCTAAACCCTCCCAAAACCCAAAAACCTAAACCCTTAATCCTTAACCCAAATACTTAAACCCTTAATCCTTTCCAAAAAACCCAAAACCTTAAATCTTTATCCATACTCCCCAAACCTTAAACTCAAACACAAAACCCTAAATAATTAAACCTAAACCCAAATCCCTAAAATCAAACCTTAAAACTTAAACACAAAACCTTAAAGGTCAAACACTAAGCTCCAAATTATAATTTCCAAAACTTAAGTCTTAAACCCTAAACCCTAAAACTTTAACTCTAAAACGTAAACCCTAAACCCAAATCATAAACCCTAAACCTTATACCTCAAAATTTTATCCCTAAACACTAAACCTAAACTCTACACTCTAAAACCTAAACCCTAAAACATAAACCTTAAACCCTAAAACCTAATATATTAGACCTAAAACTTGAACCCTAATCCATAAAACATAAAACCTTAAACCCTAAGCTGTATACCCTAGACCCTAAACCCTAAACTATAATCCCTTAACCTTGAACCATAAACATAAACCTAAAATCATAAATCATAAACATTAAACCACTAACCCTAAACCCTTAGTATTAAACATTAAACCCTAAACATTATACATAAAATTTAAAACCATGAACTTTAACCTAAACACTGAGCCCTAGACACCAAACCTTAAACCCTAAACCCAAAACCTTGACCTCTAAACTATTAACCCTAAACCCTAAACATTTAAATTTGAACCTTGAACGACAAACAAAAAAAATAAAACCTAAAATACAAAACCATACACCCTAAATATTAAATCCATAAATCGTAAACCTTAAGACCTAAATGCCAGAACCCAAACAATCAACCCTAAACACTAAACAATAAATCTTAAACCCTAAAACCTTAACCCCAAACCTTAAACTCTAAGCCCCAATCCATAAAACCTTAAACCCTAAACACTAAAACTTGACACCAAAACCAAAACCCTAAATCATAAGATGAAAACTCCTAAACTTGAATAATAAACCCTAAATTATAAAACTTAGGCTCTACACCCCAAACACTAATCCCCAAAATTAAAACCAAAACCCCAAAATTAAACCCTAAACCCTTATCCCTTAACCCTAAATTCCAAATCATAAGACCTAAACTCTAAATCCTAATTCATAAACTCCAATTCTAAACCTAAAGCCTAATACTTAACCCCTAAACTGTTAACCCCAAGCCTAAAACCATAAATTATAAGTCACAAACTCTAAACATTAACTCTTTAACCCCAAATTCTAAACCTAAACCTAAAACCCAAAACCTTAAATATGAAACATAAATCCCTTAACCCTTAAAACTAAACCCTAAACTCTAAACCCTAAAACCTAAACCATAAACACTAAACCCCAAAGCCTAAATGCTAAGCACTATACCTGAAAAACTAAATCCCAAACCTTAAATAATAAGCCCTAAGTTATGAATGCCAAACCCTCAACCATAACCCCCAAGACCAAAAATCTAAACCTTAGACCCTAAACCCTAAACCTTAAGTATGTACCCAAAAACCCAAAACCCTAACCCAAAACACCAAACCCCAAACCCTAAAATATGACCCCAAAACTTTAAAATTAAAAAATTAAACCCTAAGTACCAAACCCCTAACCCTAACCATAAAATTAATAACCCTAAACCATAAAACCTAAGCCCCACAACTTGAGCCACAAACCCTAAATCCCAAACTTAAAGCCTTAGACCCTAAAACATAAACCTTTAACCTTAAACCCAAACCATAAAACCTAAACATGGACCCTTAACCTATAAACTAAAAAATAATCCTAAATCCCAAACCCCAAAATCTAAGTCCTATAAAACAAATCCTAAACCCTAAACCATGAACTATAATCCCTAATTCTAAACCCCATATCCTAAACCTTAAAGCATAAAATATAAATTATAAATCCCTAAGTTATAACACTAAAATTTGAACCCTAAACCTTAAACTATGAAATTTGAACCATCAATCCTAAACCCTAAATCTTAATATATTAAATAGTAAACCCTAACCTAACCCCTAACCTAAATTAATAAACCCTAAACATTTAAGCCTAACCCTTAAATACCAAATCTTAAAACTATAACCCTAAATCTTATAACCTTAACCCAAAATTACAAATCCTAAACCTTAAACACTAAATCCCAAACACCAAACCCTAAATGATAAAATCTAAACCATGAACCCTAAACACTAAACTCTTTACCTTAGACCAAAAAACCCAAACCCTAAACACAAAAATGAAACCCTAATCAATGAATCCTAAACCCTAAACCCTAAATTTATAAATCCTAAACCTCTAAACCTAAGCCGTAAATTATAAAACCCAAACCATAAACCCCCAGACCCTAAGCCCTAAACCTTGAACCCAAAATTTTAAACCCAAAACATTAAACCCATAAACCATAAACCTTAAAACATAAACCTTGAACTATAAAAACCTATTCCCTAAAACCTAAATTCTAAACCCTAAGCCCTACCATTTAAGTAAAAAACCCCAAATTATCCCTAATCATTAATAATTATCCTTATTCACTCCCTCATCATATCTTATTATCCCTCATCATCCCTACTCATCCTTAATCACTCCCTCATTATTCTTAATCACACTCTCATCAAGCCTCATCATCCCTCATTGTCCCTAATAACTCCATAATCACTACCTCATCCACCCTCATCATACTTAATCACTTTATAATCAGCCCTCATCATCCCTCATCCTCCCTAGTCACACCCTCATTGGCCCTTATTTTCCCTCATCATCATTAATCAATATTTGCCTTATCTCTTTTTGATTTGGTAATAATAATCCTAAAATAAATATATTAAGGTTTTTTATAAATCATTTTTGGTCTTAATCTTGATAGGATATGGCTGGCCTATAGTGTAATCATTATATGTGAAACTCATAATTCTAGTAAACATAATATTCTAATAAATGAAAGCAAACCTATAAACTCATAAGATGTCTATAATATTATAAAGAGAAACATTTTTAGTTACCATGGGTAGAGTGTTTGTTTTTTTTCATAAATTGTATCCCACTACTACATATTCATCTTTATCTTCATCTTTAGAAACTAAATCAATGATAAACTTATTTTCCATCAGTGGATTAAAACCCGTCAACCTAATAGCAGGGAATTTTTTCCCTAAGTCATAATTTTTATTCTTAGAATCAAAATTAATAATTTTTTTCTCAAATCCAATTTTTCCAAATATGAAAAACTTGAAATAGGACCTAGATATATAATTTCAAACTAGAAAATATCCAGACTCTAATGTGTAATGATACACAAATTCTTCCCAGTCTTATAGAAATTTGAGTTGAGTAGATGTACCCTATAATTTTACAATCCACTCCTACCCACTTGGGCCTTGTAGAACCTATATTTTCATAAGTTTAGTTTATGAGATTTAGAAAAAATATAAGAGGAATATGATACAAAGAGAATAATACCAAATGAGTTTCATCCAATTTTAACAATACACCTAAATCAAAAGAATGAATAAGAATAATTGAGTATCAAATTTACCAGTCTTTTTGAGAATTAATTTAAAGATGTTAAGATACCCATTAGAGCATATTCTCTATATGTGGTTTCCATGAATTTTATAATAATAATTAGTACACACCATGCAATGTAAATAAATCTTTCTTGTATCTTCATCCTTCATGTTATAAACCCAAATGCAAAATCCTATAAAAATGAATATAAAAATTTGAGTATAAGAATAATAAAATCTTAATAAATATAATTAATTGTGAATATTAATGACATGTCAAATTGAATAATTATAAATATAGGGTATAAATAAAATTTATTTTATTTTTGATTGATTAAATTTTTTTGTAAGTAACCTCTATCTTAGATGCATTTATGGGACCTAATTCATCAAAGGTATACACCTAAATATGTCATAAATTCATTTATTATTTGAATGTGCATTTTATGGATCACTAATGTTTGAAATCTGATCAAGTCCTAATATCATGGACTATCTACTTTAGATAATTTGTTCCTTCATCCTTCCAGATATCCTTACTTATTTCATCATCCCTTATGATGATTTCTTATTTATTTCTCCACTCTCCCCATTATTATCATAATATTTAGTTATTATTACTTCTATTTTAGATTTTACTTTCAAGGAATCTTAATAATCACATCTCATGCTTCATTGACATTTTTATCATATAGGGAGTGATTATAATGATTAAGGATGATGAGGGTTGATGAGGGTGTGATTAGGTATAATGAAGGTTGATGAAAGAGTAATTAGGGATGATGATAGATGGTGAATAATTATTAAGGAATGACTAGAGACAATTAGGGATGATGAGGGTTGATGAGGAAGTGATTAGGGATGATGATGGATGATGAGGGTTGATGATAGAGTGATTAGGGATGATGAAATATAATGATTATTGATGATGGATTAATTATGGATGATAAATTATGATGAGGACCAATGAGGGAGTAATTAGGGATGATGAGGGATGATGAGGGTCAATGAAGGAGTGATAAGGGATGATGAGGGGAAATGAGGGAGTGATTAGGAATGATGAGGGTTGATGAGATTATGATTAAGAATAATGAGGGACATTGATGAAGTGATTATGGATGATTAGGATGATGAGGTAATGAATAGGGATGGTAAGGGTTGTGTTGAGGTCAAAATACCCACATTTATAAAAAATGGGGACCCTTGTTCAAATTATACAAATTTGTACTATAATTTGAACATCCCACATGATCAAAGTTAATTATTTGAATATCTTATGTTAACTTAGCTCAATTGACATGTTGTCATATAATCTTTTTTTGACTTCATATAATATTTCTAACATTTTACTTCATATGTTTCTATGTTATAGGATCAATGGATCTTCATCATAATATGTAAGTGTTTAGGGTTTTATGATCTAATGTTAACTTGACCTTTTTGATTAACTTTTGGTCTTTAGTTGATTAATTAAATTTGAGTTTAAATTACATTTAAAAATTTAGTCTAAATATTTTGGCCTAAGTTTTTATTCTTTATGTTTTTACATTATTTATGGTTCATTTTATTTTCAACTAAGCTTTAGCTTAATTTTAGCCTAAGTATTAATCAAATTTATTAATTCATTAAAATCTTCATCTAAATTTTATGCTAAGTTATTTATATATCTTGAACCCTTATGTCATTGATTTCACTATTCATAGGTATGAAAACACATGAGGCCACCAAGTGGAAAAATCTTGGAAGCCTAGATCATAAATCAATGGTGTGAAAATGATTGCCTAAGTCAATAAGTCAAAATTTCCTCAGATCAAAGATTGATATGTGTGTTCAAATGTACAAATCTTGATCAATGATCTACATTAAATATCAAGGCTAATAAGTCAATATTAAAGACCTATAATGAATATTCAATCTTATAAAAGAAAATATATAAAAAACATGGATTCAAAATGTTAAATATATTGAGAAGGGATGTGAGAGTGAAAAGTGTCACAATATTGATGAGGGATCAATAAAATTGATGGCTTGCATTTGGTCTTATGAATAGGAAGTAGATCAATGATCCACATTTGATTATATGGTTAAAGGATCAATGACACACATTTAATCCCACTAATAGAAGATCAATATCTTGTATTTTATCATGCATTTAAGATCAATGACATGAATGGATTCAATAATTCAAATAACTTATATTGAATATGATGACAAAAAGTGTCACACTAATGGTGAATTAGATCAAGATCAAAAATCCACATTTGATCATGCATTAAATAAATAATGTATGTTCAATCTTAAAAATAAAGATAAATGGTACATATTAAATTATGAAGATCACGATCAATGGTGAAAAGTGAGTCAAGGAGTCAAACATCCTAGAATATATGAAAAAATACCCATGTGGCATAAGAGTGTTAAAGCAATGAATATTGTTTGTAAGGAACATAAAGAGAATGTGATGTCACCAAGTGAAACAATATCATAAGCTTAGATTAAATATCAATGGCCATGGTAAAATTAAAGTCTAGAAGACTCTTGTAGAGATCAAAATCATGTGTTTCATCAAGAAAATCAAATATTGATGGCTCAAATTCAAAAAATATAGATGGAGATCGATGGATCAAATTAAATCAAGCTTCAAGAGGTAAGAGATGATGACATGTGTCCAAAATATGACAATGGTCACATTTTAAAAATAAATAAGAAACATGAAAATTCAATGCCACATAAGCAAGATATTTCAAATTAGAGATCTTGTGGATTCAATCATGCAAAGGTATAAGTGTAAGATTCAAATGTAATCTAAGTCACCAAAGAACATATTTCAAACTTGTTTACCACCATTAGATCTCTATTTAAACCTCCAGAAAGTGTTAAAACATATAGAAAGCCCTAAATTATCCTTAGATTCACTATGTTGAGTTGAGATAATTGGACTATCATTTATAAAAGGATAATTCAATCATATTCATAGCAATGGTGACCCATGGACACATTTTAAAGAAGGATTTTGATTTGTATATGTCATCAAATGTAGAAGGTCAAGTTTTTAATGACACAGAGTTTATAGTTGCTTCATTGAACATAAGGGATAATAATTTCTCAAAGTTGTTCTATATAATTGAGAAATAGGGAGTCATAACCAAGGAAGAAGAGAAGATCCTTTCAGTAAAGAGACTCTATGATGAAATTGTTGACATTTAAATGACTAGAATTCACTATGTCATTGATAAACCAAAGGTACTATATTGCATTGATATCTTTGGTCCAATTTTCAAAGCTACTAAAATTGATAAGGGTGTGATTGTCTATGAACATAGTCAAAGGAAAATTGCATATATTTCTTTTATTACATTTGAGTCCTATTACAAGTTTTCCAGACCCCAAATAGACCTAGCCTCTATTAATTCATGGGATAAAAAACATAACATAATGGACACCCTAGAAAAATGGCTATAATTTAGTGATAGGGTCATTATAGATCCTATAAAGAACATCCCTATTAGTCAATTTAGACATGGATTTGGGATGGTCATGAACATGTAGAACAAGCTATATAAATGTGCACATACAACCCATATAGAAATAATATGGGTCCATATGGTGTATTTCATCATTGAAGAAGTGATGGTTCCTCCATCAGGTGCAATAATTAGTATTTCCTTGAGTAGATAGATATATGAGATCAAGAATAATAAGAGGACTGCATTTTACATGATGTCTTATTTATTAGAAGCCCTATGTGCAACCACCAAAATACTTAATCAAAGATAATGGTCTCCTAATGGTACCTAAACTATGTATCAACACTATGAAAAATTACATATCCATAAGTATAGAGACCATATCTAGTTTATGTGTGATTGTGTTTACCCTATATCGAGTGAAGCCATTGAGGGAATTCCCATGATGAGGATAAGTCCCCTAATAAAGAAGTATATTAAATCAATGGAGGAGATATAGATTTATCCTAATTGCACTATCATAAGAATTGAAGGAACCCAAACTACCCCTCTCAAATTGTTAGTTCATGTACTTGATAAGTTAGCAGAATAGGAGGTGGCCTATCAGTTATTTAATTAGATAGATTACCTTTCCAAAACTAATAGGAAAGGACTCCTACACATTTTTCCTATAATAATTATCAAAATCATCTTTAGATAGTGTGACCACATTGAATCTATCTCAAAGCATAAATTGTCTTTAAGCTTACATATTGATGATATTAGATAATGGGATCCCTATGGCAGTGTAAAGGAACCTTTAAGGATCAAAGGTATTTTGGTTGTGTCATATGAACATAAACCTAGTGTATTTGACCTTATATACACTAAGACATATACCTACTATGAATTTTCTAGGAGATTAAAGGAGTACTATATAAGGCCTGAGTTTAGATTACATAGAGATCAAAAGGTGGATCATATATGGTATCTAGGCCCTAGGTAGTATCATATGATAGATGTTGGTTCTTCTAGTCTCCCATCAATAGATACACAAGCAAAAAAGTGTCCTGAAGAAAGAAGACCATGATAAAATTATTCTAGCTCCTCGGTCCTTGAATCAGTTAAGACAAAGATCGAGATTTACCTCAAGAGGAGGTTCATATGATAGCCCAAGATCCTCATGAGTTTGTTGAAGATGTATCGAGGATTCAATCTATGACATATGATATAGATTCAAATGTAAAAGATAAAAGTGTTTAGGAAACTAAGTAGGATAATAGAAAAGAGAAATCATTATATTTAGTAGCCATTGACACTCCCAAGAGGAAAGTCAAGACTACAATTAGTTAAAAGGTAAAGAAAACTAAAGTGGCCATCACACCACCTTTGGAGAATGTGAATATATTCAGTGAGGAGAACTTATTATATGGGCCACATATACTTGAATGGTTCATTTATGAACTAAGGCTAGATAAGTTACGTACTTATCATTCATGGGCTCTAGTAAATGCTATTAACATTCCTATGAAACAAGATTTGAAACCTTGGATCATTAACCTACAATAAAAAGAAGAAAGGATAGAGATCAGGTAAATCCCCCATGTTTGAAGAGGATGCCTTGGAGCTAGCTCAATCATAGTTAGAAATGTTTCAAGCTACCATTAAAGGCCTAAATTAAGAAAAGAATAATCTTGTGAAATAATCCATTCTATCAGTTCTAGTGGATATTGTCAATAATTTTGAAGAAACCATTTATGACACATTCAATTTTTTGAAGGTTATAAAGTCTAAGTTGGACATGGTGAACAAATAGAGTACCAGGGCTATGAACCTAGTTAGCCAATGGCAAGCTTTAGACAAGAAGGTAAAAGAATTAATTAAGATATTGATAGAAGGCCAGATTCCTAAGTTTAAAATAGATAATCTATCTCATTTAAATATGGTTATGGTAATCTTGATAGAGAAGATCAAGGATATGAATAAATGGTCTAAGGGCATGGAAGATCTCACTAATGACTTCAAAAAATTAGAGAGCATAATGTGGAAAATATTAAGAATATTGATCAAGGATCCAACAATTATTATCCCTATTGGCTTGATAATTGATGAAGAGCTCCAACATAGGGCCACTCAATTCATCTAAGAGGTAAAGAATAAAAACTAGGGAAAAACAAGGGAAGATAATAAACACATCTTAGACATGATATTATCAATAGAGAAGAAGATTGGTAATGATAAAATCATTAATCAAGCCTTGGATAGAGATGATAAAGTCATCAAATATTTGTTAGGGCAAGAGGAAGATTTGTTCATGGATCCCATCATCAACTGTAGGATGATTGATGAACAACATGACAAAGCCATGAAGATCCTGGAGCAAAGACAAAAGACTACAATAATAGAGGCTTCTAAAAGACAACTAAATTGACTTAGAATATTATCTTGTAACAAAAATTTGTAAATAATTTAGAAATAATATTCTATTTTTTAAAATCATGTGTAATTTTTAACACACATGGCTTGTAGTTCAGTCCACTTGAAAATATATTTGTTTCTAGAATGTTATAGAAGGACAGTTGTCCTTGTCGCTCATATAATTTTCATTTAATAATGATTAACCAACATACCTCATAGGTTGCCTATAAAAGAGAGATATTATTATTGTAAAAGAGGAGGAAGGTTTTAGATTAAAACTTTATGTAAATTTTGAGAAATTAATGCAAACAAGGTAATTTTACAAAGATTGTCTCATATTTATTTGTGTGTTTGTTACCATGGTTACTTCCTCAACTATCTAGTTTGATGTCTAGATTTGAATTGCTTATATGAATTCTAGATGTGCACATGTTAATAAAAAAATATTAATTTGAGCTTATTCTAGGTTGACTAAAGGATTTTAGATTCATTTCATATTCATTCCTTTTCTTGAAGATGTGCTAATGCAATTTTCTTATGGGAGTAAATATTTAAAGCAAATTTAATTTCTTATTTTCATTATTTTAAATATCCTTAGACATTGCTTGGTATATGATAGGATCTATGATTTTAGAAATTTCATGTCATATACTAGTTTGAGTACATGTCTTAGATGAAATTCAAGTTTTTTCATAATTTTTGGACTAAAGATCAGAAACACCTCTCTTTTATACCCTACCGTTCCTTTTTCTTAGTTTTTTATCGATTCACTATAGTTTACTTTTCATTGTCAATATTCATGCTAGATTAGGTTTTAGACTATAGGTTTTGATCATTATTCATTAGACTTAGTTAAAATTACTTTCATATTTCACAAAGATATTTAAGACCGTAGTTTCTCCCAACAACCATTTACATATTTAATTTGTGAAACAATTATATAGCTTGGCCACTACTCCACCACAAATCACAAAATGATCACAGCAAATAAATCATGAAAAATATTCTCTAAATATTGAAATGAGAAGTGTTTTAAACACTATTTAAACCCTATGATACACTTTAAATCATCAACAAACATGAAAATTGGTGCTAGAAGGAAGGAATTTAGTTAAAGCTTTGTGAATTTGAAGTATCCTAGTTAGTTTTAGTGAATTTTATTCAAAGATAAGTTGATATTTTGTATATTTGTGTTGTTTTTAACTTAATTATGTAAATATCATTGATATTCATGGTTTTAGACAAGTCTTTAGGCTTATTTAGCTAAAGATAGATATTATTTGTAAGATTTATGTGAAATTATTGCAAAGGTAGCTTAAGCTTTGTTAATCTGACATGTTTTAGGTTAGTGATAGCAACTTTTTTCAAATTTTAGTTGATTCTTTGAAAATTTAGGTTTATTTAAACTTATAAGTGTAAATATCACTCATAGTCACAAGTTTAGATACATATTTAAGATTATTCAGTTGAAGATAGTTGTTCTTTAAAACATTTGTATGAATTTGTGCAAAATTTACTTAACATATAGATCTGATCATTATTGTTTGAAAACATAATATTTATATATCATATTTTAAATAATATTTATATTTCACAAGCAGGGACTACTAAGAATAAGAACTAGGTCATGATCTAAGACAAGGCTACCTCTTTTTTCTTTAGAAGTTCATAGGAAAGCAAGAGCAGATAAAGATAAACATAGAGTTTCCAAATCTCAACCTACTTTACCTGTTCTTGTTGCTCCTGTATTCAATCCTCATCAAGGTATGGCTTAGTTAGGTGGATATTCTATTAATGTGCTTGGTTAGGTACATGACTTACCTCTTGAAAAATATTTGCCTTTTTTTAGTCCTACAAGTGTTGCTATTTTTGAAGAACATATCATGTCTTTTAAGGCTTCTTTTAGATTGATAAATATTGTTCATGAAGATTTTAATTGCATATTATTTCCTTGTACTTTTATATATGCAATATATGATTGGTTTCTTAACCTTCCTAAAAATTACATTATCAGTTAGAATGATTTTAATAATTATTTCATTGATCAATTTGGAAAGATCATCATTCCTTGTGTCCTTTATAAAAAATTCACTACTGTGAAGAGAGATTCAAATGAAACCATTAGAGATTTTAATGCTAGATTCTAGAATATTTTTATCAGAACTATAGTTCCCTATAGGCCTATTGAAGCTTTATCTTAGAGATTTATAAGGATGCTTTAGATCCAATGACTTTTGTGTTTCTAAAAATATCTATTAGAGTCATATAAATTAGCTTTGGACTATGTTGAAGCTATGATAATTAATGATCAAATACAACCCCAGGTTTAATTAGAGTATGTTATTCCTAATGTCAATCCTAATACACCTGCATTGAATGTCATTCTAAATGCTAATCAAAATATGCCTGCTTTGCATTAAACCCCAATTTTAAACCAATTACCTTTGAGACATGATCATCCTAGTCAAAACCTAGTATTCTTAAACAATACTCAAAGTGGATCTCATGCACAAGACAAATGAGTTTTGGTGCCAACATCTAATAGTAGTACTCAAGCCCACAATTCATAGGCACCAAATAATGAAAATGACTCCATCTTGAAAATGGTTCAAAAAATGAGTATTGATTTTCTTCAATTACAAAAACAAGTAACACTGGGGAGACTTCTAACATAAATTATTATTATCATATGTTTAATATACCTATAAATAGGTTTCATAATGACAATAATAATAAAAATAATAATGATTCATCTACAAATAATAACATGCCTAAAATTAACATATGTGATGTAGCTTTAGTTGATTATTATAGGGTTCATAACACTTCAAATCATGGTGAGTTAGATTGTATATAATTTTGTAATGATTTTGAATCTTTTCAAAGGGAATTAGATAAATTTGAAGTTGTGCCTAACAAATATAATGTTGTAGTTATATCTAGTTCTTTAAATACATCTAAATATTCTAACACAACTCTTATGGTGGAGACATTTGATTTTCCATTCTAAGATGAGAATGAAAATGAAGATACTCCAGAGAAGATTCATGATTTTCAATAGTATATGAAGAAGAATTATCCGTTAAGGAATAGAAAAACAAAATCATCCTATGATAAGTTCTACTCCACCAAACAACATTGATACTCCCAATCCTATAACATACAACAATCTAGAACCTCTAAAGGGAAGTAACACTAGAAATAATGTTGATTCATCTAGTTCTTCTACTAGGAGTGGATATAACATAGTTGAGTATATGAAGAATATTAAATCTAATATCACTTTACATAAATTGACTCAAATAATATAACAAAGAGACTTGAAACTAGAATATTTATTTAAGAAACCTGATAAATCATAGAAAGCTACAAATTCAAATGTAGTGATGTACAAGAATAAAGTAGAGGTTATATCTTTCTTACTAAAAATTATAGTTTTTGGTAACAACTTGCATAACTATTTATTAGATTCAAGTGCCTCTATAAATATCATGCCAATAGGTATTTATTAAAATCTTGGTTTAACTCCTATTATGTCTGATAGAGTAGTGACATAATTAGACAAATCTAGATTTAAAGTAATTGGTGAATTGTTGAATGTGCATATACAACTTGATTTGGAGCCAAGGGTGCAGTAATTCATAGATATTCAAGTTGTGGACATTCTAGATGCTTATGGGATGCTACTCAACAAAGATTAGACCAAGTATTTGAATGGATACATGTCAACTAATTGATTTCATATGTGGTTACCATGGAGGGGATTTCCCAATAAAATTTGGGTTGAAAGGGAACCAAAGATGAAACATGTGATAATTGAATACAATGTAGCTAATGAAAAGGTAAATTTGGTTAATTCTAATTTAAGGGTTTACACTTTTGACACTCCTAAGGTATGTACTTCTAAAGACTCTTATTCTATTCTAGACTTTAGAAATTATATGTTTATGGTGCTAGATGTAAATCTAGATCTTAAGTATGAGTATTTTTAATCAATCCCATTGGGAAAGACTATAATTCTTTTTAAAAACTTTAGTTTCCTTGCACAAATAATTTGGCAAAGTATGAATCATTAATCCTAGGATAAAAAATTTCTATTAAACACAAGGTTAAATAACTGCTAGTGTATGGTGATTTTGAACTAGTAGTTAATCAAGTTAGAAGTAAGTATCAATTTAAATTATCTTATATGAATAAATACAAGTTTAGATTATGGGAGTTGATGGATTATTTTGAAGCTTTTAACATTGTGTCAATCCTTATAGAACAAAACTAGTCTACTGATGAACTAGCTTCAGCTATAACTAACTTGGTGCCAAGCCAAAACTCCCAAAGGATAAACATTGAATTGGTCTCATGTCCCTCAGCTCCTAACAATTTCAATCATTTAAAAGTATTCAGTGATGATTAATAGATCATCAAATTCATAAACAATGCAAGATTATTTGAGTATCATATTATTTATGAGGTAAATGAGAATTATCTTGATGAAGATAAAATTGATGCTAATATGATACAATTGAGTGACAACAAAATTCCCTAAGGCATGATTTCCATTTTAAATATTATTTGATAAACATAATTTAGTTGAAAGTGCTAAAGTTCCTAAAGTAAGTGGGAAAGATTATAATATAGTTGACCTAGGAATTCAAGGTTAACCTCATCTAGTAAACCTTACAATAACATGTGCAAGTATAGAGTCTTGTAATGATAAATACTTATTGACCAAGTACAAGGATGTTATAGCATGGTCTTATGAAGACTTAAATATCTTTTATCCTTGAGTCATTACCCGTACCATTCCATTAAAATAAGATTTTAAACCTTTCAATTAAAAACAAAGACTAGTTAATTCTATTTTATAACCATTAATCTATAAAGAAGTCAATAATCTATTAGATGAAAAAATAGTTTTTCCACTTAGACATTCTATCTAGGTAGATAAATTAATACTAGTTGAAAACAAAAATAGAGAGATTAGATTATGAATAGACTTTAGAAAATTGAAAAAATCTTTTGAAAAGGATAATTATCCTTTACCATCCCTTGACCAACTGATTTAAATTGTTAGTGGTTATACTATGATGTCTTTCTTAGATGGTTTTTAGGTTATAATAAAGTACTTATTAACAAGGAATATAAAATTAAGACTACATTTACAATAAAATGGGGCACTTTTACTTATAAAAGAATGCCTTTTAGACTCATCAATGTAGGAGCTAATTTTTAGAGAGACGTGGACCATAAATTTCAAGGTCTCATAGGTAAATGTATTATTATATATATGGATGATCTGACTGTGTTTTCCAAAAATAGGGAAGATCATATAATGTGTTTACCACAAGTATTTGAACATTGTAGGAGGTATGGAGTTTCCCTTAACTTTAAGAAAATCATTTTTTATGTAACTGAAGGGAAATTGTTATGATATGTCATAACTAAACATGATATTTCTATAGATTCAGATAGAGTTAATGCTATATCTAAGATAAAACCCCCAAATAGTAGAGAAAAATTAAATTATTTCTTTGGGAAGATCAATTTTTTAAGAAAATTCATTTTTGGTTTTGTAGAGATTGTGAAACCACTTAATGACATGCTCAAGAAAGATTAAAAGGTCATATGGAATGAAGAAATGAATAAATATTTTAAGGATATCAAAGAAGCAATAGGACAAACACCTGTGCTGATAAGACCTAATTTTATAAAAGTTTTTTATCTTTTTTTTTTACTTATAAACATAGTATAACTATTATATTAACTTATAAAATATATAAATGTGATCATCCAATTGCATTTATGAGCACTAATTTCAAAAATTTTGAGTTAAATTATTCCTTAATTGACAAACAAGCATTTATTTTGGTTAAGGTAGTTAAAATTTTAGACACTATGTTCTTAGGAATAAAGTGCATGCTATATTCCTAGACCCTACCACCAAGCTTATGTTAAGTCAATATGAATTATGGGAGAGAAGAGGTAAGTGTATGTCTATACTCCAATAATATGACCTTGAAATGAAAACTACCAAATTGGTGAGGGGTTAGGGATTAATTCAATTGATTACTAACACTAATCCTAGTTTGAACATCATGTAGGTTGATCAACAATAATTCTAATCAAATGATTGGTATAATACAATCATTCATTTATTCATCAATGGCTCTTGTCCTACATGATTGAGTAGAGAAAAAAAGAGATTTGAGGCTCAAAACAACTCACTTCTTGATCAAGGATGGGATCATTTATAGGAATAATTATGAATGTATATACTTGAGATGTGTTTCAAAAGAAGAATCAATTGAGATCTTAATTAATTTTCATGAAAAACTTGGGAGTGGACACCCCTCTATAAAAAAAATAGCTTAAAAGATCCTAAGGGTAGGATATTATTGGCCAACTATTTTCAAATATGCTCATAAACATGTCAGAGAATGTCATCAATGTTAGATCTTCAACACAAAATAACCCAAGGTAGTTATGACCTTAAGGCCAATTTTGATTGAAAAAACCTTTTGCTCAATGAGTTTTGGACTTTATATGGGTCATAAACCCTAATTATTTAGAGAGACATGATCTTACTACTATAGGCTATTATAAAATATGGATAGAAGTAGTAACAACAAAATAATGTAGAACTAAAGATGCCATCATTTTCTTAGAAGAGAACATTTGTAAAAGATTTAGGACACTATTTTCATTAGTTTTTGATAATGGATCATAATTTATATCTATAGGGATGACTAAATGGGCCTATGATAATAATATAGATCTTAATTTTTCATCAAATCATTATCCTCAAGGTAATAGAGTTTCAGAGTCTACAAATAAAAATTTGATGAAAGCTATCAAGAAGTCTACAACTCAACAACTAAGAACATGAAATAAATTGCTCAAATATGCTCTTTGGGCAGACATAACTAGAGTGAACAAATCTCTTAAATCATCACCATTTATTTTAGTATATGATCAAAAACCAATATTTCTAATTAATCTCAAATTTCTAACTTACAAGTTCATATAGGAGTACATGGAATAAGATCAAGAATATGCTAATTCCAAGTTGCTTGATATCATATAAATGGAGGATGCAAGGGAAGAGGAATTTTATAACTTTAGTAGACATCAAACCCATGTTAAAATATGGTTTGACAGATATTTAAAGATCAAGGTGTTCAGATAGGGAGACCTAGTTCTCCTATGGCACAAAAGATATGAGCCAGAATGAAAACATGGGAAATTAACTCCTTTATGGATTGGTCCCTATCAAATTTCTAAGTTATTGGGAGACAACACCTTTATGCTGAAAGACTTGTAGGGAATAGAGTTTACTTTGCCAATCAATGGGAAATACCTCAAGCATTGCTTCTTTATTGTTCCACATCAAGTCTTTATGGAGTAACCTATAAGATTAGTTAGAGTTAGTTTAGGTAGGTTTATATTAGTTTATTTCATGTTCCTTTTTTGTAAATAGTGATTTTAAATATTTGTTTGCTTGTTGTCTATTTTGCTTGTTGTGTGTTTGTTTTATTTGCTTTGTTTTCTACTTTCAATAAGTCTTTTCCAAGACAAGTCCCCAATCTCTAAAATCCATCTTAATGCTCTAATAACTTCATAAACTTTGAATGTGAGTATGACTCTTAAACATTGGTTGATTATGGACTTTGAAAATTCTAAGCTTGATGTTATGATTTAGAGAAATTGGTAAGATTGATATCTAGATTATTTGTTCCTTGAAAATATTAAACCTTATTCTGATCTAAGATTCTATTAAGTATTGCATATGTTTAATTTAAATTTGAATTATTAGAACAAAGTCATGTTAGCAATTAAGGGACATTATTTCCTAGGATGAAGTTTATAACCAAGGATGATTGTCTGAAGATATAAAATTTGAAAAAATCCTAATACCTAGCTAATTCTATTTCTAAAAATTTGTTGGAAAGATAAATATGGTTGAAAAATATAAAAAAATAAGATCTTTATTGAAAATCTAAAATCTTTCTAAACAAAAGTGATTCTGGTAACCACCATCAGGGTTATGGACACCTAGATGACAATGAAGCAAGTCCTAGAGGATCCAAATGTATCTCTATCAGGGATATAGATGGCTGGTTATAAGTAGAGCAATGCCCAAGCCTTCTTTTTTATAAATCATGATTTATAATGAATATCTAAATATGCTACAAGCCTATGTTAATGATTAAGGTCATGAAATCTAGAAGTTCTTCTCTGAATTCCAATGGTAATCAGTAAATGATCAAAGCACACACATAATATGATTGAGTTTTGATGTTTGATCCTAATTATACATTTGTAAGACTTTTTTTAATTATGAATTGATCTTAATAATGGTACTTGATCATATAGAATAATTTGTTTGGTTAATATTTTGAACCAAGAGTATCTGAATTCGAACATATTATAATGTTTCCCCTATAATTCATCATTTTTTGAGGTTCACATACCCCCATTTATAAAAAATGAGGACCTTGTTCAAATTATATAAATTTGTGATATAAATTGAACATCCCACTTGATCAGAGTACATTATTTGAATATCTTGTGTTGACTTAGCTCAATTAACATGTTTGCATATAATCTTTGTTTGACTTCATCTAATGTTGCTAACATTTTGCTTCATGTGTTTCTATGCTATAGGATCAATGGATCATCATCATAATATGCATGTATTCAATGTTTTATACTCTAATTTTAACTTGACCCTTTTGATTAACTTTTGGTCTTTAGTCGATTAATAAAATTTGAGTTTAAATTATGTTTAAAACTTTAGTATAAATATTTTTTCCTAAGTTCTTATTCTTGACGAGTTTACATTATCAATAGGTCATTTTATTTTTGACTAAGCTTTATCTTAATTTTAGACTAATTCTTAATCAAATTTATTAATTCATTAAAACCTTAGTCTAAATTTTATGTTAGGTTATTTATATATCTTGAACCTTTACATCATTGATTTCACCATTCACAAGTATGAAAACCTGCAGGGCCACTAAGTGGAAAAATCTTGAAAGCCCAAATCATAAATCAATGGTGCATACATGATTACCCAATTTAATAATTCAAGTGTTCCCCAGATCAAAGATTGATGGTACATGCTCAAACATAAAAATCTTGATCAATGATCTTTATTAAAGCTCGATGTCAATAAGTCAAGATTGAATAACTATGGTGTACATTCAATCTTGTAAAATCAAATCTATGGTGATCATGGAGTTAAAATGTCAAAGATCCTAAGAATGGACATGAAAGTGACAAGTGTCACAATCTTAGTGAGTAATCAATCAAATTGATGGTTTGTATTTGATCTTGTGAACATAAAGTAGATCAATGGTCCATGTTTGATCATATGATCAAAAGATCAATGACATGTATTTAATCTCACTAATATAAGATAAATGGCTTGTATTTTATCATGTATTCAAGATAAATGGCATAAATAAAGTCAATAATTCAAATAAAATAGATTGAATGTTATGGTGAAAATTTTCACACTCATGGTGAATTAGATCAAGATCAATAGTTTATATTTGATTGTGCATTCAAAAAATCAATAGCACACATTCAATCCTATAGATCAATATCAATGGTATGGATTCAATCCTATAGATCAAGATCAATGGTACAAAGTGAGTCAAAGAGTCAAACAACCTAGATTTAATGAAAAGCTTCCACATGATACAAGAGAATTAAAGTGATGGAGACTATTTGAAAGGAATATATAGAGAATGTGATGTTGCCAAGTAGCACAATCTTATAAGCCCAAATAAAATATCAATGGCCATGGTAAAAGTCAAGGCCAAAAGACTCTTATAGAGAGCAATAGTGTGTATTTGATTAAGAAAATCAAAGATAGATGGCTCACATTTAAACAGTGTAGATGGATATCAATGGAGTAAATTTGATCAAGCTTTAAGAGGTATGAGATGATGACATGTGTCTAAAAGATGATAATGATCACATTTACAAATAAATAAATAACATGATAAGGTAATGCCACATAGTCAAGACACATTAAATTAAATATCTTGTGGACCTAAGCATGTGAAGGTATAAATTCAAGATCTAAATGCAATACAAGTCACCAAAACACATACTTCAAATTTTATTTCCACCATTAGAGCTCTGTTTAAACCTTCAAAAATCCCAAGAATGTATGAAATGTCCTAAATTATTCTTGGATTCCCTATGTTGAGATGATAGAATTTGATTATCATTTTCAAAAAGATAATTCAATCATAGTCATAGTAATAGTGACCCATGGACACATTTTGAAGAAGAAAGTTGAGTTGTATATGTCATCAGATGTAGAGGGTTGAGTTTTCAAAGACATAGAGTTCATAGCTACTTAATTAAAAATAAGGGATAATAATTTTTCAAAGTTTTTCTAGAAAATTGAGAACCAAGGAGTCATAACCAAGGAAGAAGAGAATATCCTCTTGATGAAGAGAGTTTATGATGACATTGTGGCCATTCAGATGACTAGACTTCACTATGCCACTACTACACCAGAGGTACTACACTATATCGATATCCTTGGTCCAATTTTCAAAGATACTAAAATTAACAAGGGTATGATTGTTTATGAACATAGTATGAGTAAAATTTCATATATTTCTTATTTTTCATTTGAGTCCTATTAAAATTTGATTAAACCCCAAATATACCTAACCTCTATTAATCCATGGGCTAAGAAACACAACATGATATACACCCTATCAAAATGGATAGAATGTGGTGATAGGGTCGTTATAGATCTTGCAAAGAACATAAATGTGAGTAAATTTAGACCTATAGTTAGGATGGTCATGACCATGATGAAAATTTTGTATGGATGTGCACATATAGACCATGTAGAACCAATGTGGGTCCCTATGGTATATTTCATCATTGAAAAAGTGATGGCTCCTCCATTAGGTGAAATAAATAGTATTTCCTTGAGTAGACATATATATGGGATAAAAAATAAGAAGAGGAATAAGTTTAACATGATGTTCTATTTATTAGATGTCATGTGTGCAACCAAAAATATACCTAATCAAAGAGAATGGTATCTTAATGGTACATAGACTATACCTCAATACTATTCAAAATTGTCTATCTATAAGTATATAGACCATATCCAGTTTATTTGTGACTATTTTTACCTTTCATTGAGTGAATCCATTGATAAAATTTCCATGATGATGATAATTTACCTAATCAAGAAGTCTATTGAAGCAATGGGGAATATATGGCTTTATTCAGATTGCATTGTCATAAGAATTAAAGGAACCCAAACTAGTCCTCTTAATTTACTAGTTCATGTACCTGATAAGTTATCAAAATAAGAGGTGGCCTATCAGTTATTCAATGGGATAGATGGACTTTGTAAAAATAAGAAGAAAGGACTCCTACACATGTTTCCAATGAAAATTGGCAAAACCATCTCTAGGCAATGGGACCACATTGAAGCTACCTCAAAGCATAGAATGTCTTTCAACTTGCATATGGATGATCTTAGATAATGGGATCCCTATGGTATGGTAAAGGAACATTTGAGGCTTAAATAAATTTTGTTTGTGCCATTTGAACATAAACCTAGTGCATTTAACCTTATACAAATTAAGGCATCTACCTACTATGAAGTTTCCAAGAGATTAAAGGAGCACAATATAAGGCCTGAGTCTAGTTTACATAGAGATCAAAATGTGGATAATAGATGGCAACTAGGCCCTACGCAGTATCATCTAATATATGTTTGTTATTCTAGGCTCCCATTAATAGATACACAAGTAGAACATAGGCCCATAGAGAGAATCCCAAGATAAATTACTTCTAATTCCTCAGCCCAAGAATCACCTAAGATAATAGAGCAAGATTTACCTCAAGAGGAGGTTCATATGATAGCCCTATATCCTCATGAGTTTGTTGAAGATGTATTAAGGATTATATCTATGAATATGATACAAACTTAGATGTAGAAGACAAAAGTGTTGAGTAAACTAAGCAAGATAAGGGAAAAGAGAAATCATTAGATTTTTTAGCCATTGACACTCCCAAGAGGAAAATTGAGACTACAATGGGTCAGAAGGCAAAGAAACCTAAATTGGCCATCACACCACCTTTGGATAATGTCAATATATTTAGTGAGGAGAAGTTAGTATATGGGCCACCTATACCTAAATGGTTCATTTATGATCTAAAGTTGGAGAATTTACCTACTTATCATCCATGGGCTCTAGTAAAGGATACTAGCATTCCTATGCAACAAGAATTGAAGTTTTGGATGATTTCTTTGCAAGAGGAAGAATAAAATATAGACTTTAGGGGAAGCCCCCATGTTTCAAGAGGATATATTGGATCTGGCTCAATCATAGTTAGAAATGTTGCAAGTTGACATCAAAGGTCTAAAGTAGGAAAATAAGAATCTGGTGGAACAATCCATTCTATTAGTTCTAAGGGATATTGTCAATAAGTTTGAAGCAACCATTTATGACACATTCAATTTTTTGAAGGATATAAGGTCTAAGTTGGACATGGTGAACAAATAGATTACTAGGGATATGAACCTAGTTATCCAATGGCAAGCTTCAGACAAGAAGGTACAATAATTAATCAAGATATTGATATAAGGCCAGATTCCTACGTTTAAAATAGTTAGCCTAGGTCATTTTAATATGGCTATGGTAATCTTGATAGAAAAGATCAAGGTATGAATAAATTGTCCAAGGGCATGGAAGATCTCTCTAATGAATTCAAACAATTAGAGAATAGAATGGGGTAAATATTAGAAAATTTGATCAAGGATCCAACCATTATTAGCCATGTTGGCTTGATAACTAATGAATATTTCCAACATAGGGATACTCAATTCATTGAAGAGGTAAATAATAAAAGCTAGGGCAAATCAAGGGTAGATAATAAGTGCATCTTGAACATGATCCTATCAGTAGAGGAGAATATTGGAAATGCTAAAAGCATTAATAAATCCTTGGATAGAGCCAATAAAGTCCTCAAAGATTTATCTAGTCAAGAGGAAGAGTTGTTCTTGGAGCCCATCATCAACTTCAGGCTGATTAATGAACAACATGATAAATCCATGAATATCCTAGAGCAAAGATAAAATACTACAACAATGGAGGATTCACAAAGACAATTAAATTGACTTAGATTATTCTCTTGTAACAAAGCTTTGCAAATCATTTAGAAAGAATATTCTATTTTTTAAAAGCATGTGCAAATTTTAATACACATGACTTGTAGGTTAGTCCACTTGAAAGTATCTTTGATTCTAGAATGTTGTAAAAGGACAACTATCCTTGATACTTGTATAATTTTCATTTGATAGTGATTAACTGACATACCTCATAACTTGCCTATAAAAGGGGGGTATTGTCATTTTAAAAGAGGAGGAAGTTTTTAGATTAAAACTTTATGTAAATTTTTAGCAAGTAATGCAAACAAGGGAATTCTATAAAGACTATCTCATTTTTTGTGTTTGTTATCATGGTTGTTTCCTCAACTATCTAGTTTGATGTCTATATTTGATTTACTTATATGAATTCTAAATGTGCACATGTTAATGTAAGTTTATTAATTTGAGATTATGCTAGGTTGACTAAAGGATTTTAGATTCATTTCATATTCCTTGTTTTTTTTGAAGATGTGTTGCAATTTTCTTATGGGAGTAAATATTTAAAGTGAATTTGATTTCTTATTTTCATTATTTTAAATATCCTTAGACATTTTATTGGTATATCATAGGATCTATGATTTTAGAAATTTCACATCATATGTTGGTTTGAGTACATGTCTTTGATGAAATTCAAGATTTGTCATAATGTTAGACTAAAGATCATAAACACCTCTCTTTTCTACCCTACCCTTCCTTTTACTCAGTTTTTGATCAATTCACTATAGTTTACATTTCATTGTAAATATTCATGCTAGATTAGGTTTTAGACTTTAGATTTTGATCATTATTCATTAGATTTAGTTCACATTACTTCCATGTTTCCCAAAGAGATTTAAGACCATGCTTTCTCCCAACAACCATCTACATATTCAATTTGTTAAATAATTATAAATCTTGGTTGTTACTCCACCAAATATCACAAGATGATCACAACCAATAACTCATACAAAATATTCTTTGAATATTAAAATGAAAAGTGTTTTAAACACTATTTAAACCCTGTGATACACTTTTAGTCATCAATAGGTTGATGGGGGAGTGATTAAGGATGATGAGGAAAAATGAGGGATGATGAAGGAGTGATTAGGGATGATGATGGATGATGAAGACCAATGATAATGTCATTAAGGAAAATGAGGGATGATAAGGGATAATGAAGGTAGACAAGAGAGGGATGATGGACAATGATGAATCATGAGGGAGTGATTATGATGACGAATGATTATTTATGTGCTTGAACACCTTTATCCATGTTATGAAGTGTTGTAAAAGGTGTATTCCCTTTGAGTTACAAATTTAAAAAAATCCTCTTCCCTCCAAAATAAGGCATTTTAAAGGGCATATACCTTTTGAGTTAAAAATTCAAAAATTTCCTCTTCCCTTTACAATAGGGCATTTCAAAGGGTTTACTCCCTTTTAGTATTTTTAATATTTCCTTTTATATATTCCCTCTAAATTTGGCTTGGTTTTAGGCCTGGGGGTCTAAACTTAGATTAATCCCAATCATGAACCACCCTATATGAGTTTATGTAAATTTATGTGTCTTTTCCACCTTTCCCAACACATCTAATTAGGTAGATTTTATTATTTAAAAAAATCATAGGGGTTTGTAAAGGGAAAATTTAGTTTTTGAATATATAATTTTTTTAAAATTTAAAGTATTATTTTTAATTATTACTTAATTTATACACAGCATACCTCATTATGGACTATATACATATCATGACAAATACCTTTATAAATATTTGACCGTTAATTGAAGGTTTATAAAATTTATATATCAACAATTTACACATCAGTAGTTATGCTTTTAAAGAAATGATTTTCATGAATTTAAGGTCAAAAAGTTATGTTTGTACACTTGCAGTTTCAATTTTATAGTTTTCTTGACTTGTATATATATATATATATATATATATATATATAAATCTCAAAAATCTATGACATATCACCTATCCATGTATTAAATTTCAAACAATAATTCATTTTTTACTCAAAAAAAGTGTGTTCATACACATGTAGTCTCTTTATCTTTTCACAAAAATTTCAAGCCATTGTCATAAATGGATCCATTTCACACACCTTTATCATTTGGGTATTGAAAAATATTGTATATTTAGAAACTATATAAAATGACATAATTCATATTCATGCATCATTCTCAAATTATTTTTCCAAGTATCTCTAAAATCTTCTCCAAGCTCAACTATTATTATTTTTAGAGAAAAAAGTGCCACTTTAAGTCTTCCCTCCCTTTTCCCCCATTTTATTTCATATACCCTATCTTGAGATTATAATTTTGACTCATAATGACAAAAAATAGAAGTTTATTTCCTAAGGGATGGTTAAATTACATCTATAAATAATAATAGTTGGTGTGTAGCACTATTTTAATTAATCTTGCTTAAGTATGTTGAGATAGCCTATAAATTTACCTTAATACCTTTTTACTAAATCCTTAACCCATAATGAGTAGTTATATTGTTATAAATGGTGTATCAAGTTTGTGAGATTAAAATAATAAATTGGAAATGATTTTTCAAATACTGTTATTTTATTATGTGGTGGTAGGATTATAAATGTTGGTGAAATGCTATAATTCATTATAAAGGAGTAGTTTTATGTACTAATATTTATTTATTTATGGAGATAGGAATGACATTAACATTATGATTTAAACACACACATGTGTGCATGTGCATGTGCATGCACATACACACACACATTATTACACTAGAAAGATGAAATTGATGAGTTTATTAAATAAAATTTAGTTTTATAGATAGTAAATATGAAACTTAAAGAGGACATAAGACTATTATCCAAGAGAATAATGGTTTGAAATTGTGTATATAAATACTTATTATGAAAGGTATAAAACATAGGAGCTAATAGATGTCATGATCTTATAATATTATGAGAAAATATGTAGTAAGAGATATGATAAACATGTTTTGTTTATTCAAAATAAACTGTGCTAAGTTACCATGATAATAATATTTAATCCTATTCTCATTTGTAGTTCTAAAACATGACTATATTTTATATAGTTTGCCTCATTTGACCATTCGATGGAATCCATGTTTTATTAAATGAGTAGTTATTGGTAATAAAATT